>JAKGUB010000284.1:22132500-22622500 GCA_026261675.1 Hippocampus mohnikei
GGGCATCTTATGTGTCATCTACTGAGATTGCAATGTTTTTTTTTTTTTTTTTAAACTAAGATCCCAAATCATGGGTGCTAAATTACTGTACATGTTCACTCATTAACTTATTAGCATTTCATTGCATTATTATAACCAAATGACTCTTTTTTTCTTTTTAAGTTTTAGCAGTGTTAAGATGCTCTCCAAAGTCGCATTCATTTTTCCATGTCATAGCAAAAAATATAGATTTAACAAAATATTAAGCTCTTATTTACGTGATTTATAATGTTAAATGGTTAACTGTGATGACACTTTTGGTAATTAGAAATCACACAAAAAAATCATTGCTGTTCAGAAAGCCATCGTTTATATGAAATGACCCATCTACATGAGTAGCAGCTTATTAAAACAAGACAATTTAATACATTTTATTAAAACCTTAAATTAATATGGAACACAGTTGAGGTGAGCACGTCGGTGTGGCCTTCAAGAACTATTCCAGTTCCTCATGTGGCCTTTTTAGAAAATTAATTTCCCACCCATACCAAACCAAGCAGCTCACAGCCTCTCATTTCGCCTGCATGCGCTACATTGGCGCTGCTGTGCAAACCATTTTGCACCTTGTTCTTATTTTTTAAACTTTTTGCCCTCAAGTTGCCCTCCCATTTTGCGAACTCAAGTTCGCATGATCCCTTGCCGGCATATAAGGCCAAACACACACATCATGCAGTCTCTCACAGTCTGAATGCTGGTGCACATTGTGGCCTGCGGATGCTCGCTCACGTCAAAACCTGCGGAAGCGTCACTTTACAGACTCGCACCGAAGAGTCCAAGGGACAGATAAGATTCCAAGAGGCATGTATTTATTTAAATGAGACATGCTTTTTAATTAGTTTGTCCCAGCGTCACTTCCTAGCTCAGGGGCAATCACTTCCTTGCTGAGGTTGCATTTCACATCATTCCCAAACATCACAGAGACCTCAAAAGCGCCGTGCATTGAAAGTCAACCGATTTAGTTTGAATAATTCCGAATGAGTGTGCCAAATCAATACTTTGCAGTGTGTGATTATAATTAAATGTGCAAAGGGGTCAGGAAGAGGCTGCACATCAAGAAATGTTTCACACTTTGTTCTTTTTAGCTTTAAGGTACCGGTATATTTGCATCTTTGTTGTCCATGGGGAGTTGCGCAGACATTGCTGTTTGTTCTGCACGGCACAACAGAGAAGGTGAAAGCCCCAGGGCCCCCCCTAATTCCTTACAATCAATTACAGAAACCCTGTCGCTTATTTTGACTTCTCATTGATGGGAAATGTGTTTTTATCATGACTCCAAATCCACACCACTTCTTTGTTTTCAGCAGGATTCACCAAATCAGATTTATGACTTTGAAAGACCTTCTTAGACCGTTATGAAGGCAATTGAGGAAACATAGTCCAAATTAAAGTGTAAAAGCAAGCATTCAAATTTAACATACCGTAGTTGGGTTTTGCATACCTGAAACCAATTCAAGAAATAATTCCAACTGGAATCCACTCTTTCAACACTCCAACCTGGATGGTCCACAGGTCAATCACAGGGCACGTACTGTGCAGAGACAGAAATATTGACACTTATATTTCAGAGTGTCACCAAGTGGAAACTAAATCCACGCCGCTTGCACAGAAGCCAGGTGAGTGAATCACTACACTATCAGTGACTTTAATTAATACAAGTGCGTATTAATAAATACAACGGCATTCGCCAAACGCCCAACTGTGCACACTGTTCCACTCAGTTTTGAGCTTGGCTCGAATTGCTCCTTCAGCTGGATCTGCACCACCATGTTGCAAGTTCCTACTTGGCATCCGAGCCACTCCTCTTTGAATTCAAGAATGAATGAGCACACAAAGATATGACAGCACTAAAGGGTCTGTATCTGAAAATGCCAATTCTTGCTTCTACTTCACCCATGTACAGTATCCTCTTTTTTCAAGCATTGGGCTGCTCTCTGGACACTCTGGAGGAGGTGGGCAACAGGAGGCTAAGCTAACATCTAGGATGGACAGACCCTCCCACCCCCTCCAGGCCAGCACTGGGCAGCTCCTTCAGCCAGAGACTGATACACCCGCGCTGCAACAAGGAGAGGTACCGCCGCTCGTTCCTACCGACTGCTGTCAGGCTATTGAATAGACGGTCCTGAAAACCTGGACTCACCCTTTTTTAATATGCTTATATTTATATTTTACATTTTATATTTATTTATGTACTTGTTGTCTTCTACTTTCTCCCTTTCATAATTTTGCTGCTGGAAATGGGCAATTTCTCCATTGTGAGACAAATAAAGGTTTTCTTATCTTATCGTATTGTCTCTGTTCCTCACCACTCTGGTCCACCCTCACATTGTTTATTCATTACAAATAAAGACTTCTGAGCGCGTACCGGGCCACAACATTACACTCTGTTATGCTGTAAACCTCCTTATAGAGACACACAAATGGAATGGGTCGGAGATTCAGATGTATCCAGAACAAATTTCCCGTGTTCTGATGACAACACCCACCATGTCTGAGACCAATTGAGAAGATTACAACGACTCCTGTTTCTGCATTCACTGAAGACATTGGCCAACATGACCGAATCTGCTGAAGATGACTGTGTGTCAGCGCAGCACGCGTGATGAGAAGGAACGAGGAGTAACAAGCACATGGATGCCGGAATTGATTCTCTCTAGATTGCCTTAAAGTAGGCCTGATGAAATAAAGATGATTTTTTTTTTTTTAAGATTTGTTTTGCAACCAGACAAGTAACTGTCACCACAAGATGGCAACATTTTAAGATGTTTACAAATGACATTGAATTAAGACTTCCTAACATAGTACAATACCTTATTTGCCTTTTGAACAAATGACTTTATGAAAACATCTATGACAGCAGTCTACCTGTTCTCTTTCTCTGTAAAGGTATTCACACTTAAGGGCACACTTATGTATTCCAAGTAGTCTCATAACACAATTATCTCTGTCATTATCCCATTATGATGCATGCTGGTCGATATTGCAAGAGTTGACATTTCCCCTCCAGAATGGATAGTTGACCTGAATCTCCCAGACGGTGGCGGTCCTTAAAAAGCTGGCAAGCCGATTGATTTAAAGACAGGCAGCAAGTTATTGTGACAGCCAGCCGCCTAATTGTTCATTTGAGGTAATCACCCGACAAGTCAGAGCAATTTCCAGCACAATGCTAGAGATTAATAGAGATGGACGTGCTCACTTGATGAGATCAGGATCACAGGCACTGCCTGCCAAGTGCCAGGGACCCCTCAAGAGGGCACCTTCCTTGATACTGAGTAAATTATCGGCAGTTTTATAACACTGCTTGGATGTTAATAATATTGTACTATGTACCACCGACAGTACCAAAAGGTCTTCACCATCTTTTCTTAAACAGGCAAGGGGAAAAAAATGAAGTGACAGAGAGAATACTAATATTCTTCCATACTGAAGGAAGGAGATGGGAGATGAGCACCCTAATGCCCTCGAAATGCTGAAAACGTGTTTTCACACTCTAGTCAAGATGTGTTGTGGAGCTGCCAGCATTTTAGCAAGCCATTTCTGTGTTTATTATGTGTGCTACATGTGATGGATGACCGTGCAGTGCTGGGGCGTATTCGGTCTAATTGTAATGTCAGCGCATGTCGGCGGCGGCAACTTCCAATGAGCAGAGATGGACAGCTACTATTGAGTGTGTGTGTGTGTGTGTGTGTGTGTGTGTGTGAGAGCCGTGACACGACACACGGGGTTTTAAAGCGAGTGCCGAGACTCCCACGGACTCTCTCGGGACGAGTTTGTTGGAGCTGTCAGAGAGTGACATGTGTCACATTTCCTTTGCAACTTGGAGCAAGTGCCATGGAGAGGGAAACAAGCCCAAGATGCATGTGCAGTTTCCAGAACCAAGACATCCTAAAATATTTGTGGAGCACTGTCGGTGATGTTGATCTTGACATTTGGCCATGCAAACACACAAGTATTATAAACACCCTCACATCTCTAACATAAAGCATCTTCTTTGACCTATGCGTGGCATGAGTAACATAGGGACATTCAGTTACTGTGCTGCAAAATGTCTGTAAGGGGCGCTGTTGGAGCTGAACTACGAAATGACAGCAACACTTAGGATGAAATTGACAATGCATATTACATTACAAGCAGATATGTTTAACTGAGAGGACAAGTGGGAAAATCATTATTCACTCTCAAGCCTGAATAAGAATTAAATGATTCAAGAAAATATTGTAGTCTGGAACAACACATTTGATTCATTTAATCTGAGGCAATTAAATAGCTGTGGTTTGATTTGCTTGACACCCCTGTGCAAATACACTACTGCATTTGTTTAAAGATGATACTGGTTTAGTGAGTCGGAAATTCCGTAAGGTGCGCAATACATTCTGCATGCGTTATTTACACACATTTATACAGCTGAAAAATCACTCAAAAGGCAAATGTGTAAAAATAAGGCCTTGTATATCATCTCCTATCTTGGCATTCAGCTCACGTTTTGCAAATCCAGGAGTCATGCTGTTTGTGAGAGAGCGAGTGCCAGTTCCGTCTCGAGAGACAGAGTTTGAGTGAACACAGCGAGGAGTTCTTCAGGGGGAATGTGAAATAAGGAACATACATACTGATGCTGCAGCTTCTTCAGCTTTTTTCTGGGCTAAGTTGTTCCAGACACACCAGTAAGACAGGCAACAAGGGCAGAAAGAGAACTGACCGGCGGCCAGTCAGTCTCGGTAGGGGAATTAAGATGTGCCGTTAAAACGATCCAACTTGGGAGTCAAAGTTCTGTCTGTCCATTGCAAAAACCCATAGGGGCCACTGACCTTCAATATGGTTTGTACAGCGCAAAGAGCAATGCCACTTTTGGTGCAGACTCAGCAAACATGTTGCAAGAACTATGCCATCTTCACCCATTTTTTTTTCCAGATACAGCACTTGCAATGCCTCTCCATGCTGAAAGCAAAAATTAGTCATCTCATCTTATGCGAGGACACCAGACCACCATAGTTCACACAAAATATGTATGCCGCTCAGTGAAGTCAATGAACAAAAGCGCTTTGGTACCAGCCCAGGGATTAATACCGTATACACAAATGCTATGAGATTTAGAGAAAGGCCTCCCAGAAAAATCATCTGCTTCACTCCATCGCAAAACCTCACTGGCTGACTTTGTTGAAAAAAAAATGGCAGAGTCAAGTGCCAGCAAACATCATTCTGCTGTGTAATGGGTGCAGAATGGTGTTTGAAAGCCTCACACAAGGGACCATGTCATGTATCCATTTTGTTTCGGCACCACAAATTCAGGTTCAATTTCTCGAGCCAGTGACTCGTTTTGGGAGATTTCCAACACACGGGATGCGATCAGGGGCACGTTAGGGCTTGAACTGAACTGTGTGGGAAGAGACACGGTGCAGCAAATGTTGAATCTTTGTGTTTTGGAGATCCTTGTTGGCAACGAGATCCTGTTCATCAGTTCTGCCTCACAGTTTCTGGGCCAGGAGAAGCTGCCTGACACTGGTCACTGAGTGGGCACAGGGGACAAATGTGACACACCATCTGTTATACCACTTACTTCCCTTTGCAAACATGCAACATGACGCATAGTACGCCTTCCTTGCTGCAAGTGAAAATGTATTTAATGGGGTAGTGGCACCGAGTCTAAATTCCAGGATGAAGGCCTATATAAATTAATTTAACTTGACTTGACTAGTTGGAGGGGGACAACGTATATTATTGGCAATAAAATGCAAACAAAACATGTTTGATTCATTGACAACATTTAGTAGTAGTAATATAATCCTAAAAATTGGGGACTCTCAATTTTCAAAGCCACGTGATTATTTCCTCCGGTGTTCTGTATGTTAGTTACAATCTGGGCGTAATTGTCTCAGACAGTATCGGTACATTTTACGAGACAATTGTTATCATGCTTTTTTAAAATTTTAAAACGGACATGTGCAAATTGCCCCTCAGAGTACTGGAAACAAATTAAAAAAATATGAGAAGGATAAAGCTCAGGTGAACGTAGAAGACGTGACTATGTACTAAGAAAACAGGCAGTGTTAAGCCAAAAACAACATTTCGGTAGACTTCTCACCATTGCAAATCCTATTTCCAATTTTGTAACCACTTCTACTAATGGGCTGAACTAAACAAATCTAATTTGAGTTAGAGGCGCATGAAGCTGCCTTTGAACTGATGTACAAACATTTGCGCGAGCGGGTCGCGGCCGCCCAGCTGAACCTGGCTCAGTTTCAGCTGAGCGCGGAGGAGGATGAAAGCCCTCACCCTAACCTTTCTCAGATGGGTCAAGTCAAGGACCTTGAACTCGCTCGGTGCACATCTGGAGGGAGGATGTAGAGAAGCAGTGTTGAAGTGAGACGCCTGCATGGCTATCAGACAAGACAGAGACGGAAGATTATGCAGACATGCTTCACTGTTTGTGAGGGGTATACGATTTCCATTTATTTTTACATTATTTTTACATACTGTACATTCCATTTACGTCTGTGCTGTATGTTTCACATAGAGCGCATTTGACAATAAAGCTGTACTTGACTTTATTGATAATCATTTGAACGGTGTACATTGAAACTGTAACATTTATTTTGTGAATGGAAACACTTTGTTTTTCTTCTTTTTCTTTCTACCCACAATCTTGCCGCTGTACACTGTAAATTTCCCCATTGTGGGACGAATAAAGGATATCTTATCTTATCTTATTTGAGAAAGTCACAATTGTATAAATAATACCAGGAAGGATTACATTTATAAAAGTACTACTGAAAATATAAGTTTAAACAAACAAACAAACAAACAAACAAACAACAAACAAACAAACAAATAAACAAACAAACAAATAAATAAATAAATACACAAATAGTGAAATAAACAAAGCTAGGAGTGGACCAGAGGTTTCAAGTACATTTGAAATGCATGGATTCTTTCCCCTGGTCAAGCAAGTTATTTTAATGGTCACTTGTTGCCAGGCAGGTTTCATTGATCAAACCATGGGTCAAGCCATCCATTTTCAACACCGCTTATCCTTGACAGGGCCACAGGGATGCTGGAGCCTATCCCAGTTGACTTCGAGCGTAAGGCGGACAACACCCTGAGCTGGTTGCCAGACAGTCGCAGGGCACACATAGAGACGAACCATTCACACCGGCACCCTGCCCGCGCGCAAGTCAGGCGAGTGTACTCGCTATCAGTGACTTATTATTACGTCTATATTACTTACTTTGCAGAGTGGTGTAATGTATTCCATGCCAGGCACTACAACTAACACTGAAAGCTCGCCAAAGCCAAAATCAATGCCAAACGACTCATTATTGAGACTGCATCAACAACTCTGTCCAAGACTTTACAATATGATGCTCCATCTGCTTAAGAAAGCAGATGGGCAGAGTTAGCAAGAGCTATAAAATGAAAACACCTAGCGGCATGTAATGGCAAATCTGATGCCTTAGATGGCATTTGACAATAAAGTTTATCCAATCCAATCCAATTATCCAATTCTTCCCAACCCGGGTCCCGCGATGAGAGATTATCAGGAGTGCTTTGTGAGAATATAAAATATCACATATTTTGTCTGAAGATGATATATATAGTCTTTCCAAATGTATCTTTGTTCATCTTTAGTTAGCCGCATATATTCAAAGACAGAGCAATAAAATTTGACAATTGTGGCGTTTGCTGCCTTTGAATGACAATGGATGAGTGCGACCAGAGTGTCCAGACTGCGGTCGTATTTTAAAAATACATGATTTAGAGTACATCAGCATACAAAAGAGATTCAGGTCAGATTTAAAACAACTAAATTGTACTGTTCGCATTGATTAAAAAAAAATCTGACTCATGCAACATACGGGCCAAAAATGGAATTCTACCAGCAGTTTCAACATAGCCTCTGAATGACTTAGTGTGAGTATGTCAGTTTTGTGATTAGACAGGCCCCCACAATGAGGACATTAATTTTGGAATAAAAAGAGACAAGATGATCAAGAGTTCAGAATACGTGCTTTTCTTTGGTTGATGTTCCATGAGATATTTCTCATTTAAATGAGTGCCTTGGCTAACTAAAACTTAGGAAACCCCACTGAGAGCGCTCAATGATACACTGTACTACAACTTGCATATATTTACAGAACACACAGCGAAGCCTAATTCACCTAAAGAACATCAAGAGGCTGTTGGTTGATGAAACCCTCTGAGTCACAACAGTCAAAAAAAAAAAAAAAAAGGAAACAAAGAGAAAACTCAAGAAAGCCCTCCCACATTGTGCCCAGGATGCTGCAGGAAAGCCATAATTTGAAACGCACAGGCACAACACTCCATTCTGGCCTCTTCACTTTGGCTCCTGAGTGAATTTTACTCAATCATAATCCAAAATTGGATTGCTGTGTGTGGCTATCAAATGCTCTCCTTCAATGACAACACCCTTAAGAAGTGATACGAGCACAAACCTCCTTGTCCTTGAACACAATTGCTGGACTGAAGTGAAGCCTGTGGTTGTCTCAAACGTTCCTCCCTTTGGCCATTTACCCTCTGGAGTCTTTCAATCTTCCGACCACAGCTCATCCTGAGTCCCTCCCTCCAACCCGCTGCTGTGTAATTGCTTGTCAGAGCTGTCTGTGTGCCTGTTCCTCCTCTTGCCAACACACACCTGACAAGAAACACATACAGTATTTATACACAAAATAGACATTACAGATAATGTGTGTGCAGGAGGGCCCGGGACGCGATGCCTGCAATCGAGCTGTCCCAGTCGATGACGCTTGCTCGCATTAGGCTCTTTATCCCGTTGGGAAAAAAGGAGAGTTAAATGCAGCAGATTAAAAAAACAGAGACTTCACTATTGCCGTTCATTGACAGAATCTTCTACTTGCAGACCACAATCCTACACGCCATATGATCTGTTTTCTTAACCACCAGATAACAGATGAAACGCTCACTCATTTTTCTGTTTGTTTGAAACATATTTCTACGGTAGATTATACTGATTAAAGAGGCATGATACCACAAACTGTCGACCACAATATGACCGATGCTTTAGATATACCGGTAGTGCTGTATACATTATAAGAGGAATTTGTTTGCTATCCGCAAACATTTGTGGAGGAGGTTATGGAAGGGAAGCCTATGATTGATATTTCCATTAGCACTCAGACGAGGAGAAGACAAGACTGTGATAATGAATTGTGACATATTAATGAGCTCCTCTGACACCCGCAATACTCGATCAGATCGTTCGCCGCTTCACCTCTGGTAGCAATGAAGGAAATTGTTTCCGTCACGTCAAGTGTTTGGTGTCACCTGCACATATGGAAATAGTTGCATAAAAGTTTGAGGTGAAAAGGCACACCAGATAGCACTTCCATTCTTTAGTTGAAAAAAGAAATACCGGTATATATGTTCAATTGCACAGATCGGTGCCATTTGCTTGTCGTAACTGAAAAGAAATGAAAATGTCTTTCTTGTTTCAACTTCTGTTAATGCACTCATAATGCGTATTGGCCCATCATGGGACCTTGTGAGTGAGTTTTTAGGATAAAAATGAGTAAATACATGAGTATAATCACCTGGCATTTGGGCTAGAAAAGTACTGACACTCATGCATTGAAGAAACTCAAGAAAAAAAAATTCAAAATAATGTTGATATCAGGAGATTTAAACCCATTCGGTCAATAATAATAATAATAATAATAATAATAATAATAATAATACATTTTATTTATAAGCGCCTTTCAAGACACCCAAGGACACTTTACAATAACAAAAAAACAAAACAATAGGTTGAAAAATCATGAAATATACAGTACAACAAAAATAAATGAGCGAACCTAATTTCAAAAGGCTTTACACTGGCTCTCAGTCAGCTATAGAATACATTTTAACCAGTAGGGCTGTGAGGTCTGCGGACCTGAGTCAGTTAGTGGAGCCCATGTTTCAAAGCCAACATGGTAAAGCAGCATTTAGCTGTTATGTTGCAAGCAAATGGAATAAGATGCCAACAGAAGTTAAGTCAGCCCCAAGTGTACTTGCATGTAAACCCAGTTTCAATCCCCCCCACCACCCGTAACTTAAAGGGGGTTTAAAGCATTTAAAATCTGGGTCACTCTCGGTAAGTTTCAAAAGGTACTTTTTTTCCTTAACTTTGCTTTTAAATGTTTTGTTTGTGAATATGTTTAAATGTTCTTTTGTGCATTCTTCAGCGGTCTGTTTGTACTTTGTATTTTACAGTTAATTCGTGCATTTATACAATTGTACGTCCTGGGGTCACAGATAGCGCCGATTCAGTAGAATGGCCTTAAAGAATCTTTATTTTGTGGCAAAGACCCCTTAGTTATCCTTGAATCTGAATCTGGTAGATGGACCAGTCAAATTTGGCATGTTTTGTCAGTGTTATGTCAGTATTAAGTATTTGAAATCAGTGTCAATTTCACTTTGTGCACATGCTTTTGTGTTGGTGCTTGGTTATCTGTACCCCCAAGGACTCTGTGTGCTGTTGGTTTTTGTGTCATTTTTATCTGCTTATCTTGGACTATTTTGCAGGGCTAAATTGATTTTCTGACTGTATAGTGAAGCATCACATCACCTATAAGGGTCATGACATGTTTTCTTCTGCACATATTTTATGTTATGAACATTTTTTCCAACACCTTCCCGTGCAAGTAAATGGTGTACTGATGTCTATGCAAATACGCGTGGGCGTATTGATTTAAAAACCTTCCCTCCCTCGCCCCCTCCTGGTTCTATGGGACGCCAGCCACCCAAGTCTGCTCCCAAGGGAGCTCATTAGAATCAGCCGAGAGGCGAAGCCCCCAGACAGGGTCGGGACAAACTGTGCCACACGTGCTGCATAGTGATGCTTTCCGCTCTGTCTTCATGTCTCTTTGCTTTTGCCTACATGTCAGTTCATGCGGACCGACGGCACATGAGCGATTAGACTGCACGGGCACTTGACAACCAATACACACACACACACACACACACACACACACACACACACACACACACATTCACACACCAAATGAGCTAAATGCACACGTGTCCAGTGGTACTCTCAAATAGTCCGCCAATAGAGATGTGTGATCAGAGTTGCCACCTCCCTGTCAGAAGTTTCTTGTGTGATGTGTGGTAATCAGGAGAGGGTCGCACGCACACGCAACCAAACAGGAGACCTTCATTAAAAGCCCATTAATCTTTTGTGGGTTCTATGTTGGTGTGTTATTTTTCTACTTCGATTGGTGAAGTGCAGCAGTTGTCGGGGCAAGATGAACTCTACCCCACCCTGAATATTTGGTAATTGAATGGGACACTTTAGTGTCATCTTCATTATCTCAGGTGGAAAAAGTCAAAATCTTGATTTTCACTCAGAGTTCAGAGATGCTTTGATTGCTCCTCTAAGAGTTTATCGTTTCGGCCTAGCTCAGCATTGTCCATGAAGCCTGACCAAGCTTAATACATCACAGAGAGCACTCATTTTCTTTCTGCTAAAAGTGAAAAATCACTTGGGGGTAGATATGAAAGAGTATATGACATTTTCACGGCGCCATATTGGCAACCAAAAACGATCCCGATTATCAGCACGAACACAATATTGATAAAACAAACAAAAAAAGGATAATAGCAGCAACATATTTGTTAGCGTTTGTCTCACAGTCAGACGGCGTGTTTCCTGTGTCCATGGGCTTGTTTTCTTTCTTCCATTTATTTATTTATTTATTTATTTGCGGGTCTTGCAGTTTCCTACCCCATCCCTCAATAATATGCCCCACCTCTCACTCAAAGATAACTGGGACAGGCTCCAATTACCTACAACTCAATTGAAAACTGGTGGTATAGAAATAAAATATCTAGAAAATATAGATGGGAAAGCGCCTGGAGCAACAAGTTTTAATTAAAAACAAATAAATAAATAAATGACTCAATGACCCTATGGACCCTTTGCAAATGAGAAATTTAGATGTGGACCTGCGTTACAATATGAATAATTGGACTGAGTTTTAAAAAAAGACAACTTACAACTACTTTAATACATTATTTAAATGGTATTTCTCTATTTTTTTTCCTGATGTAGGGTACACTTGATGGTAAAAGACGAAAGACAACAAGAAACAGTATATGAAATGTACATATATAAATACCATACACTCTATCATCCCTACTTTGGTGTAATAGCAAACCGCTTTGGGAGCTGAAAAACAACTCAAAGTTGGATGAATGGACCAAACAGCAGGATATGATGCTGGATTGGAAGCAACTGGAACAATTTTGTCATTCTGAAGCAGCAACGCACTCCATCGCCATGTAATTAGGTGTTTCAAAGAGTGATTGGTTGTCACCCCCAGTGGTGGCACTCCACTGTCTGAATGTCGACGTTGGCTGAGACATCATGTTTGAGTGACAAGCACAGTCAGCTAAGCGCACTCTAATACTGCGGGAGCTGCTGTGACAAACGCTGACACTTTACAAAGACATGAGAGGGAATAGGAATGCTTGGGTAAAAGACGACGCGCTCATACACACGCTCGTCCTGATTCATCACTGAGGTAGGCTCATCGTTGCGCTGGGTGCTTCTGATAATTAAAACCCAGTTTTACAGGACATAAAAGTAACTATTGCTTACTGAGGCTTTTCCTCACTTCCTCTACAAGCAAAAATGAGCGCATCATGCAAGTGGGTGCTTCTAAGGAGAGGGAGACACTCCGATTGCTCTAGTCAGACAATTCAAATTGTTTTCTTGCCTCTTGACACACAACATGCGTCAAGGGGCAAGATATACCAAAAAAGGACTTTTTCTCTTAGTTACCAAGTCAGCAACATCAGAGGCAGTATGAGAAAAATGCCCCCCAGTTGTTTCATGTTGTATGAAGCACACGGCCATGTCCCAAAAAGAGGATGGGACATCATGGAAATGCTTACTCATACCTGCGCAATCTGATATTCAGATTGTCAAGGCAGTCTGCATTGTTCTTACCTCATTTAGTTATGAGAACATTGAGTTCATGTTTGGAGGCCCATGTTAAAAGATAAATGTATTAATCGCAATCGTTGTTTCTGTTTAATTGCAGCTTCAATATGTAATATATTTTTGTCACAATAAACTGTTATTAACCTCTTAAAACAATGTCCTATTCATTTTATTTATTTATTTATTTATTTATTGGGGGTAATTTCTTTTAGAAATTTCCGTTTTTGGAGAACTTGAAACCGCGAAAACCGTTGGGTAAAAAAATAAGCCTAATTAGGTGAAAAAGGGACTGATCCAGCTTTTTGGGTTATTAATTTAACCCAAGCACGCAACGGGAACAATTTTGTTTGAATCAGCCATGCACTCTCATAATTAAGTATAACTGCAAAGCAACATCCACTATTTAACACAAAAAGTTGGGTCAAATGAACCTCTGCATCATCACATTTGTCAATTTATGATAATAGTAGTTTGGGTGCCAATATTCCTTTTTTAGTACATTGCAAAAATTATGTGGTGCCGGATTTAGCAGTTGATTAGAAATCATTGCGAGCAGTAACAAACCCTCTCCAATAGTTTCTGTCATCTTGCTTAGCATCATTTTGGTTGACAAATTATATAATTCCTTTGGAACACCTGCTTGTCTCCAGGCATCTCTAAATGTTAAGGATTTAGTGGATGCTCTTCTCCAGGATGATTTATTATATGTTATAAATGTGAAACAAGTGATTCTGACCAACAGGGCAGGAAGCCCTTGATGAACATGCATTAGCTTTCTGAAAGGCTTACGTGATAATTTCCCCTAAAATTCTCTAAACACAAAATCACAGCACCGTCTTCAGTCGAACATTTATCAAACCTAATTCAGGCCAACGTCAAAACCCATGTGTACTATTTGATTGAATAATGATTCTGGTCTTAAATCCCCTCAGTCTATTTGCTGAGACTCTTCACCCAAAATGTGTAACCGATTCCTTTCAGTCTTTCAGTTTTTTTTTATAAGGTTTCTACAGCTAGGATTCTTGTTTAAAATACCACATTTGACGCCTCTGTCCATGTTCCATGGTCTGCTGTGTTAAATTCTTTTAAAGCTATGTCCTTGACGTTTTTAGAGGATGTGGTTTGCCAGACAAAGCCATCTGGCTCCTCATATAACTCTGTTCCTCCGCATTTCTTTAAGGAGGTTCTCCTGAGTATTGGTGCATCAGTGTTGGTCATTATCAACAGCAGTCTGTCTTTTGGTGTAGTTCCCAAGCAGTTTTATCATAATGTGGTGCAACCCTTGCTCAAGAAACCTGGCCTTGATAAAGATGTACTGGTACTGTCAAATTTTAGGCCCATTTCCAAGCTGCCTTTCATTTGAAAAATTCTGGAAAAAGTGGTGCACATGCAATTAAAATCGTCTTGGAGGTCTTCCAGTCAGGTTTCAAGATGATGCATAGTACAGGGTCAGCCCTGTTATGAGTTTTTAATGACATCCTCTTGGCAAATGACACTGGAGACTGTCTGTGTCTGGTTTTATTGGATTTAACTGCAGCATTTAATACAGTGGATCTCAGTATTCTGTTAGCTCGTTTGCAGCACCTGTTGGGCACTAGCGGGTAGTGTAGTGCCTTTGAGATTTTTAGGTCCTATTTAGCTGACAGAACCTTCTGAGTTAGCTCCACTGTCGTGTGGTGTTCCACAGGGCTCAATTCTGGGGCCACTGCCATTCTCATTGGATCTGCTCCCATTGGGTTCCATCCTAAGGAAACATGGTATTTCTTTCCGCTACTATGTGGATGACTGTCAGATCTATGTCCCGCTGAGCAAAAAAGATGCTTTCTCATTGAGCCCACTTTTTTTCCTGTCTGGAGGAAATCAAGATCTGGATGGCACTACATTTATTTGGATTTCAATGAAAAGAAGCCATAAGTGATGGAGTTTGGTCCCACTGGCCATTGTACTGTACATTCTATAGTAATAAATAGTAATTCAGGGATTTGTCACTTCTTGGCTGGATTACTGCAATGCAGTTTCATTTGGAATCAGCCAATCCTCCATTTAAGGTCTCCAGCTGGTCCAGAATGCTGCTGCTCGCCTCTTGACTGGTACTCATAAAAGGGAGCACATAACTTCGACTCTGGCATCCCCACTGGGTCCCTATATATTCTAGAGTTCTTTTCAAGATCCTATTATTTGTTTTCAAATCTTTAAATGGCCTTACCCCACCTTACCTCTCTGAGCCCCTCCGCTCCTATGCACCTGCGGACCAGACACTATTAGAGGTACTAAGAACTAAGCGGAGGCTCAGAGGGGATCAAACTTTTTCCATTGCTGGTCCCTCTCTTTGGAATTACCTCCCACTGAACGTTCAGCAATCCACCTCGCTGCCCAACTTTAAAACTCTCATATTGGGTGTCACAGCGCCTGTTGGCACAGTGCACTCGACACAGCGTTTCACTGTCGCGTCATGACAGCACATACAGACTGAATGGTTTCTCTACTACGGACTGCATAAAAATGCCGTTAATGTTATCTGTGGGTCCGTCTTTCCTCCAGAACTTTGTTTCAGCCTCAGGCGTGAAGTAGGTATTCCACAAGCTTTGACACTAGTCAATGGAAAAACAAAGAGAAAACCGCAAAACAGCCTGCATGTCATCAAAACAAGACTTCACTTCTGATACTATGTTTTAGTCAATAATCTAAGCTTTTTAAAATATTTTCAGCATTTTTAGGTCAACTATTTTTATATACTCGAAGAATGTTGTGCACACAAGGAATCCACATGCTGGTGCTGTCTCCTTGATTTAAATACAATACTTTGGATATAGAGGTATATATATTTTTTAATGACAGACCTACTGGTACATGTTTTAAGAATGGACCAAGGAAATGACATGAATAATACACTTTGTTGTGTAGTGAAGGCACATCCGGTGAACAGTGGCCCAATGGTAGGAGATAAAAGTGGTTGATAATTTTAGTATGTTATGGATGCAGCATAACAGAGCCAAGATTAACTGACTAACTCAAATGAACCAACTAAAATGTTATTGGAATGCAAAAACTAAAAACCGCAATGGATCACGTTGAGATCGTTGATCTGGCATTAGCATCATTCCAAAACACGCGTACATACTTGATATTGTTGGAGAATCACACGATCAATTACACACAGTTGCCATTGTCCTGGTGACATTTGGAATTTTGAAATGGTACATTCTGTAACTAAAGAGATCATCGCACCAATGTCACTGAGGTGATTTGAATGAGCAGTTATGTTGTTGATGATGTCCTTTTGGGAAACGTGTTTCATTTTCTCAGGCAACTTTTCATGACACCAGGAAGCGATCATGAAGTATTGGCTCTTTCTTGTAGCAAATGGGAAACTTTGTGATAGTGATGAAAGCTGGCAGACGTAATATGGATTTGGAATAAGTAGCTCTATGCGAGCAAAATGGCAGAGAGCTTCTCTTTAAACTAGGATGGAGAAATTCAATGTGCCTGCTAATTGAATCTCAGTGCTCAAGTGAGGGAAACTAATGGAGAGAAGGAGGAAGAAGAGAACGATTTCTGTTCATAAACAGTGTTTACTTAAAGAACTCCCCTGCCTTATTAGTATTAATAGCGGTGACTTCAGAAGGCTCATATTCAGCCATTGGACAGTACTGGATAATTTATGAGTGAAATGAAAGCCTGAGAGTGCAGTGCAATGTAATACCGCATTGCAAAACAATGTTGCCCATGCCCGTTTACATAAGCAACACTTGGGGTAAACAGTGGATTCAGCGCAGCACGGGATGAGAGGAAAAACGTGAGCAACGTGTTGTATCCTCACATTAGCCTTGCGGAGATGCAAGAATGCTGCGGACCTTTTGATGCAGTTGGTCTTCATCTGCAAGTCCTTTTGAGCACGCCAGCGCAACATCTCGCCCCGAGCAAAACTTCTGCATCCCCAGAAGTTGGGTCAGGATATATGCCACGTCATTTTAGATGCTCTTAATTAAAGACACCATCTGTTAAATTTGATCATTAAAGTGCTTCGCCTAAGTGCATACGTTCATTTTATGCTCTATTTGCAGTCAGCGGGGTGGCGTGCAAAGCGAGGAAACGCCGCATCGGATTTGGGGATTCAAGAGCATCTCCGACCGAGAAGAATCTCTGCTGAAAATGCAGCATCACTGACATTGTCCACAATGCTTACAGAATTCATCTTTATTTATATTAAATTAAAAATATACTTTTGACAGATTCATGTAGCAAACATGAGGAACAGTACATTTATGATACAAAGCTTTGGGTATGATCTGCAAAGAACACAGAAAGGATAAAGGGACAAAGCTAAGTTGTTGGCGACGGCCTCTCTGAACTCTGTCCCCACTCGAAGCATGCAGAAGAGAAAACAGGTTGCGCCGGGCCATTCAAAAGAGGACCATGTGGGACTTGGCTCCCAAACAACTGAGAGGGCCAGTTTCTGGTGGTTTACTGGCAGCCCACCTTTTCATTTTGGAGGGAGAAACTCCACTCGCAAGAAAGGGTTAACAAGCACGTTAAATATCGCCCCGCCCCCGTTTGTCAACAGATAACATCACATAAAGCAAATTGTGTGTACACTCGGTATAAGCAGGAGGAAACTGCAGAAGGAGAAAACAGAGTATAACGCCAAAGCAACACCACCCTATTTACAATTCTCCATTGTCCATCGTTATTTCAGTGCTTTTATAAAAAATACTCTTCACATTTGAAGCGTGTGAGATACCCCAAAGATTATGTGCAGTTATACTTATGACCTGGGAAATGAACTCAAACAGCAGTGATTTGTGCAATTACTGTTCAAACAACAACAATAACTGAACATTAAATAATTAGCAGAACACAAGATACCTTGGGGAAAAAACACCCCAAATGACAGAGGAATCAAGATTATACATTGTATAGTATATGTAGCAATAAATCAGGATTTTCAGTTTGTGCTAAAGATGAAAAAAAAAACAACCAAACAAACAAACAAAAAAACCCCATTAACTCTTAAAAGGTCAGTGACGTCATCAGAGATACAAAGGTACGTTAATAGCTTTACACCTTGGCATATAAAGAACAAGAACCAAGGGTGTGAAGGAAATTGGAAAGATCGCATGGCGTGAATGAAACAAAAAGAAATGATGTCTCAGAAACAGGGTAGGTAGCAGATGAAATTTTAGAATAAGGAACCATGGAAGTGAATCACATCCGGGTAAGGAAACGCGAAAGAAGTTCACATGACTTAAAGGAAAGAAGATACGGATAGCACGTGCAACAGAGAACTTGCTCACTTGGGCTTAAGAAAACATGGACGGTGATCACACAGCGTGAAAGGAACCATGGGAGGAGATCGCATAACATATAGGAAACGCCAAAAGGGGGATTATGTGATGTAAACAAAACCGAGAAGTATGTGTGTTTGAGAGCGTAGTAGAATGGAGATCAACCTGGCGATGAATTCTGAAAATAGGAGACGGGCAGGAGAGGAAATTATTGCTTCAGTGAGGAGTTGCGGTTACGAGAAGAAGGTGAAGAAGTTTTCCAGACTGCAGAGAGGAAACATGGGAGGCCAGCAGTGCCCGCAGTCTCACTTTTGATTTAAAACATCAACATTGCGCAATGATTTGGGGCAAAAGTACATTGAGATAGATGTGTCTGTTTAAAATCAAAACTGTCCCTTTTTCCTCTTTCCTTGAAACCCACATTTGGCGGTTACTTCCATTGCGCAGTCCAAACAAACTCAAACGTGCTATAAATATTTCACACTCGACATTAAATACTGTCTCCATTTCAATGAATTGCAGCTCCAAACGGGATTACAAAATACTCCTTCATTAAAAAATCATGGCACCATCAAAGAGAGATACAGACTACTGTTGGGAACACACACACACACACACACACACACACACACACACACACACACACACACACACACACACACACACACACACACACACACACACACTTTAAAGAGAAGATTCTTGAAACCGATCAAACCCCAAAAGGATTTACTTCATGAACTCTTGGCCGACGTAGTGCCAATGATCTTTGCTAATGCTCCGAGTTCTCAAGTGGTGAACAAGCAGAAAGCAGATAAACAAGTTGGATATTTCTGGAATAAGTATCTTTCCACATCCACCTTTGATTAAAGTGCTTCGTGGGGTAATTTGGATTTGAACACACACACACACACACACACACACACACACACACACACACACACACACACACACACACACACGCGCCCGCGCGTATTTGAAAAACGCACTAAATAAATAAACAACGGGAGCCCCAGATGATGAGCCGATCCAGTGACAAAGTAGGTCCTCCAAAAGGGAAGTAAAATAACGATAGAACTTGGCAAGCTTGACGCCTTTCCTTTGAAATGTGTTCCGCATGACTTGGCAGAAGAAAGAACAATTATTGGCTGTATGATAGAGCAGCATTGAGTGTCGGTTTGCCCACAGGCACATTGACGAAATACTGTTTTCTTTTTTTTTTTTACTTAAATGGATAAAACCCATGAAATGTTTTGACCATTTATCTTCATGACAAGGATGTTTTTGAAATTAAAAAATGCAAATACTGAAACCAGGTCTCCAGTGGATGTTACCATGTACATATTGAACAACTGTGAAAAAACAGAACGAGCGTGTGCATGGCAAGTGTTCAATGTGTGACCAACTTCAAGATCAAGACAGTTTTGGATAAATATAGAAGGGCAAGCAGCATGAGGTATTACTTTGCACAATACTGTAACAGTACCACTTATTGGCATATTACAGCAATTCCGGCTGTTTTTGCAGGTCCGTGTGAACCCATGTTATTTTGACGCTGTCACCTCTACATGAATGAAACCTTTCCCTAAAGTTCCTTTGTTTTAGTTTGTGGTGGTCAACATATCCTTATTCACAACCAGTGGATTCATGCACAGTAGTAGTCTGTTCTGAGTTTTGTAGGTTTTCCTTCAGAAGGCTATAGACTTGAATTATTATAAAAAAAAAATACAGTTATTTAGTTTTCCTGCTTTATTAACCATTTCAATATTTAATAAATAATAAACCTTTTTCCCAAGAGGGCGCCCGAGTAGGCAGCCGTCGGCAAGTGCTCACGGTTTTTGTATTTTGTCACGTTGTGTTTGTTGTTACGTCGTGTGGACCTGCTGTGGATTATTTTTAGCATTTTTTTGGCCACGACGTTCATCAAAGGAGAAGAATCTGTGCTTGGTGGTAGCGCCTTCTTGGCAGCACGCATGTACCAGCACTGATTGTGATTGGGAGGAATGTCGGCGCCATCTGGCTGTCGTTGCTGGACAGCCCCGGGGCGCTTGTGTTTTTTTTGCGCCTAAAATGGGCAGCATTTTTCACAGCCCCGCTTTGTTCAGCGGAAATGTCGGTGCTGTTGAACAGTCTGCGGCTGGATGGATGGATGGCTTGAGTAGCCGACGATGAGAAGAAAGGAGCGTCAGCGCAGAGCGCCGATGCATATGTGGAATTGGGAGTCGTGGCTTGGAATTGAAGCGGTTTTACATGGGACAGAAGATGTGAGCCAATCTCTTTTTCGTCAATGGACGCTACAGCTTCTTGTTTGCTTTCAAACTTAGCTTGTAGCAGACGTGAGCACATTTTCAGCATGACGTCTTGATGCACTGATGAAAGGACACTTGGTTTCGCTCCTCTTTCATTTATAACTGCTTCAAACAAAGCGGCTCCTCTCTCTCCTGAGGAAAGAAATTTCATCTGTGCTGTATGTGCACATGTAGTACATTGGACAATAAAGTTGACTTGAAATTGAATTTTCGCAATTCAGAAGACTTACATTTTTGTGACCTGTGTTATATTTGACAATACTGGTGTATAATTGCTTTTACGGTCTAATTAGTATTTTGCCTTTCGGTCTGGCAAAGATGAGAAAAGTGGTTTAGTTACCTTAAAGCAAGGCAAAGTCAATTTTGAATACCAAGATAAGTGCTAATGCTATTTCATGGCCCAAAAATGGCTAATGAATTCTCACACTAATTGTTAAGAAACTATGGCAACGTGTGATGCTTCTGTGTAAAAATATACTGCAGTATTTCAGCAGCGTGTCTTGCATGTTTGTAGACCGTTTTGTCTTTACAGGTTCAAAAATATAGTACAGTACTTGATTTTGTATGTACAACTTTTCTCTACATTCACATTAGAACACTGGCCCTTGAATTTCTATTGCACAGCTTTGGCCGACACAGGCTAAAGATTTTTCTTTGCTTCTCTCTACAATTTTTTTTAGGGATGTTTTAAAAGGATGTCATTAGCCTAGCCTGTGCGTTTTGGGGAAAATCTACGTGTACAGAGAGTTTTTTCACTTCTCCGATGAAACGATCTACAATACAGTAAAAATACTACACACAAAAATATGAGCACATGACTAATCAGCTTTCAGACTTTGTTTCCTCCATTTTGTTTGTTCTTTCTCCTTCCTCGAGCCAAGTGAAAGCTTGTTTCAAGTCCTTCTTAGGTTAGTTAGTGTCAAACACTTATGTGAGTGTAAATATCGTTATGTACTGTAGTGGGGGGAGAAAGAAATCAAACTAATCAAAAAGCTTATGCTGGGAGTTTCCAATGGACACAGCAGAATTGCTGGCAGTAGGTTCAGACACCAGGCGTTTTGCAGGAATTGACCATAATTCCCGCAACAGTGTGGTATTTCCTCCACAATCTCTGTGTCTAAGATCACAGTTTGTATCTACAGGACAGAAACGTACTTGAACTTGGTCTGCTTGGTTTGGGTCCGTTGTTGCTACAGTCTTGAATAGATTGGGGGAGGCGGAGGAGTTTGTGGCGGCTCTGTTTGGGGAACTGAAGAAGTTTCTCGAGGCTGGAGTCACATTGAGGCTCAATTTAGACCACGGTATTCCTTTGCCGGTAGGGAGGAGGCGGCAGAACTGGGCCAGATTTCAGGGAAAACTCAGACATGTATTCGGGGTTTTCAGCTACTGCTGGCCGTATGAGCCCATTCTGCTTGTAGTAGAGCTTAGCATTGGTGGATCCACTCTGGGTGCCGTCAGATGGTTTGGGCGGCAAGCTGTGCTGCCAGTATTCCGGATTGTCAAAAGTTACCTTCAGCTTCTTCCCAGCGGCTTTACCTGCTGTCTGTCCACCGTGTTTCAGCAGGCTGGCAGGCTGCAAGGCTGCGTGGCTCTGGTAGGCTGGCAGGCTGCCGTGCCCAGTGGAGGCTGCGGTGGCTGGGACACCTGACTGGCACACCGAAGCCAGGGAAGTCGTTCCTGTTTGGCTCTGACCGGTGGAAACCCCACCGGGAATGCCAGCTTGTCCTGCAGGTTTGACGGTGTGGTGGGCGTGGAGGATGCGGGTCAGTGTACCGTGGTGGCAGGACATACCAGATGGTGACAGCTGAGCTATGGGGACAGGGTAGTGGGGAAGGTTGGTCTGGGTGCTAAGCGGGAGGTGGGACCCTGAGGTGGTGACTGAGGCGGAAGAGGGAGGCTGGGAGGGAACGGGCAGACCGTTTCTTCGCAGGTTCTCTGCGGTGCTGTGGAAGGTGTTGAAGTAGAGGGGCTCGTTGATGTACTCGTCCTCTCCTTTGGGCTGACTGCTGGGTGTGCTGTGGTAGCCTGGGTTGTCCAATGCATGGATTTCCCCATTTTTATGCCGTGACACGAAGGGGTTTTCCTCAATCGGATTCAGGGATTCTGTAGCACACATCAGAAAAGAAGAAGGAAGGAAAGAAATAAAGGAGGAGTTTCTGAAAGTATAAGCCAGATAAACTAGTAAAATTGTCAGAAATTAAAACGGGGGAGAAATGGATACAGAAGCTGAAATAAATGAGTACGAGATGAGTGTTAGAGAGAGAGAGAGAGAGAGAGAAACGCTCGAGAGAGGAAGATGAAGAAAAGAGAGTTAGGTCACTTGCTAATGAGCAAAGAAGATGGAAGGGGACATGATAATGGTGATAATGGGAGCCACTCAGGACCAGACAGGCAACTTGCCAGAAGTTCTTTGGCACTGCAAACTCCATCTGCCGGGGGCTGAAATGCCAACAAAGGACCTCTCTTCGTTACTTCCAAGCGCTATTATAGCAGGGTGTGAAACCTATTGATTTTGCCCACTCTTGCGCTCCTTGACATTGCATCAGATGCATAATGCCTCAGGCCTTGTTATATTTTGAGAAGCTCAAAAATCAAAGGCATCAGCAGGAGAACAGGGTTGATGGGTTGAATTATGATCAGAGGCTGACATGCACCACCGTCAAATAGTGTTAATCCATGTGCAGAAATAAAATGTGGGAAAAAAATACATGAATTTACTACAAAAGATCACCTTTTCAGTAGTCTGCTAAGAGAAAAGAAAAAGGTATTGAACTTATATTTCCTCAGCCTGCTTCTTGCAGATGTGCAGTATTTCCACATGAGACACTGCATACTTTCCTAATTTGCTTTAAATAATTTCCCAAATATTCTTTTTTCACAAATGAAAAGCCCTCAACAGGCAATCCTTTGATTCTTATACTGGAGAGCGGCTGCTGAGTTGGCGGCCAGTGAGTCTGTTTCCCTCTTGATGTATTTGATGTCTTTACTGTACATCCTAGAATAAATTGCATCTGTCAAAGATGCACACTCTTTCGACCACACTTGACTGTCTTTTTAGTCGGGCAGTGCTTCCTTTGGAAAGCTGATCTGAGTTTTGCTATACCAAGACCGAAACTTCATCCTCGCTGTGTGTTTTTTGTCTCAGTACCTGAAAAGCTCTTGTCCTTCATGGGGGTCATGTATCCGTCCTCATCCTCATCCCTGAAAACCCTCTCCCCGAGAAAGATGGTGGGGTCAGCGCTGTACCTCTGTCCCCCGTTGTCTTCACTCCCTGCTTGGTTCAGATTCTTCTTCTGTACATTGCCATTGCAGCGCTGGTCCTCCAGGGTGTGCCCCTGGCTTCCGGTGGCTTCCTGTTTCACACTGGCCTGGGCCCCTGACAGAAGACCGTCTGAAAGTTTTGGCCCTCCTTCCCTATAGCCAAACTTGTTCTGGGGAAGACAGGGTGAAGTAGAGTTGTGGGAGCGGGGATTAGGCAGGTTGACAGTAATATGAAAACTATTTTCAATACATTAGTATTTACTTCAGGAACGTTTTTATGGTCATTCGACAAATTTGTGAAAATGTTCCTGAATGAGGCATCTATACAGTAAGTAGACCATTAAACCTACAGTACATTTTGATGTACAGTTTTCAACAAAAACAAAAAGAACACCGTTAGAACTGTGTGATACCTTTAACCTGTGCAGCTGCCAATCAAAAGTAAAATTCTGTGAAAAGTTCTGCGGGTGTCGTCATCAGCCTTAAGGGACCGTGAGGGGCAGCCAGGCAGTGCAACAATTCACACACCTGAGCCTTGGAAAAAGAACCGAAAACCCCACAAGAAAACAAAACATGACATGCGGAGCATAGGGTTTCCTGTGGAGCTCTGTTAGCTTGCTGCAGGCTATTTAACCCTGACCCACTCCTCTGCGCTCACACCAACTGCACATGCTACACAAGTAATTACAGGAAGTGCAGCTACAAACAAAACAACAAGGGAGAGAACATTCCAGAGTTATATTGCTCTTTCTATTCTCCTCCTTAAACCATCTCTGCTTTGTTCTTTGAAGAATTGTTTCAGACTCGGCTCCTAGTTGTTATTGGATTGTATCTACCAAAGTAACATTGAGAAACACACAGCGACACTTTCAAATGAAGCAGGAATCCTTTGACCGCAAATTGACAACTGAACATATCCATTTAACTTAGAGGCCAGAACTCACAAGATAAGCAAAATGAGAAACCAGTATGGTAGAATACACAACTGATCGCACAGCTCTGGAAAATAGTGAGACTCATTCAGAGTCACCAGAATCTGACCAAGAAAGCTGCGTTGAATTGGAGAGACGACCGGGTCGGGACGGCTTTCAACGCCGAAACGTCATCGCTCCACTTCTTGCAGGCAAGTATGGCTGCAGGCGTAAGTTAATACGAGCAGTGTAACCCAAAAGACATTTGGATGCAGTTTGTCTTTGATAAACCATTAATTTTTCCCTTCGGACAAACACAGGTACACTTTAAGTCTGGGATGCCGGTGCGGCTTTACTTAAAATATTTATTGCGAGCCTTTCTTTTTCTCTTGCAGGCATCAAAACACAATTTGTACTGAAACATAGGAATATGATTGCGCCAGTTAACTGGACGTTATTGGTGGTTTTTTGTACAGTGTGTAAATTTCAAGTGTTTTAAGGGCTGAGATGAGTTTTTAAAAAGAAATGTATTTCTGTGCTTTTGGGAACATATTTAATTGACGTTCCTGCATATTTGTCCTTGGGTGAGATTAAAATTTGTGAGTTTTAATTTAGGGCGCTCTTAATGGATGTTTTTGAGGCTTATGCTGATTCTGATTATTTTTGAAAAGGGATAATATTGGCTGATTTTATGTGGGGGCCGATTATCATACTTTCTGCACTATAAGGCACATTGGATTATAGGGCGAATTGTCAGCTTTTGAGAAAATTGAATGCTTTTAGGTGCGCCTTTTAGTGCGGAAAATACGGTACTTGAATCATATTGAATCATCCTTGATGTTGGGATCGTTGCCCGGTGAAAACCTTTGCAACAGGACACCTCAGAATTTTGGTCAAAGATGAGAAAGAATGCAAAGCAGGTTTAACATGTTGAAGGAGGAGGCATGGGGGAGTTTATACTAAAATTGTCATTAGACTGTCGACTATGGTAAAAAGATTAGAGATCAGACTTTATATTTTTAAGAGGCGGGCTTACTCTGCTTGAGTCAACACGAGGTCTTGTTGGGTATGACGGATGAGCTGCATCAAAACTTCGGGGCACCAGGTATTCCTCAGCATCCATCAGGTCATCCAGATCCTCCTCATCTAGGAGGCTCTGGAAGAACTTGCTATCATTGGGGCTGGGCAGCTTCATCCGATCATCTCCCTGAAAATGTCGCAGTTTTCAAAAAAGAGGGCCATACATATGACTATGAAGCATGATCAATTATTAATAATAACAACGTAGCTCTGTTCTGTGTGAGCTCTGTTCATGCAAACCTACTTGGATGACCAGGTATCGTTGTGGGTCCCGGGCCATCCTGCAGAACTCAGCAGCCAGCTCCTTGAATTTGGGGCGACTGTCTGCATCAATCATCCAGCCTGGACAGGAACCAGAATGAAGAGCAGAGGGCTGATATTATCTGTTATCCTGATCATCTTCCAATACCAAATGGGCTGCACATTTGGGCTGGTGGCAGCCCATCTGGTCTTTGCCAGAAATGCCAGATTGCCAGCCTGAGCCCGATTGAGGGCCTTGCTCAAGGACAACCCAAAGTGGCAAATTAGGTAAGCGAGAAGCAGGTTTTGTTGTGTTCGGCCCACTTCTCCCTCCATGAGGCCACAGCTGGCATATACAAAGCAAACCCCTGAAGGTGAAGTGAAAGGCCAGCTGGTGTGTCCGTTCTCATTAGACAGAAAGCACACACAGTTACTGACTTTGTTGGGTGTTTCTTAATTACGTCACTGGGAATGCTGATGGAGAGAGTGAGGTTCAGGGTGCTGCTGGCAGAGAAACACAATTGTTTCAAATGTAATAATCAGGTCAGATGTAACAGATCCACCCGTAGGAATCTCTGTGGGTCACGAACCAATGCGGATCTGGTCCTTACAATAAAATGGGCCCAGACACGCATACATAAGATTATTACTTTTTATTCTCCACAAGCAGGCAGGGAGGAAGTAGAAGTCCTTTGGCATTGCTGTAAGGCTAAAAGGCTGCGGGGCAATGTTGCTTCTGAGCTGTCATAAGCCAATAGTGCTGCTTTTGCATCTGGTGAATAAATATTAGATAGTATGACATTTCCAATGAATTAACATTTTCATCTTGGGAATATGTTTTGATGTCATGCTCTGAGGGTCATATCATTTTTCTGTTGGTATTTCAAGTGCGAAAATAGAGAGCCGCTGGAGAGAAAAGTTCACGTCAGGTACTTGCTGCCAAGAGAAAAGTCACTCCACCATTGTTGTGTGAGGCGACCACCAGTCTAGTGCGAAGTGAGGGACGGCCAAGCTGCTAATAGCTGGCAGGGCCCAAATCTTGGACTGGCTTTTGTAAATGTCTGACTGCCTCCTGGAAATCTGGACTGGCAGATCCCTCTGAAGCCATGGACAACATCTCCCATGTTCTGACTTAAACCATGGAAGAATGTGGGCCAAAAGAAGCAATGCATGGTTTGGATCAAAGAAGCACTGGAGTTTGTGGTCCAAATGAAAAACGAAATGAGCTTGCATGGTGTGCACAGCCTTGCATCTGATCATTTTATCGCATCATCTGACATTTCTCATGTCTGTTTCTTGTAAAACGAACCAAGAGTGGAGCGAGGCCCAAAGCCTGAATCAGTACAGTACACTAGTCTGGAAGCAGATGAGCTGCATTTTATTATTTCTGAAAAGTGACTCGCTGGCCCTTACCAATGAGGTATTTTATCAAATTTTTCTAAAATGATACATAAAGGTATTTTCTTACATTTGACCATGACCATGTAGACATCTATGGTGCAAATGGGTGGCTGCGGCAGCCGCTCTCCCTTCTCTAGGATGTCTGGGATCTCCCTCGTTGATATGCCGTCGTACGGTTTGCCTCCAAACGTCATTAGCTCCCAGATGGTCACTCCTGATGGATGCAAGGGCAAAAAGAGACTCACCAATAGGACAGTGCACGCGTAAACACAAACAACAAAAATAGAACAAACGGGTTTCTGGGTTATTTCGCCCACGGGTGTGAGCATATGGAAGGCTGACATGAATAAAGATGATTAATCCGTTTAGCTCCCCTGCACTCACCATAACTCCACACATCACTCTGATGGGTGAACTTCCTGTAGTGGATGCACTCAAGAGCCATCCATTTAACAGGCATCTGAGGAGGGAAATAGCGATTCGAAGGTGAGATAGGAAAAAAATACACCTATGTTGACACAGGATTATTTACAGCCTGAATTGCAGGTGATCTCATCTGCTTTAGCCTCAGTTGCCCGATCCTTTCAATGGCTGTTTGTGAGCTATTGACATATTGACGGTGCTTTCAGGCAGTGCCGCTTTGCTCAATATTACTCAAGTGTGGTGAGCGATTAGCTTCAACCTGAACCAGCAATTGTGAATCGTGCATGTGCTTTTTAAGGTGCTAAATGAGATGGTTATTTACCGCACATGATCTAAACAGGGGGCAGCGGGCCAGAACAGCCACAACAATACCTTTTTAACAAAGAGAACAAACCTGCAATTACACATGCCTGCATGTGTCACACTTTGCTGTTTGGAATGAAAAGCTGTTCCTTCATTTGAATCAAAAATGCAAAATCTGATATCTGAGGTTTAATTCTTTATCACATGAGTAATCAACGTGTCAACAATCCTAATAGCAAAAGAAACATCTTATAATGTTTAACCCAGATCTCATCTATTTTTTGTAACCGGACCCTCGAAAAGTATGTTCAATTCAACCAGATCATAAGAGAACCGACAACAATTTAAGATTCATGACATTTTGAATGAAGATATGGCAAATGGACATTCTGAATTGGGATGAGAGTTGCTTACACACGATCGCTATGGAGCCTGCACATACTGCTGCCTTTGTGTTTAAATCAGACCACTAGTGGACATTTTATCCTTTCTTTTAACATGCCCATTGTGAGCACGTAGGAAGAATGTTCAGTAGGATAAAAACTCTAGGCTGATGTAGCTGGAATTGTAAAAAGGAATTTGCACACAAACTTAACCTGGGTGGGAGAGGTGATAAATCAAAAGCATCGGCGCTTCTGGATGAGTACTTATTGTGCGTCTCTCTGGAAGATTCTTGTTTTCTCAGTCACCAACAACGATTTGGGCCTTTACTACAGCCAGTGATACATGGTCCACTGTTATCAAACATTTTTGTATGAGCTGTGTGCAGAAGTGTGTGGATAAGGGTAAGCACAACAGACTTACACTGACCTTGCCCCCGTCTGCGTTGTATTCCTTCTCGTCCGCATCCAGCAGCCGTGCGAGGCCAAAGTCGGTGATCTTGATGTGATTGGGTGACTTCACTAGGACGTTGCGGGCAGCCAAGTCTCTGTGGACCAGTCGCCTTTCTTCCAGGTACATCATTCCCTGAGGGAAAAGAAGAAGCCAAACTAAACAATCTCATGGAAACAATAATCACAATGTAATGCACTTAAACTGAAAGCATCTGCATTGTCTTACCTGTGGCGTCTTCTCAAGACACCTGCACTGTATGTGCATGTTTAGGTTTAATCAATTCAGTCGGTGTGACTTTGCAAAGACTCAATTCAGTTGTTTTCACAATGACTGAGCAAGTACATCCGGTGTCTTTCAAATAGCTTCACATTGAAGATGTGCGTGCAAAGCTTGTTTATACCAGAAAACAAACATTAGACGGACAGAAGCAGGGATGCAGCCTCCATTTGTGGCTCAATGGGCTGTATGCAGGATGCACACACAAAGAGCCTTTTGCAGCACAAACAAACGAAACAGACCATTACAGAGGGGTAAATTCGTGCATGCCTGACACATACAGGTGTTCTTGGCTGAAGAAATCAGAGTGCATCCAGGGGAGGCCAAAGGGGCCAATTGAAGTGTTTGAGCCAAGATGTTAAACAAGTTGACGCCACTTTGCAGGTGGATCAATAAAAACACCTCCATGAGGGGAGTGGTGGGAGACAGTCGTGCTCATCAGACAGCAAACACAGTCAGCTAAGCCTCTATTGGCGCATGAGACTCATCACTGACGGGGAAAAGACGTGTGCGCACACATGTCAAGCCATATTGTGTTGAGATGCCCGACGTGGCAAGCGAGATCGCACTGACTCTTCCCCAGACAAATGCGAGGATAAAATCGATCGACGGCCGGCCCGCCGCTAGATGAACCCTCATCCATCATCTGCCCGGCCTTGCCGAGACAGACACACTGACAGGGACCACCTATGCTCCAAAGAAAGACATATTTCACCACTTGCACTCGCTTGTCTACCGTTCCCTGTTAGGAGGCTCACAGTTATGTACTGTAGCCTCTTTCTTTGCCAAAATGTGCCCCTATTACTGAAAGTGGATTTAAAATAAGTTACGGCAAACGGAGCACAGGCAGGCGATCAATATCCATGTTGATTACAATAAGCCGGAAGACGACTGCGCCAAGCGATATTTATCCCCGATGCAGACATTGTGAGGAATTCGGAATCAATGGGCCACACAGTGCATTAATAGACTTCGACTAAACACGACGGGGCAATGAGGGGAGGCCACCGCACTGACAGCAAAATGTACAGCAGCTCAAGGAGCCAATTAACTTTCAGCCACTCTCGGCGGTAAACAGTGGCGTCCCAATAGAGCAGGGGTCTCAAACTCTCATGCTTGTTTTCCATCTTTCCCTGATTCAAATGATCAGGATTATCAACCGATGAGCCCACTGACACTGCCATGATTTGTCCTGATCATGGAACCACTTTCGCTGAACGTGACACAGCTATAGTCTCTCTTTTTCAGATTCCTTTCAAGAAAACTCATGTGTGCTAAACAATTTGGAATTTATCGCTGTACAATGAAAATGAAGAATTGTAAAGGGTATGATAGAACCTTTAAGAGGGAAATAAGATGAGTTTATGAAGCTACTTGTTAGCAGCGCACTGCTGAGCTCTTTTGAAACGAACAAACTGCATCCTTTCTCCAGCTTAACGGCTGGAGAAAGGATGCAGTTTGTTCCACTGACCTAATGGTGACCAAGAGCGCAGGTAGAAAAATCAGGTTATTCTTTCCAACGGGGTTGATTTCTCTTTCTGAAGCTGCTACCACGCAAGGTCATGGGTGGCAAGCAACCCGCTGGCACCTCCTCTCCGGTGAGGAGAAAGAATTGGAAAGATGAGTCTTGGTGAGGTGTCCGGGGTGACATGATAAAAGCATCCATGGAAACAAATTGGCACAGCAGGGAAAGAGATGCTATGTAATAAACGCGGCCAAGTGGGGAGCTAAACCCTCCTATTATCCTTGGGGTCAATTTGACCCTATTCAATGTTTATCGTTCAAAAAATAATAATTGACTTATCAGTTTTTGATCCATATTTCATTGCTTTTCCTTATTTGATGGGGACAACTGATTAAGCATAAATTTATCACAATGCTATTTTTTCAATGAACACATGTTGCACATAATGATGATCCTCAGGGGTCAAACTGAGCTGTTCTGACTGTCAACTTGTCTGTGAGAGCGTGACCTAGTATCCCCACACCTATAGGTGCAAAGTTGATATATTACAGGGGGTGGGCACAATAACTATTTTTGCAACAAATTTGATAGTTTCCCCACAAGGACATTGGTAGTTCATGGGAAAAAAAGGGAGGAGCAAACATATAGAAGCTCGCATAACAGCCCTCTACCCAAATCATTCCACATTGTGCTCTGTTTGTACTGCAATCTGCGTGCTCTCTCACTAGAAAATGTCCTCTGGGAAAAGGTTTACCATCCGTGAGGTTTTGGAATAGCTCTTTGTCAGTGAAAGTGATATAGAGGAGAATGCGACCGAGACAGAGGATCGTGTTGACCATGATTTTGAGGCATTCTCTTCTGATGAATGAGACTTTTGACCCTCCTGTTGTCTCTCAACCACCAGCAGACACGATCTACTCCAATAATGGAAAGATCATGTGATAATAATCCAGGCCCTCACGTGACTGTCAATGAGTGCTTGGCTGCATTTTGTGGACGCGGTCCATTTCGACAATAGCTAAGCAAACCTGCCAATATGGCATCAGATTTGGAAGGAGGACTTTTCTGGAGCAGCTGGGTAATGCACTGGTGAAATCTCAGACTGAGAGAAGAGGGTGCCTTACAAGAGCATCAACAGCTGCTGCAGCGATTGTACTGACAGAGACAAACACCCAAACTCCTCCATTGGTACAAACCGCGGGCAAAAAACGTGACAAGAGTCACACACACGCAAGAGAAAAAAAAACAAACTCTACCACTACCGGTACCAAGCACAGCTAACAAAACAGGAAGGGTGAGTGAGACTGAATGAGTGAGACAAATACTGGTGTGTTACAAAAAAAAAAGGAAATAAAAATATGTAAACATGTTCATGACGAGAAGGGAGGTTCCCAACATTAATCAATATGGTTCATTCTGTCAGAGTCATGAATGCACATCCCAAATTAGAAAAGACTTGGATGAAAGATTTCCAAGACCGTAACTCTAAAACAGAGTTTTTGATCTGATGCTGGCACTACAGTATAGGTCATTTCATCACCAAAGCGAATAAGTTTGATCCTCTCGTGGCTATTAAGGCGGTCAGGAAATTTCAGATTTGTATGAAAACTTTTTAAACATGAAAATGTTTGATCTGATGGTGGCGCTAGAGGACAGGTCAACTTGGTGATAAATGTTCCTGTTAAGGGGGTATTTATGTTTTCAACAAATCATCAAAGTGCCTGACACAAAAACCGGGTCAACAAATTCCTGTACATCATTTTCTGAAGCCATATATCCCTGGTGTCAATCAGTCCCCAAGGGTAAAAATGTGTTGAAAAGATTTGAGGATAATAGGAGGGTGAATTTGAACTTTGACTTTACTTTTTCAGCAAAAATGAATGGATGTATGTTTTTGGACCGTGGGAGGAAGCCACATTGTTACTGCTGTAGCGAGTGCGCGTCACAAGAATTTATTAGCAAAACTTCTTTTTTTCTATCACTCCTACCAAGGCAACATGAAGCTAATAATGCGAGCTAATGATGAATGGCTATGCCTGCGCAGTATCCATGAATGGCAGGATGCTTAATTTCAAACCAGGAGACGAGGCTCTGGTTTCCCCATCCATCTCCCTTTCACAGCCCTCCGCCTTCTGCGGACTCAAACAATGTGAGCAATATGAGCCTGTCTGCACGGCGAGGACTGGCACCGGTGCGATAAGCAACCCGCACAACGGGACAGCCCAGGTGCCCCAGGTGGTCGTCTGTCACGTCCTGATGACTTTACGTGCAATAGAACGGAAGGCAAGCCCACAGAGACGGTGAGCGTCACAGTTTAGAAGTAATGCTAATTAGGTGTCGTGCAAAAATAATGGTACGAAAAATGTACAAATATGAGATTCGAAAAGCGCATGAGAGCAATTTTCAGAATATAGCAGAAGAGGGAAATAAGTTTTGAAAATGTGCTGTCCTGTCTGGTTTTATTTCCCTGAGCGCCAAAACGCTGGCTGGTTAATGAACTGTCGGTGAATGTGAGCTGTGGTTCTGCAGTGAAGCTTTCCGCCCATTTGCTCTGCAGTCCCTCGACCTTGAGTCAGACAGCTAAGAAAAAAGAAAGCACCTATCAATCAAGCAAAGATAGGTATTTGACTGTAAAGCATTTAGCGACAGTACGGGCTGTGAGGGGTTCATGTAGAATATGTGTTTGCATTATTAGTCAGATGTAATCATACCCAAGCGCTGACGTTCTTTGCGGGCAGGGCACAAACATTCTTCCCAAATGGCAAAATTATGCAAATTTCCATGAGCCAATGTAGTGCCATTCAAGGAGAATATATATTTTGCAGCAATAGCATCAATACATTTACAGCTACAAGTTGAACATACAACATGACGATGAATTTGAAATGAAATATTACAAACAAGATCTGATTCAAATGTAGGAACTCAGCTTTAACTTGAATTTTTTTCTAAAATTACATTTCATTGACCATTTTAGAATTATAAAACAACTGAGATTTTTGTGTACCCCAGTTTTCTCCTCTTGAACTTTCTCCAGGCTTTTTAAGGTTCATTACTCCATTTCAATCATCAATTTTTGATGGTAAAGTATATTAATACTCGATAAATTCATTCATTCATTCATTCATTTTCCGATCCGCTTTATCCTCGCAAGGATTGCTGGGGGTGCTGGAGCCTATCCCAGCTGTCTTCGGGCAGTAGGCGAGGGACACAATGAACTGGTTGCCAACCAATCGCAGGGCTACTCAATAAATGTTTATATATATATATATATATATATATATATATATATATATATATATATATATATATATATATATATATATATATATATATATATATATATATATATATATATATATATACACAGGTATATGTCCATTATGTCCATTATGTCCAATGTAAAATATTACTTTTGTTTTTGTCGGATCGATTAATCAAAAACCGAGGTCGAACTGAACGTTATGCACACTACATCCATTTGGCGAGACTCAACAATATTTGACCAGTGGACATAATTGCAGTATTTTTTAATACTTCATTGAAAAACCTTTGCAATGAGTGCCTGACTTCTGGAGCCCAGAGACATCCCACACTGTAAGTTTCCCCTCATGAGATGCTTTGCCAGTGGAGGACATCGATGGATTCCAGACTACAAGCACTCATTGATTACACAAGATTTTTCTGCTATCACTAAAAATGATGGTTATATTTATAACTATAACACTAGTTCAAACACCAGTAAGCCTGTAAAAATGCTATTCATTTCATATTTATTTATTTTTATTCCTAGTCCACTGAGGTGTTGTTTGAAGACAAAATCTCGCTCAGTGTCCAAACTTTTGCGGACTTAACTGTAATCGCCCTTGCTGGTTTAACACTGGCATTGTAACCAAGCATTAATTAAGAGACCTCCCGTCAGATCCCATGAGCTGCAGTTAACCACCAGTGGTGCGGACGGAAATGACGGGTTTCACCGACAGCTCAGCAGCCGCTCAGCCCCGTGGGGTGAGGAGAGGACGCTCTTCGTTGGAATCGACTAAGCATCGTCGGGTTTGCCACGTTCAATCTTCTCAGTCATGCCTGTAATTTGTCTGCTGCATGCTGTGAGACTGAGCGGTTATAATTCTTAATCACCTTGACTAATTTTCACTGCGAGACAAGATGAAGGAGAGGTTCCTATCTTGCCGTTTTGTCAATTGCATCCGCCATGCGCGACTGGCGTGAGAGGGAGAGCGGCACAAAGGGGCGTGACTGATGAGGATTTCAAAGGCCCATGATTTGACACTGTGGTAATGAACCACAGGTAACTAATTACAAATAAATGGTTAGTCAAATACAGTAGCTAGTATAGAAAGTGATCACATTCCTATTTTGGACGTAAAATATCAAGCATAATTTTTTTTCAAATTATTCTTAATATCAATCTCTCTCTCTCTCTCTCTCTCTCTCTCTCTCTCTCTCTCTCTCTCTCTCTCTCTCTCTCTCTCTCTCTCTCTCTCTCTCTATATATATATATTTATATATTAGTTTTGGAAAATCATGGCCATGTCACCAATTGTGAATGCAGAGACTATTGATGAACTTCTGGAAAGATTCACCTGGAAAATCTCAAAAGTACTGGATGCTGTTGCTGCTATAAAAACTAAGACCATTTCACGGCAACCTAAAACGCTTTGGAGTTGCACTATGAGCAAAATACCTTTCAAATCAAACTGCAGGAAAGTGCAGTGTAGGCAGAGAAAAAAAATTCATCCAAGTTCATTTTGACCTGTACAGACAATGTCTTTAAAATTTTAAGAGTGAGTAAAACCTACATAACACCACTTTTCTGAAATCAACCGCAACAATACACACACTATTTGCTGTGGTTGACACAATGACAAATCCCCCCCCAAATCAAATAGCACCAACTCCTCTCAATGAATAAACGCACTGAATTTGCTTGCTACTTTGTTGAAAAAGTCCAATCCAGCACCACACCACCAAGTCAAACAGCACCACAAACTAGCAACATTAAAAAAATGACACACCACTTAGACACACCTCTGAATAATTCAATTGCCATGACAATATTCGATGCAATGGATCAAAAATCGATCATAGGTTTGGTTCCGCAGTTGACATCATCAACTGGCTGTCTTGACTATTGTGAAATCTGTTCAAACTTGAGTTACAGTAAATAATGAACTGCTCAGTTCAGTCAGGCGAGTTTTCTCAACCTCTGAAAGTGGCCACAGTCAAGCGCTGCTCGTCTCTTTGTTAGCAAATAATCAACCATCTCATACCTTCCCTTCTTATCCAAGATCGCCGAGAAAGTGTTTTTTAATAAACTCAACAAACTCTTGAACTCAAACTGACTTTTTGATCAATTCCGAACAGGATTCCAACCCCATCGAAATGGGTCTTCATAAAGCACGACATGACATAAGATTGAACTCTGATGCAGGGAAGGTCTCAGTGCAGGTTTGATACACTTCATCATAAAATACTGATCATAAAATACTGTAGGGAACTTGTGTGGGATTAAACGGAGTTCAGGTCCTATTTAGAGGAGAGGGGTTACTTTATGACTGTTGCAAGTTTTGACTGATTGAATAGCCATGACATGTGGGGTCCCTCAAGGGTAAGTCGTCTGACCCATTCTATTCAGTTTGTGTGTGTTAAGTTTGGGTCAAATGCTTCACCAATGTTGGTTTGAAAGGTTATGCAGATGAAGCAGAGCAATATTTATAAATGTCCCCAAATGACATCAGTCCAATTTACATATTATGTCACTGTCTAGATCAAATTCACAATTGGATGAACCAACATTTCCTTCAACTAAACCAAAACGAAATAGTGATAATTGTTTTTAGCAAGAAAGAAAAGAGAATTGCTGTTAGAAAACACCTGGAGTCACTGTCTTTAGAAACCAAAGACCGAATCCGAAATCTTGGGTACTTATAGGCTCACACGTGAATTTGAGCAATCATATAAAATCAATCACTAAAACAGCGCTTTTACCAGCTGAAAAACATATCCAGAAAAAGGGTTGTAGGCTCCAAGTAGGCCAGGAGAAACTTCCATGCTTTTACAAACACTTTTTGGGCAGGCACAAATTGCACAGCTTTCTCCAGGTCACCTGGTCACTTTTTGAGACCTTACCTCCATATTGTGACCACTGAAAAAACTTAGTACTAGGTTGTACACATGTACAGATACGCAATCCTCATGATGAACAGATTTAAAAAAAAATGAAACAAAGATAATAGCAGGAGAAAATCCAAAAATCCAGCCGCTGCCATTCATCTGCATGCGCGCACAGACGTGTGTCTAATGAGCCTCGGCTGCATGCACCATCGGTAATGGCTGTGCAGGGAGAGAGGTGACCGATCCAATCAGGCATTCTTACCCAGTGGATCTGGCAGTCAAATCCCTCCCCTTACGCATCCTTGAGCACTGCTGATCCTTACAGATAATTAGAAAGACCCGGGGGGCTTATCCCTCCTCTGCCCGTTCTCCCCATCACCTCTCCCTGAGCCCACTTCCCTCATTTTGTTGCATCAGCAGGGACACATACTCCTGGGGAGCCCGATATGTGTGTGCTGGTGTGCGTGTCTCGGTCTCGACGACGTGGCTTGCCCGGTTTGCTTAAGCAGGATGCCGTTCCTGACAAACTCTCTGTTGCAAAGAATTATGGGAGTGCATTATAATGAAGTCTGCTGAAAAGGAATCGCTGAACATCACTCCTGTCTGGCCCCGTGTTGGCCTTAAATTCCTACTCTATAAATAAGTAGTAGTAGTAGTATTTAAAAATAAATAAATAAAAAAAAAAAAAAAAAAAAAAAAAAAGGAGGGTCAAGAATAAATAAACAAAAAAGCATTCTGCAGGCACATCATTTTTTTCAGTCAATCAATGGAAAGGATGCTTGCACTGCTGTAAGTTGTCAGTGTACACTAAAAAGAACACATTTCATTTTAGTTCACAAGATTTTATTTAGTGCAACGTCTCATTATTTTTGGGCTCGAATGAATTAGCAGAACAGTGGAGCGTAATTTTTTCCCTCTTACATCTCAGACCCATTCAGCAATTACTCACACCTCTACTACATATATAAATGGACGCCGCAGACACTAGTCACGTCGCTCCCCACTTAGCTAATCATAACTGCCATTCAGCATACACACAAATGTCTTCATTACTCAGAGTCAATAGCTTTTACTACAGCATGCATTATTTATACCTGCCAGAGTGCAACCGGGCCACTATCATGCACAAACACCAACACTTTTAAATATTTATATTAATTTGCGTTTATGGATATGCTGAGTAAAAACGAATCATTTAGAATCAATACTTACCAGCAGGCCTCCTATGGGCTGAATGGCATGCAGAGAAATGCATGGTGATAAAAACCCATGCACTGTGTGGGACCTCTTTGAAGGTCAGATCCAGATACCGTCTTTTTTTTTTTTCTCTCTCCTGATTTTAGGCCCTCCAAAAACCCCATATGGGTCGGCCTCAAGTACTGGTGGTCTGCGAATCAATCATGCAGAGATATGTTTGCTCAACACGAAGGCAGCCGGGAAGTAGCAGGGAAATAAATGACACCGGGAGAACTAGATTAAAGCTTGGCCAGATTGGAGAGCGTGGGGTGCAAGAGAAATGTTGGAGGGCGATCTGCGGAATCGCTGCAGGATCTACACAAGCGCATTTGCGTAGATCAAGCTGATACTTTCTCCTTTAAGAGAAGGTGACTGCTGATTCTGCTAAATAAATTCTCTCTGTGTCTTGTTTTCTCATTTTGACACAGCCAAATGCATGCCGAGTAAATATAAATTGTCACAACATTGCTTATGCAGCCTCTCATTAATATTTTACCACAATGCAGTACTGGACTGCATCAGGCTCGTCTCAGAGAAGGTCAATATTTGGCACCATCATTAGCCCTGTCAATCAGCAAAACACCACCCAGCACAGAGCAGCTCTGCTTGTCAAGAGGGGCTTGGAGGGGGTCCTGCAGGGCATGTTGTGCACATGTCAGCTAGCTGCTAGGAGACTTCTCACCAATCTTGCTACCCTTCCATGACCTCAATGACGACGGTGACGACTCACCATCACGGCACTTCCGATTCAAAGTCGTATGATCGAAAACCTGATGGGCTGTGGGAGGAACACAGAGAGCCACAGCCGGAGGACAACCAAATTAAATGACTCCCCCAGCCCTTTGGCCCATTTGGCCCAAAACCCCCTTTTTTTTTTTTTAATTTGGGGACTGATTTGTCCATTTAAATACATTGCAAACAATGATGTAATTTGTAATCCAAAAACCAAGAGAATCAACAAATGACTTGATGGCTGGTTGAATTTTATGCATTGACCCCCCACCCCCACCCCTCCCTCCACTCCCCAACCGCCTCCTCCCGCCAACCCCAAACACACACACACACACACACACACACACACACACACACACACACACACACACACACACACACACACACACACACACACACACACACTTTTGATGGTGCATGGTATATCCTGGGGAATGTTTAAAGGTCACATTTTGACTTCTTTTAAATGGAGCACTTGGCCTCACTGGGAAAAGAGATGGGAGGTGTATTTACAGGTGAGGTAAGAAAAGAACAAACTAATAAATAAAAACAAATTGAAACCGACTGAACTATGCGACATTATGTGTGTACGCTGATGCAAGTGTCAGTCAGTGTGCGAGTGTGTGCAAGTGTGGCAGTGAGGCAGCTCTGAGTGTGGCTGTAGATTAATGACAGCCATTATCTCAATGCCCAAAACACTCAGTGATAGAGAGTCTGTGCCTGGCGACGGGCCGTAGCCAATCTATTTGCGGCACAGTGGTCACCTGCCCGGGTCAGAGCCCACATGTGGCTGCTGTTTGTGCAGTTTTGTGGCGCTGGCTAGGGTAGGGGTGGCCGCTGGAAAAAAAAAAGATCTTTCCCCTGGAGAAAACAGCTATCCATCTATCCATCCATGCATTTTCTAATCTGCTTATTCTCATAAGGATCGCAGGTGTTCTGGAGCCTATCCCAGCTGTCTTCGGGCAGTAGGCGGGGGACACCCTCAGCTGGTTGCCAGCCAATTGCAGGGCACACATCAACGAACAACCATTCACATTCACAATCACATAGATGAACAACCACTCCTGCTTACACTCACACCTAAGGGACAATTTAGAGTGTTCCGTTAACCTGCCATGCATGTTTTTGGAATGTAGGAGGAAACTGGAGAATCCGTAGAAAACCCACACAGTCACAGGGAGAAGATGCAAATGCCACACAGGAAAGCCAGAGCCAGAATCGAACCCTGCACCACTGCACTGTGAGGCAGACGCGCTAACCAAGTCGCCCACCTGGGAAAATAATATTTAATTGGGAAAATAATAATTAATTTTAATAATTAATAATAATAATTTGTTTAAGTACACGTTAGCAAGGATTTACTGATGGAGTTTTGACAAGCAAAATATATTCACCCAAGCGCATCTGAGGCCCCCGGCCTTGTCATCTACGTAGTCAGAATGTGATTTGAGTGTATGAATGGTTGTCAGGCTAGTGCCCTGTGAATGAGTAGTGACCAGTCCTGGTTGTAGTCAGCCTTTCACTCAGAGTCAGCTGGGATAGGCTCCAGCTTTCCCTGAACAAAAAAGACATTGATCATTGATACATACTGCTACACTCTAAGTGAGGTCATGAAGTAGTGATCACAGCACACAAATGTATGTTTTTTTCCCCCAAATCTTTTGATACCGCAATGGCTTTCCAAGGTGAAAAATAAAAGGAGCCATACTCATTCCACTGGCTCACTGTATGTACTGTAATTTGGTCAATAAAAAGTCACTCAAGTCCAATCAGTCGGGCAGTGCAGGCTAGCTTCATGCACAACAAGTCACAAAAAATGAGTTGCCATCATGCGGTCAACTTTCTCACGATCTTACTCTCTCCCATCAAGGGAGCCACAATTGAATCCAATTAGAGCAGTAAGTACCTGCCTAAGTAGCCCTCTCTTCAAGCACTTAGATTCATTTGTTGTGAGGGGAATCAAGGGTTAAGCCCTCCCACACACACCTCATCAAACCTATCCACTCATCACTGATTCGGAAGAACTGCTACGTCCGATCCAACAAAAATGGCAAAATCAATCTCAGTTGTCTTGCTTGATGAAGTACCTGGTGCAATGTCTTTGGATACCATAAATTATTCTGTATCTTTCTTCACCTGGCATTGATGTCAGTCGAAACAATAAATGCTGATCTAGCTTTTTTATGCACTGGGTGTGATGGTTGGACGGGGGTTGCTGCCAGGTATTCATAGTCACTGAGAGCTTCGTTGTTCCCACAGTTGACTTCTGTGCAGGCAGCGTGGGATCAATTCTATTATTTTTGCTGTAGAGTTAAAAAAACCCAAACATTGGTTTGAGTTGTTTTGGGTTTCTCTTAGCATCTTGGAGAGGAAAAGGTCAAATCCATCAGGTGCATGATTTTAAAACATAAGGAAAGAACAGGAGGAAAATCCAGCAAGGATACAAGTAGGTATGAACACACCTTTAACATTAAGCATCGTGTCATGTTTCTGTTACACACAGTGTGTTATTAGCTTATATAGGGAGTGTCTGTTTCCAATTTAAAACTGTCAAGTAAACGGTCATGTACCATTACCATTCTGCCTTGTAAGGTCTCTTTGATCAGCCTCTCGCTGGATGCTGGATTGACAGCTTCAGACACTATTTCTTTTCTGGGAGGGGGGGTGTTCAAACTTATTTGCAAACTTATTATCATCAGAATTATTATCATCATAATTATTATTATTATTATTATTATTATTAATGTCATGATCGTGTTCTTGTGTTTCTCCATTGGGTGAGAGAGGAGGGCCGTCCCTCCAGCTTGCACACCTGCTGCCAATGTAATAAGCTAACTATTTAAGGACTCCCATGTTGTCATTTCTCTGTTGGATGATTCGCCTTGCTCACGACTGTCACCAAGTGTTGAAATCGTCTCGACGTTCCATGTTCTTGCTCTGTGTTTTGTTCCCGCTAGGTTTTCTCCAGTTACTGTTGTAAGTAGTTTTTTTGTAGTAGTCACGGTTTTTGTGTTATATACATTTGAGTTTCTTCTTGTCTATTTATTGACAAGCAAATGATGTTTTTATCCTTGCCTTTTTTGCAGGTGTTTTTGGTTGTCTCGTTTTCCTGGTGTTGGACCAGCATTCTTTGTTGAACTTTGTTAGTCTTGCGACCTATTTTTGTTCATAAACCTTTTTTGTCAATTTTTTTCCGAGTTCACGTTTCTGGAGTCCAATGCTGTCTGAAGCTTTCTGTAAACCTGCCAATTATTATAATTATCATTATTACTTCATTATTATACAGACTTGCTCTGTTATTATGAAATACAATTCACTATTTTCAAGAAAATCAATGCATGTGTGTGTGTTTTCTTGCTTGGCCACTGGTTGGATGTCTAAACCAGAGGCGATTGCTCTAAGACTGCAAGGGAAGCTCAGCTTCCCCTAAAATGTCAAAAAGTAAGTGATCAAATATATATGTGTACGTACAATTGTGTGGACATGTCATTGATTAAATATGCGCTACAACGCGCTCAACTTTTGTTCCGAATCAGCTTCTTATTACTGGTTACGACGCGACTCTCTTCTCATTCATTCCTGCAGCTTCACTGTGCTTTAAACTGTGTGGACGCTGAGCGTCGACCGCGCGGACACTGGGCGTCTAGAGAGTTCAGTGTAGGTTGTCCCAATGCATTTAAAACGAGACAAGTCATTGGATAAATGTTGGTTTTGCCCTGCCCATTGGACACTCAGTGTCTCTGGGAGTCTATGGACAGTGGGCGTGCAGAAGCTCAGCTTTTCTTCATGATGATTGGATGATCTGTCTGAGGCTGAATCTCTTTTTGATTGACAGCGAAATGAGACAATCACCCATCTTATGGTGAAGGCATCCTTTTCATTTTTTTGAAAAGGAACGGAGAGTAGAATTCACGTATAAATAAACGGACACATTTTCTGATGTAGGCCGAAATTGAGCTTCCCCTCCTTGACAGACCAGCATCCGCCACTGGTCTAAACACATTTTCAGATTTGGGGGTTGCCTGTGAAGTTCACACCAGTACAAGGTGTAGCCAACATGAAAACCAGACGCGTCTGTGTTTTCAACCATGGACAAACAATTGTGAAGCTGAGAGATGTGAAACAAACAAGAGCATTTGCACATTGACCATAGCAAGTATTGATCAGTTCTTCAGGTACCTTTGACAAAATTTGATGCAAATACAATCCACACACTTTTCCCTCTCAATTGCAGTCACCCACCTTTGCGATTTGGACGCACCAGTTGAGCAGCAGCTGTGACCCGATGTTGTCCTTGTGCTCATGCACGTAGTCGAGGAGGCAGCCATGTGGCATGAGTTGGGTGACCAGCTGGATGGTGGGGCTCAGGCACACTCCTAGTAGGCGCACCAGGTGGGGATGCTCCATGCTGGCCATAATCAGCGCCTCCTGAGTGAAAGACAAAAAGGAACTAAGAGCTCCATCTGGGATATGTCTGGGTTCTCTGATTCCGCTCACAGGTTGTAGTTTTGGAGACCTGACACGCTGTTAGAGTCATGACGTCTATTTGTCAACAACATCAGCTTCTGTTTTCATCGCACAACTCAGTGCCTGTCCATGTATCTATTATGCATGAACAATTGTGTACTATATTCCAAGTGTAGGTGGATATGGATGCATAAATGAAGACGGGTTGCTGACTAAATTTGCATGCGGCATCTGCCTGTGGAGTATTCTCACAGTTCAAGAAAACACTGCAGAAAGCCTCTTCAAAGCAGCAGAGACACAACCTTTTCCATCTACATTTCACACAGAGTTTCATAAAAGTTGCACCAGCACAATTAAATGTAGGCCATGGCAGATCTGAATGAGACTGGCACACCTTGCAACTCACGGTAGTGCACACGTAGATGAGGTGCCACTTTGAATATAGAATTTCAGAGGGAGCTTGGCAGGAATGTGAGACGCAGTAGATTAATTCTAAACAGCAGGGGCGCCGCAGGCCAGAGAAAGGCCTTGGTTTCAAAGAGGCGCCACTTCAGGACCACTTCATAGAACCGCCCAAGTGTTTTGCAGCTCCAAGCACTCCCAAATCAGGCACACAGCAAGGAAGGAAAAAGGTAAATAATTGTAGGAGTGAAAGAAGACAAAAAAAAAAGAAAATTTGATACTGCTATCAAAGGTTCATTGAGTCGTAGTAAACTCTTGCTTTCTAATCCAGAGAGAGAGTGTGTATGAAGGTGTGCCCAGGAGTGCAGCTGTGTGTTTTGCTCTTTCTCCCATCTTCCTGAACATTCCGTGGCAGCCAGATGACCCCATTTTCCCATCCAACTCACACACACACACACACACACACACACACACACACACACACACACACACACACACACACACACACACACACACACACACACACACACACACGCACACACCCGCACACACACTTACATATGACTGCATCTAAAGACATTGAATATGTGCCCTATTACTCTCCTCTATATATGTGCAGTTTGCATAAACTTAAATAATAAACCTTGTCACTCACATTCGCATATCTGCCGCGATTGCAAATTACTCTACCACTGCTGCCATCACCTGGGGAACATTTTGTTTTTGTTGTGTGTGTGTGTGTGTGTGTGTGTGTGTGTGTGTGTGTGTGTGTGTGTGTGTGAGAAAACACTCCAGTGGCTAGCTTCTTAGTGGCGAGGCGTGAGCCTGCCTTTAGATTGCTGTTTAACAAGCTGACAGAGCGAGCATATTGGCTCTGGATGGACGCAGAATCCCGCTGGGAGAAACAGGAGAAAAGGAGAGACGGAGGGTAAAAGAAAGGAGAGGCAGGAGGTGAAGAGAACCCTAGACTCCAAAAGGGGAGCAGTGAAATCAAGAGAGTGTGAAGAGAAAAATTGGTTAAAAGAGAGAGGAAAAGTGAGGTGGGAAGGGGTGATAAAAACAAAAAGTTCTCTAGCCTGGCTGGACTCCAGCGTAGCCACACATCATAAACAAGTGGTGTTTTTAATAGTCTCATCCAGTCTTGGCAGTTCATTTTTATCCCAGAGATGCTACTTTCATTAAAATTTACAGCCAAGTGTGCAATCCAACAAAGTGGCAGGCGACAGGAATACGCACGTCCATGAACTCCACATTGGCTTTGGGGCCCGTGGCCTCGTTTAGGATTTTAATAGCCACTGGGATCTTCACCGTCTCACCTTCTGGGACCCAGATGCCCTAGAAAATGAAGAAATTTGTTTAAATTCGATGACTCTGGATCTCAATCAACACAGTACACAAATCAACTGCTGCGATTTCAATTTTGGGCTCCTGGCTGATGTACCTTGTAGACTGTCCCAAAAGCCCCGGAGCCCAAAATCTTGACGCTCTTCAACTCTGTCTCCTTCAGGATGCGCAGCTGAGCTTGGTTGGGGGCGGTTCCGCTCGGGGTCAGGGGCTCTACCAGCTGATAAAACACACAGATGGTAGAAATTCAAAGTTTTTATCTTACGGTAACATGACATCCCTCATTGCAAAAAGCTGCAGGTATCCATTTTTAGTTGCCAGTCAAAAATGTTCCACTTGTGCTTTGAATTCAAAACAACACACTTAGACATGCAGCATGTCGAGGGTGTTACATTTGACCTGTGTTGTGCAGCAATAATAGTGCCAAATGATAATAAGACACCATTCAAAATCTGTGACGTTCCCACTCTGATCCAGACGATTTTGAAACTCGCGCACAAATTTCGCACACATTCTGCAATACAAATATTTCTAGGGTGTGAACATTTGTGACATTGATGGGAGCATGCCCATGCTGAAAAAAAATCTGTCCGGCGTCAGCTGCTAGCACAGCAAACAAACGAATCATATCTCACCAGCTGTGCACATACCAAATCATTCTGTGCCAATGTTTACGACGAGCTCCCTTGGCTCCACTTGGCATCCAGTGAAAAGTGACACCGAGCCGCATTCCAGCAGCTGGTCAGCCATGCGCCTCGCCACTCCACAAAACCTCAGACTCTTAATGTAAAGAAGCAGGGCTTCACCTGTAACTGAGCTAACCCGGGCAAGTAAGAGCCAGGCAGAAATCCAACCAGACAGCAAATAGAACATCCGTACTCACAAATATTGGCAAAGCTGTATCGACATCCAGCAGCCACCCAAACGGAAGCTCATATCGAAGCACAAAACACACATCCCTGCACACAAAGAAGTCAATGTGTCTGATCGATGCGCGTCTTAATGAGCCTATCGGAGCCAGAGCGTGCTGCGGTTTATCAGCGACATAATCACGCCGCTCAACCACGGGCATCAAACAATATAATGAGACCATACATCAGGTGGTCAGCCACTCAAACACTCACTCGAGGTGACATAAAACCATCACCGCAAGAAAAGCTGTGAAAACGCCGGCTGCCTGCAGCCCACTGCGCACAAGAGATGAGTTTGCCGGCAGCCTGCCACTGATGTTTTGCTTCATGGATTCAGCCCCTCGAGCAGAGGCCCATTGTGATGTCACTGAAGGAAGTAGGTTAGCAGGCCGAGCTGGGGAAAAAAACAACTTGACCATTTGGGTGTCGCCATAGACCTCTTAGCTCAACTTGAATCGTAAATCTATTCTGTGCTTCAGATTTTGTAGAAACAGTATTTTTCTTTTTCACCGCGATTGTGTTCCACTCCTGCCTGTTTCAACAGCTCCAGCTCACTGTTGATCTTTTCTTTTCTTGTCCATTTTTGCCTCATTTATTTATGTTTTTGGACCTTGATGTGTTTCTTTTGCTTTCAAAACACGGAGATGCAGTTTGGGCTGGCACAGAATTCCCGTGTTTGCAGTTGGGAGCAGCTGGTGGCGCCTCGTGCGAACAGTACGACTACGCTCTTGTGAGCTGAGGAGGACACGAGGGTGTTGGGAATGGAACGGTGTGTCGAGTAGATGATGTCTGGCCGGCCTCTCATCTGTTATCATGGGATTGTTAGTCCCAATACGGACAAGCTGACGGCAGAGTGCATTTTACAGAGTTGTTTTTTTTTTTGTTTCCCGTATCCACTGTTGCTGCTGAAATTATGCAAATGTCTCCTTCGTGGGACGAATCAAGGTTATTCTATTGAAAAACAAGGCAAAGGCATGCTTGGATGAGATTGATGTGGAGTTTTACGGCGATGACCTCAGCCCCTCAAACAATGTCTCCCAAGCAGTCAACGCCGTTTCCACTTTCAGCTGTGGGTCTATCACTCCATATTAAAATGGAGTCCAGATTTTTCTTCGGCACCTGCAGATTTACCAATTCACAGAGGTTTTATTTATTTTTGTAATGACACTTGTAGGGCTGTTATAAGTGTTAAAAAAAAGAGACTTCACGTTCACTTTTCAACATTTCAATTTCTACATTTTGGGGGGGAAAACATATGATAAGGATTCTGCTCAAATGTCCAAGTTCTCTTCAAAGAGCATCTATGATTTCATAACTGGGAGCAACGAAATGTGGGAATATAAATGGGAATAGTTTTGTCCGGTGGTTATCATCCATCAAATCCGCATGGTATTTGGGCAAAGAGCATTATTAGCATCCACGTGTTTGATCACACAGGGCACGTGTAACAAGAAAGCAAGGGTAACGGCGGGATGCTAGAGGGAGCCAGCTCCGAGTCGACACCGTGATGAAGCTGTAATCAGAACAAATGGCGACAGGCCTTAGCTGTTATTGTTTCATTAGGACGCAGCTGGCCAGAAGCCACGAGGAGAGCGGCAAGGGAACTACAGGACCGAGCTGGTAAATAGAATGTGTACACATGGCCGTAGATGAGATCTTCTAAAGCATTTCTTAGCTTGCAGACTTGGTGTGCCACTTTATTTACGAGCTAATAACACACCGTGCTCTGGCTAAATGAGCTTCACTGGTGGCGATGTGATGCGAGTATTGCCGAGCAAATAAGCTACGTGCTCAACCGTCAAACAAAAAAAAGTCTTCAAATACTGATATCCTTCATGCATAATGAACACATAGGTGCGCGTTTTCAGTGCTCACTGGATAATTAGTTGGGAAACGAAAATAGGTGAGTTGTGTATTTAGGAAAACGGTGTCATTCAAACTTATTGCAAAAACTATTTTAAAGAAGTATCACATTTTTAGGGGCTTTGTGTTTTTTAGGTCAAACGCTGGAGTCTATCCCGGCAGTCTATGGGTAAAAGCAGACCACGTACTGAAGTGGCCGCCGGTCATTCGTAGGGCACATCGTGACAAACAACCATTCACAGTTGCACCATCAATGAGTGGGAACTGAACCATCACAATTTTCTCTTTTGGAAAGTTTGTCCAAGACTTTGGCGGATGTCTTCAGCGTGGGGATTTTCAACCACTCGTCCTCAAGAACATTATATGAGGTCAGAGTTCATTGAAAGTAGACCTTCTTTGTGCACTGGGGCAGGGATGCTGGGAAGCAAAAACGATCTTCACCAAAGTTGGGGGATGCATATAATTGCCCAGACTTCAGGGGAAACAAATGGTTCCAGCAAGAATTCAGCAATGTCTCTCAAACACTTTCCTCTGCTTACTGAAGTGTTTGCCTTCTTAACATACCAGTGGCGTCCGTAGCCCTCAATGTAGTCCGACACTTTTCCAAGGCTCTTTTTTGGCAGTTGAAACTGCACACTGCACTTCGATCCTCAATTCAAACAAATAACAGACCCTGATGACTGAGATCAAGAATGTCTGGATGAAGGCTAGGAGCTCTGTGTCCACCCCGTTGTCTTTTCCTTCGTACAGGGTGAAACCGAGGGCTCACCTCTTGTGTCAGTTGAGAAAAAGATGCCTCCAGTACATGCTGTCAAACTGGGATCTAAGGATGCAGCCACCATTTCAATATCAAGCACGCTGAGAAGGCTGTTGACTTGCAAAGCGCACTTGTTTCATTCCTTTGTTTTGCCATTGGCTGGTTTTCCGTGAGGCATCTCATCTTTTTTTTCTCAGTTTTGATCTGTGAACCCATTTTTATACCTCCCCTGTGACTCAATTCTCTTTTAACTCAGCCTTTTTCCTATCCTCACCTTGAAAGCAGCATCCATTGATGATGTATATTTCAAACATGTCTCTCATGGTTTTTGAAGAAGCCCCTAAAACCAAACAGCTTTTTGCACAATGCTTTACAAAAATATTTTGCAAAGGTTTGTTTTTTCCCTCTTCAGAAAAGTCCAAAATGATCTGATGAGTATGGTTCGGTAGAACTTGAACCCGGGGTGAACTAGAACGCATATTGCCAGAAAGATACCCTTTGCAAGACACGATATAGTTTATGAGCCATGAATGTATTTCATCTGTACTCCTTATGCTTAAACAGACAATTAAGAGGCAAGATTTCACCAGCCATTCCAGGGCGTCCCCTGCCTTTTACCCAAAGTCAACTCAGGCTTCAGCTTCCCAGTGACCCCAATAATAATACCTTCTTTGGTTTTGCTGCATTTTTCTTCATCCATCTGTTCATCATTCATTCATCCGCCTGTTATTTAAGTCCAGTGTCTGCCACAAGCTGATCAAGACGGGCACGTGGGGATAGGAAGAGGTAGAAAGTTCCTGCGACTGTCGTCCTCTGCTTCCTCCCCCCAACCTGACAGCTGCCTACAAGCTGCTGCGTCCACCTGAAAGCGATCCAAATGTAGAATGACAAGTGGACTCCAGTGGGCCAGTGGCGGGGCCTGCGGCGATGACACGTCTGAACCTGACCCTCCCCGAGGTGTGCATGTGCAGCAACACAGAAGTGATCCGTGCAACTGATGCAGCAGAACACTCCTCAAGGAAAATTCACATCAAGCACAAAGGATGCCTCTTCGGCTGCCTAGCTGTAATTAACAGTCACAATCTAAATGGACTCTAAAGGGATGTTTTAGGATGCCTTACCCAATTTAGACCCTGAGATTCCCAGCATTCATTTGCGCTGCATGTGTAAATGACATGGACTCTTGGGTAATCATCTCCATGTCATAAAGCTTTAATAGCAAACTTCTTTTAAGACCATGTGTCTTAAGACCAGAATTAGGCTAAAAGATCGTTCAGAGAAACATAATTTCTCAGAGACCTTGGAGAAACAATCTTCATGACACAAAGCAGGGAAAAATCACTCCTAAATTTCAAGAACACCCATGGCAGATCAAAGGCAAACATTCTTCATTTTCACCTGCGAGCTCTATTTCAGGTTTGTGAACGTTAGCCACATCAAGAAAGAGAGCTGAGATCTCCATCTTATGTTTGTGCTTCACACAAGCGGAACAAGGTCATTTTCGTTGGACTCAAAAAGTGTTGTATGCTTGTGTATTTTGAAACGGTGATTGCACATGTGCCTGTTGGTAATCTGTAAATAAAGTAAAACCCCCCTCTGAAAACATATCTCCTCTTCCTTTTACAGTGTGTGGGCACTGCCTTGATATTTATTGGCTGACAAATAGAACAACACATCATGAGCACCAAAAGAGATGCCCAACACGCAAAAACCACACACAAGCGGGCGGTCCTCACCTCCGTTTCCAGGAACCGTCGCAAGGCCCTCTTCTTCTTGATGCTCTTTCGCCGGACATAGACAGCGACGCTGAGCGCTATGATGACGATGACAAAGAGGCCGCCGATGATTCCGGCGGCAATGAGGGGCGTCCTGCAGACAGAAGTGGGTGGAGAGTGTTGATGTTAGTACCGCTCAAAGTGACGACAAGTGTAAGAAAAGGAAAACTTGATGACACACACACACACACACACACACACACACACACACACACACATGCACACACACACACAGTGGCGTGCTATGTTCATGGATCCTGTGACTGGGAAAAAAACCCAACTTGCTGCTACTTATATTTGACGTTTGTAACTATTTGTTGCAGAGGACATTAAGGACTAATGGAAGATTCGTGTAGCACGGCACTATTGCGGGGACGTGAGGTGCTGCATCGATTGTGGTGGACCTAAATAGGGAGCGTGAGGCGGTGGGGATGCTTGAAATTCACAAAAAGAGGCTTCGGGTTTCAACATAATGAGATATACAGCCATGTTGTGAATAGTAATGCAACAGTTTGGAAAGATTAGGTCGGCTCGAGTGGAGAAGCAAGGAGACACAAAAGGGAATTGAAGAGGGGGGTGAAAAGGACATGGAAGAAGCAATCCAAAATATGTGAAGGAAAAGGGAGAAAGAACACACCAAAAAGGATTTGCGGCTAGAAGACAATAAGAGAAAAGGCAGGGTCGTGGAACTAGAAAGAAAACAGCAGAAGGGTGAGAAGCAGACAGTGAGATGGCAGAAGGTGAGACAATGGGAAGGACTTCTCTAATTAGGAGGAGAGGATTTACAGGCGAACAGGCGACTCGGGGTCGCCGCCAGATGAAAGGCGGGAACATCGGCTCCATTATGTGAGCAGAGAAGCCCCCAGAGGCGAGAACAAGTGCTCGTTTGTACTTTAATGGATACCCTCTTACCACTTGCGCTGTTTTGGCTCAACTCTAATGAGTCACATTTGCTCTAATTGTTAAAATAACTTCTTTTTATGTGCAGGCTAATAGAGTTGTGCCAACTTGTCCACTGTACTCTTGATTGTTTTTACTCCGCGTAGTGCTGGAGAATCGGTGAGGTCAGCAAGAGGCCGATCTTTATGAGACTATAACACACTGTTGAGAGTCAAGGGATTTTTTTTTTTTTTTTTTTGTCCATTGATCCAGAGTTCCATTTGTGAGGTCCTGTCAACCCTTGATTCATTATTGCGATACAGCACGTTTCCATAATTTTGTCTATATCTTGTACTCTAATTGCATTTGTGCATTTGGACAGTGGCAGCAAATCGGGTTCCCCAGTCCGACGTGATGGATGTTTTCCAAGATCCCTCACCTGTCCATCATCCCAATACAATCCTGGAGTCTGGGCCCAACGCATCTGCAGGGCAGAGAAAGCAGAAACATCGTCCATTAAAGCACGGGCAGGTTATGAGTAAACCTCTGCTTGTATTTGTCCTGCGTCACTCAGCTGTCACGAGCACGAAATGAAATCCCCGCGTGGCTGACCACTCATCACGATATGACAGGAGGGGAAACCATGTTGTGGCTTGTTTCACATCAAAGAAACACTGCCGGGGAATGTAAGCCTTTGTGATCTGTAGGCCAGCAAAGAAAGCCTTTCTCTCAACAAAAATCACTGACCAGGTACAGTTCATCCTAACCTGAATGTGGTCTGTCGCCCTTCAATCGCTGATCCCTCGTAAATGGGGGCCCTGTGAAAATGTCCTGAAGCTGATCTCAGGTGCTTAGTGCCTCTAAAGAGGCTCAGTAGTTCTACCACGCTGACCTGTGATCTGTTTTTCTGTGTTTTGATATACTTTGTAAATTCTGAAGACCTCACAGGCTGGGGGAGATGAAAGAAGATGTGATGCAGCTGTTGTCAGGCCAACAACAGAGTTTGTTGTGCCAGAGACCAGAGTGTCTTCTCCCCCCATTTTCTTGCTATTTTCCATGTACTTGTATTTGAAACATGATTCATAAGATCAAACTTGCTCTTTGTGCAAACGCGAGGATTGAGATGTGTCAAATCTGGCATCGAAGCTAGACAAAGGGCTTCCTTACCCCTGGGTGCAGTTGGCGTGGCAGGGATGACACTCGTTGTTGGCCTTGGCATACTTAAAGATGAAACTGTTGGCTCCCTGCAGACCGTCGGGACACTTCTCCACACAGTTGGGCCCATCTTTGAAGTGGAGGCACTTCACACACTGGTCCGGACCCTGGATGAGCACCATGGTGGTAGCCCAAAGATGAATTGGGGTGGGGAATAAAAAGATTAAAGGGAGCTAAAACAAAACGATGTCCCATTGTCTACAAAGGTGAAAGAAAAGCTATTAAACTGTCTGCGCAGGAAATAACGACTAAAAGTAGCATATGAGAGAATCAGATCGGGAGCTGGCAAATGCTGTTAACGCGCTCACTTCCTGCCGTGGCTGCCGTGATTTATAACATGTCCAGCGCAAATTGCCAGGAGTGTATTCCAGCACACCTCTATGTTGAAGGCGGCAATGAACAAAATCAGGTCGTGTCAAGGTAGCGCACGAGAATGGCAGTGGCGGAGATGACAGGTGGTAAGAGCTGCAGCGGGCTCATGAATAAATAAGACCAGTGTGTCTGAACAGACAAAATAACAGCAGTGCTGTGCATTCACGGTGTTGGAACATCCTGATGGACAGTGTCATCTTTGGCACATTCATCCACATGCTAGTAGTGTGAAATTTGAAATTTGCATGTGCAACCATAATGCAAACATATAGACGTCTGAATGCATGAGAGTGCGTCTACAGATGCTCCCCACATGTACTTTATTGGTGTGGAAGATTGTCTGTGGCTGATTGGCTTTTTAGTCAACAGCATGTCACATTCGGCCTGTTGTGCTTGTCTTACTTCAACAAGCACCCACGTTCAATGAATTTGTCCTGCAGCACGGTATGTTCTGTGTGTGTGTGTGTGTGTGTGTGTGTGTGTGTGTGTGTTTTAATCAAACCACAAATGTTTGAAAAGAAAAGCTAATGGAAAACTGCTGTTGTGTTTTTCTTCCTTTTTCATTTTGACATGTTGACCTTGACCACAATTCTGGACAGAATTAGGATGTTTTGGAGGGACAAGTATTACTTAGCCAGAGAACCGCAGACAATTCTGACGAAGACAATTTCGACTCTGCAACCAATCATAATTTGTTCCCTTCAGTCCTGCAACAAAATTGCAGGACTGAAAAGTAAAAGTAAAAGATTCTTACCTGCCCAAGACACGTCAAGGTGTTACCGTCCATCCTGTCGCACTGGCTATCACACTCCAAACACACGGATCCATTGGCAAATTCACGCCCTTCCCTGATCGAGAGAAAGGGAAGAAATTGTGATGCATGTATAATGGATTTGAAAGCGTGTTGAAATATTGATTTGAGCATACTGAGTGGGGATTTTCAAGTACATCGTGTGCACATGAGCACAAGTCGTACATAGGAGCCTTTTGATTTCAACCAACATACCATGACGCATCCAGATAGCTCGGATCAAGCGTCTTCCATTCTCTTCTCCCAGACTTTTAATTGCGACGGCTGCCGGAGTGCCCTCCGGTTGAGGGCAGGGAGGGCAACGATCCGCCACTGACTATTTGATCAAGTTAAAGGCTCAAGCTGGTCAATAGGCAGGCAGAGAAAGGCCTATGAATAATGAACAGCTTCTTAAATCGTGGCAAACACAAAGCAATGCATTGAGGGAGGCGGTAGAGCTGGTGGGAGGATATGAGCGTTCAGGGAAGCCACCAGGGAGCGGACAGTGTTTGATTAGGAGAGGGTGAAGGAAGGGGAAGGAAATGGTGTGCACAAGTACAGATGATTTTCTTTTGTTTGCAGCTTCTGAAGCGGTAGGAGTTGAGGCAGTTTACTGAGATGCAGTTCATAATTATGGTTTTGTTTTTCCATTTCTCAAGGCAAATATTGGGTTTATACACTATAACTACAACAGCAGGGGCCGCACCGCAATTCGGGCCACGCTGCCAAATCCTGCCATGTGTGCATATCTGCTCGATCCATGAGTGTCTCCTTTGTTTGTGTCCAAACCAGCGAATTATGCTGCTTTTTTGAAGTGCTGCTGCTCTGGCGAGGCGAGGGCTACAGCTGTCAATAACAACCGCCACTGATCAAAAACACTTTTCCCATCAGGGAAATCGATGAGCTGATGGACACCCTGGGAGGGAGGCTCATGCAGCTGCAAGTAAGCATCCGTCTCTCTCACGGGGGAGTGCTGATGAAAGTGCGGTTCTCCAATAGAAGAGAGGCTCAACAAAATACTTTTATGTGATCCAGACAAATTTGGTGTCTTGATGGGTTTCAAAGTAAAGAACTATACACTCATGAGTTCAACTGTATCCCATTAAAGAGTCATAAAAGTGAAAATGAAATCCAAGTTCTCCCTTTGGCGAAGTCAGAGTATCTTTTATTGGCTAATTCTAATGGTTCGTAACAATTGCAGCAGCTTGTCGCAGCCTTTATTTTTTCCCGTTCTAACTACCGGTACATCTTTTTCATGATGTCCAAAAACCCCTCCCATTGCTCGCTTTACATATTTCTCCCTTGTCTACCCCCCACCCCTTGTTCCAGAGTAATCATATTTCTCTTTTGGAAGCTGTATCCTGGGGAATTCTTTCGACCAGGCAGTTATCTCTTTTGTTAAATAGAGAAGAACGACAAAGACCACCGCAGCGGCGTTCTCGCCAGTTATTTCTATTCAGTCCAACTCATCCTCCTGATTGGCCCTTTCATGGCCGCACACCAAGGCCCCACCGGGCGGGGGTTGTCCTGATGAGGGATTAGACTGTGGCCAATACCCCATCCGAAGCCCCCTAAAAAAAATAAATAAAAAAAAGCACGGCCAACCCACCAGAGCTACTTTTTTTAATTAAACAGATTCAACGGCTCCCTAATCCACCCTGCAACTCTCAATGGATAGCATCAGACATTCCCCTCCTTGCGTGCATTCTCTGCCTTTTGTTCTTCCTTTGTTTTATTCAACAGAGGTAGAAACTAATGGGAATTAAGTGTCTTTCCTCATTAACAACGGAAACGCGCAACAAGGGTGAGCTGAGAGACCTAGGTTTCAAACCTAAACACTTGAAATATATTCTCAACTCAACTCAACTGTATTTATAGAGCACTTTCAAACAGCCATCGCTGCATACAAAGTGCTGTACATGGAGCAATTTAACATATACAACAAACAGTAAAGCAAATCGGTAATAAAGACGGTAGAAAGCACCAAACAGCAAAACCAAGAACAAATCTAAGTCATGCTGAGTCAAATGTCAAAGAATACAAGTGAGTTTTGAGGCGGCTTTTGAAGATGGGCCTATTCGTGATTCGAGAGAGATATGGACATTTATTGAGGGCTTGACCATGCACTTAGGAACATTGCGTGGAACAACAACAACAGCAGCAAAACAAGCAACTGCTGAAAAAGTAAAACAGAGCAGATGATCTTCTCCACGTTAATCATGTTCAAGTATTTAGTCTTCCAAGTACTCTCTGGCATCCGCGGGGGAGAGCATATAGAGCTTTTGATGAGGTATAAGTCGGATGTGTGCTGATGAGCATTCATCCTACAAACGCCTCACATACACATTCAATTTATATCCACATTCAAAAGAGGCCCAGGTCGGATTTGAAAAAAGAAAAGTCTGAATTTTACTGTTGTCACTGCATAGGGAAAACAAATAAATAATTCAATATATCAATAAATGAAGAACAGGTATGTTCTTCAAATGGACAAAAAAAAAATGGAATTGAGGTGCAGTAAAATATGAAAACAATTAGCATCATTTGACCTCAAGAATCTAACTTTACATCTAAACATGGTTGTCTGTCTCTTTATGAACTGGCAAAGTGTCCGGGGTGTAGTCTGACATTTGACACAGAGAAATACATAGATGGATATTAGGAAAGAGAATCGAACATCACATTTATAAAACTGACCAAATCTTGCATCAAATTAGATGTAATCACCTATTGTTGGTGCACAATAACCATCTCTTGTTTTTGTTGTTTTATTTTAACTTCACATTTTATTAGAATGTATGATTTATTGCCAACGAGAAATTATTTTCGTATTTGATGTTATTGCATGACACCATAATCCTTGTCTGCACATAAAGAGGAGATGTTTGTGTGACCAAAATAGCAAACCACTAAATTTAGTGCCTTGCTCCACAGCATTTCACAGCAACAGATCTCGAGATATGGAACATACCCATACCCATACCCATACCCATACCCATACCCTACCAGTGATGTATTTTGAGAACTCTGTGCCGCTCAAACATGCGCGCCTGTTCTTGAAGGACATGTTGGTTTCACACTTGCGCAAAGAAATGCAACAGCAAGCTGCAATACCCTGCAGTGGCCGCATTTACAGTACAAGGAGCTTCTGCCGCTTGCTGCCACATGTCATTCCCTCGCCAGTCTCCTTCAAAGCTTTGGCACTGATCTGTTTTTCCTGACAACTTCAAAGCTTCCCCCTCACAAACAGTGTTCGAGAAGGACCAGCAACAAGTCAACACCGACCGAGGTTTCGCAAATGCGAGGAGTTGCATCCACCTCCCATGGGGGTAACAGTTGACATGACCACATTCAGAAAAAGTGACCTTTTTGTAGACGCTGATGGGATTGTCATATTTCAGACAGATGCTTTCAAGTGTAGTGATTCACAACATCTCCTGGTTCATTCACAAGGAAGAATCCGGAAAGCACATCTACAAAGATCTTATTCTCGGGTGAGTTGCCACACATTCGTTTGATGTGCCTCCCGGCAGCATCCAGCAACGACCTGAGTGGAATTATTTATGCTGCTCGATAACATCAAATGTGGCTTTTGTCAGTCATTTTCTAGCTCATTTGTGAACATTTGCCCGAACTATCATAATTCAGCAATATATTCAAGTTAATTCGGCCTGTCCACCGTGCAGGTGACCAACTGCGAGCGCAAAATTTCATATTCGTCCATCTCATTACATTCACAGCAAATGGCAATTAGACTCTCCTTCGGAGCCCTTGAGGGCAGTTTGAGTTCATTGTCATATATCAAAGCCGCTTAAATTGATTTTATTTCCTTTGCTTGTCACGCATGCCTCTTTGCAAGGGAATTAATGGGCCTTCGGGAACCATAAAGATCTCTGGTATTGTGGAAAATGCTTTAGCAGCTCATATGCAGTGCTTGTGAACAGTTAGCCTACTTTTGCATTTATTACGCACCCATAAAATAGATTGCAGGACTCAACGCAGGTGCGGCCCCGTCTGAAGTAGCGGCAGGAGAGACACTGGTCTGGCCCCGGCCCCCAGCAGCCTTCGTCAGAGCACATCCGATCGCACACCATGCGCTGCTGGGCTGTCCGGGAAAACAAACAGATTAAAAATACAACCTCACCTTTGCATGCTTCATTTTGAATGTCACAGAGATAATGGACACGACTCCATGCATGATATTGTGTGGGCATGTTTTTTTTTCCCCTATGAATGGGAGTCTTTACATCCGGCGGAACTGAAACATCAATGCTGTTTATCCACACACTCCCTGATTGCGCCAGCATCATCCTTGGATGGACCAAACCCTTTGTCAAAAGTCAGTGGACAGAAATGTATGGAGACTAATGGAGGAGTGTATGTAAGACCCCATGGAGACATTTACAACATCACACCATACTTACGAACCTAGCAAGGGGTGGCCTATGTAATGATTTCAGAATGGACAAATTACTTTGGAATACACCATTTCATCCCATCGCCCTTAATGACTCTCGACTTGTTCCCTGGTTGAATCCGAGTTCGTGCACTTTTTTGGGTATTTCCATTGTAAAAGGTCCCAAGATATCCATCCATTTTTTGATCCGCTTTATCCTCACAAGGGTCGTGGTGTGTACTGAAGCTTATCCCAGCTGTCTTCGGGCAGTAGGCGGGTGTCACTCTGGACCGGTTGCCAGCCAATCACAGGGCAGACAGAGAGACGAACAACCATCCGCACTCACACTCATACCCAGGGACAATTTAGAGTGTTCCATTAACCTGCCATCAATGTTTTTGGAATGTGGGAGAAAACCGGAGTACCCGGAGAAAGCCCACACAGTCACTGGGAGAACATGCAAACTCCACACAGGAAGGCCGTAGCCGGAATCGAACCCCATACCTCTGCAATGTGAGGTAGACGCGCTAACCACCCTCCACCAGGCCGCCCCATCCCATGATATGCAATATAATAAAACAAATATATAAAAACCATGCCACTTTTCAGCATAGATTTGTCAAGGTAATATAGCAGAGTTGACTAAACATGCTTGTACAATCAACAGAGAATTGACACTTCCGTGTCATAATGGAACAGTACAATGGAAAGGTGCCATTTAAAAATTAATCAGAGCAGAGGTCACTTTTTTTGCCATTTGTGTCACTTATGGTATTTATTCATTATGTCAGCTCGTTTATTTGTTGTCTAGCTCTTTTATCTTATTTATCATTATTCTTTATTACACTACGCACAAATCCTGACTGATTGATGAGATAAATACTTAAGTAGCAATAATGTTATTTACATGGCTGTCACCTGATCTATATTTACTGAAACACAATAAGCCTGCCACCACTTACTGCATTCCTTCGGGTCGCGGTTGTTGCGGATTAGCACTTTCTGGGTCGGCGTCCGGAACAATGAAGTCCAGTTGACGGTATTGTAGAAGCAGAGGCGGCTGTTGTTAAAAATGTAGACGTTGCCGGCGCTGATCTCATCCAGCGACTGGAACTGCAGTGAGGAGATCCAACGTTGTTTCAAAATCAGCAGCGAGATACCGCTTCCACTGTAAGGGGTGGCATACAGAGCGATGTGACATCTGGGATGTGCAAATGAGGCGAGGAAAGTGGAAATATGATCTCTCCAAACAAAGGCTGTCACAATAAAACTCGTAAGTGCGTCTTCTGTCACATGTGACATGATAAATTAAAAAAAAAAAAAAGCCAAAGACAACGCTGTTCCCTCCACGAAAGCTTTTGAAGCAGTGTCACAATTACAAAGCCACTTTCATTGATCATATGAGTAGTATAAAAGTGTACTTTCTTGTCAGTGTGCATAACGTTTTTCCATGGCAATGTGTTCATACCTGTAAAGGGATCTCCCCCCGATGGTTGCCAGGTTCGAAAAAACACTCAGATCGGTCATGTTCTCAGGCCAAGATTGAATGTTGAGGTAACCTGGAGACAATACCGCTCTTTAACCCCACATTAACCTCCAAAATTCTGGGATTACAAAGGGTACACTTGATGACAAAACATCACCGAATTCTTTTTTTTTTTTTTTCTTCACCATCATCTTGAACTAAAATGAGTCTTGGTCAATATGCAAAGTTCAAAGATGAGCTCATTCTTTTAAGGAACTGGACAATTTACACGCATTTAAAGCCCAGATTTAATATGGGGCTCAATTTATCGAATGGCATTGGCTTTTAATGACAGATAATAAGGCATCAGCATGTGTGGAAATGAAATTAAAGTGAGGAAGCTGAGGATGACTGAGAAAGAGAGGCTATTGCTCTTTCTTATTGCTCGGCTTTTCATTATGAAAATCCAGTTTCGCTCCATTAGCTGTTTGGCTCAACTGCTAGCCACACTTTAATATGACAAAGGGTTTGTGTACGAGCTCATCCCTTTAGGGCCTCGGCTTGCTAATGGTCACACACATCCCCATGCACGCGTGCGCATGTGCACGCACACACACACACACACACACACACACACACACACACACACAAACACTGTCGTATCATGATACTCAACCATTATTTGCAAAGTCACTCATTCACCTGTGATCTCCTTCACGGTGCGGAACACGTTGAGGCGCTCTGGATCCAGCGGTCCAATACCGTGATACATGTCCCTGAAGTGAAGACACACGGAGAATCCAACACTAATCTTCAACATATTGTGCACGGTAATCTCATTTGTGAGGGAAACATGTTCTTCTGCCAAAGTCGGCACACTCTTCTGCTGTAACGTTCAATATGATTTCCATTAGTAGCTATTGGTCCACTTGGAAAGCTTCAGGTCACACTGACAGCATTGATAGATAGTACTGGGAATATTTCTCACTGACCTCCCCCCACAACTGGATTTCCACAAAAGAAATATGCTTGTGTTGTTTGCAACCTTATTCCATCCTAAAATTGGGTTACATTCAAGCAAGTACAAAAGGTTCTAGTTGCACATGTTCACACGGGTACAAATTCATTTCAATTCAGGTAAAGCTAAAACATTTTTTAAAAAAAATTAAAAAAAGAAAAAAAAAGAAAATGTGTGGTGTGAAGCTCACCCTTTGATGCCGGTGATAAGGAAGATGAGGTTTCCATTGATTTTAGTGCAGTTGACAAATTGATCAATATTGCTGGCATCCACGGTTTGATCGGTCTGCAGGATGCCTGTCCCGATGCCGTCACACACTGGCAAGACAAACACACATAATGTATTAATCCTCATGTTCCCCGTGCATCTGAAGCGATGAAGTGCACGTCACTTTATTTCAAATGACACATCGCTGCAAGAGGAAGGCCAGCCAATGAAATTCCTCTGACCAAAGACAATAACTCCACATCATAAATTCATTACATTTGCATTAATTACAGTTGCCGTTGTGTGTGTCTCACCAAGGCAAGGAATGGTGATGATGAATAAGGCTGGCATTAAGCGCTGTAACCCCTTTTTGATAATGATTTATACCAGCCAATTTCATATCTGAAATGTTAATTTGTTATCATTTCCCACAGTTCCTTTGGCTCTCCCTCATTAACCTCTCGCTGCTGCATGACGATGAAACCCAGGAGATTCACCCTTGAGAGGCACTGCTGCTCATTTTCGGAGCCGGGTGGAAAATTTCATTGAATATTTCTCTTGAGGAAAGAGGAAAGACTTTCTTTGTCTCATAATTTGATCTATTGTGAACTGATCCACATAGAAAGCCTTACGCATATGTTCCTCAGTCCTTTTTTTGAAAAAAAAAACCACAGGGTGAATTGTGTTTCATACACACATACATCCATTCCCAACATATTCAAAAATGATTTTCCTTGACAGTGCTCGAGAAGTGGAAAATAATCTATTCAATAACGGTCCTAATAAAAAAAAAAAAAGTCTGGAAGAGCACTGTAACCTCTGACCTGTGGTCTCCGAGTCAGAGTCATTTAGACTGCATTACTACAGCCCGTTCATTTATGAAAACATCACTTGAAAAAGGCGCCATTTTAACAAGCGTATTGAGCATCAGCTGCCATCAGATGTCAAAAAGCTAAAGTGAATATTCCACTGGGGCCATTGTTACACTAGATAAGTCAGTGTTTCGTCGAAGCAGCCCATAACACTAAATCACATTTTGATGTCAAGCTTTCAAAGTAATTCTCACGAGCAACTGCTGATCTGATCATAAAGCTATTAGAGATGAAAATGGCACAGCTGCTTAAGCTGTTTACAAGCAGACAAATGCAAAAGAGTGGCTGAGGCTGTTGAAGAATGGACATAAAACAGATTTGGCCTGAGACGGGATTGATGCAGACACCATGTTGGCTATCTTGTCTCGTTTCATCAAACTGGAAGAGTTCCAGCCACTGGAAGTGTCAAACGCTTACATTTATTTGCAACCTAAATACTTGGAGATGAGCTCTTGTGAGGATGGAGAGGGTGGGGGAAGGTTTTTCGCTTCAGCCTGTTGATGAGATTTTTACAAAGCAAAATGATCAGCAATATAAATGCCTTCTATTTTTGCAATCTGATCTTGAAAGTTGGGCAAACAGAGCTCCTCTTTTCTCCAGAAATGTTCATTTTTTTCGGACATCCACATGGTATCAAACCCTGATTTCCAAATCATCTGGGATAGCATCACCCCTGCATACATTCTTCTGCTGTAGAATGTCTTTTTATGTCCCGCTTTCCTGCACGGTCTGGCTGTACCTTTCATGCCGTCACTGGGGAGATTACTTCAGTCAGATACAATACCACTCATGTCTGATGTCTTATGATGTCACTCAGTGTTTCTACATGGAAGTCTTTCCTGTAGCAACCCCATTGAAAAGAAGCTAACTGGCCAACATGAAAATTCTAATTATTTTCACTTATGGCAATGAAAAATACATGTACAATGGAGGATTTCCTGGAAAAGTGCAAGAGCTGAAAGAAGGCCTCTTAAAGGACAATTAAAATTAAATTTGTAGTGTTTTGTTTTGGCCTTGCTCTTTGTGAGAGGGATTGCCCTGTTATGCAAAGTGCACCCTTCCAAAAAAACAAAAAACTAGAACAAAAGAAAGCAAGACAAAACATTGACTACAATTTTGGCTTCCTGTCGAAAACCCTGACAATGTGCCCAATTTATAATGGCATAATAGCTGTTTTGTTCGTCTGTGCAGGAAATCGATGTGCAATGCAAATAAGGCAGGTTCCTGCTTTGGATTACCTTTGGGGCAGATGTCTGTGCAGGGAATGCACATTTTGATGCGGTTCTCCTCCACTTCCATCTTGTTGCTAGGACACGCTCGGACACAGGAGTTATGGTCCACCACAAAGTTATCTGACATAAGCACACAGAAGATGTTTGCATACATTAGCATGCAGATGTAAGGATGCCCTTAGGATGGGAATTTGAATCATGTTTGCCATAAGATCCAAGCCATAGAGTATGTTGCCGTTGATGAGGGCAGCGAGGGAAGCGAGAGGAAGGAAACCATTGCATATGCATATGCATATGCATTGATTTTACTCATGTTCAGGGGTGTGCGATGATGCGTCGGTGCAACATCCTGCCCTCCCATCACTTCATAAGAGAGCAACTTTATTATTATTTTTGTCTGGTTCATGGTAATAATTTTTCCAGGTGTTGTCACAGTGCCCTCTCCGTTTCTCATTATAGGCTCAAGTCAGACAGGATAAGCGGTATTTTCATATTTTACTATTTGCAGATGATCCGGGGGGCTTCATTGAGTGTGTGAAGCTGCCAGGATGTCCGCTCCTCTAAATCTGAGGCCACGGTTTGGCGGATTGCAGAGTTGGGAGTATACATATTTTTTCATGATTTGTAGAATTTTGGGGTGAGAATTGACCCATTGTTCAGGTTGCGGACGAAAGCATGACTTGTATGCAAATATTTGAAAGTATATAGCAGTGACATCCAACAAATGGTCATCCGGATTTGATGCTTGGCATGTAGTGAGTCCAATTTAACAATCAGTTACAGTCCCCTCCAAAAGCATTGGAACAGCAAGGTCAATTCCTTTGTTTTTGTCTGAAGACATTTGGGTTTCAGAGCCAAAAATGACTATGAGACAAAAGCTGAGAATTCCAGCTTTTGTTTCATGGTATTTACGTTGAGGCGTGTTGAACGACTCAGGACAGAGCACTTTTGATTGAAGCCACCCAATTTTCATGGGAGGAAAAGTATTGGGGAACATGACCGTTGCCTTCTAAATGGTTTGCTTAAACAACAGATAGTGTTTGTTTTCAACTTTGGATTTCACCTGTGTGAGCTGGATTTGCTGGTAAGCAAATATGATGACCAGAGACCTTGGAAGAAAAGCAGAGCTAAAATTTCAGAACAATTTGTTCCAGACCGATGAGACCAAGATTAACCTCTTCCAAAGTGATGGAAAGGCTAACGTATGGAGAAAGAAAGGATCTGCTTATGATCCAAAACACACAAGCTCATCTTTGAAGCATGGTGGAGGTAATGGAGGTCACGGCTTGGGCTTGCATGGCTGCTTTTGGAACGGGCTCACTCATCGCAAAGACATTTTGAACATGTTCAACATTTGATGGTGACAAGAAAAACTGACAATGTCTGGTGAGCGTCTTTGTAACCTTTAATGAACCCTGACGAAAAAAAAACAACGTGCGCAGACACTTGCGAACTTTCACTGCTCAGTGAGATACGGACTTAACTGTCATGTTTTGGCTCTGTTTGTGTTTGATTTCAATGTCAGTTGGAGTGGAGGATGCACCTGTGCCTTGTGACCACTCAAGCCTGCAATGTATTTAAGGACTGACAGGCTGCCCAGTCGCTGTCGGATTATTGACCTTGCTTGCTGTTCATGCTCAAGAGATATTTTCTAGACATTCCATTCATGTTCATAGTCGCCCCGGTTCCGATATATTCTCATTTTGTGAGTATTTTGGTTTGTTTGTTAATAGCTTCTGATTTAAGCTTCGCATTGTCGGACCTTTGGAATTTCATTTTGTGTATTTTTGGATTTCCATTTTACTTTGCCTTTTGCAAGCACTTTTTGTTCTTATTGGGTTTTCCTGGCTCTTTGTTGCTATTGATTTCTCTTTACATTTTGTCTGTCCTTCATTTTTCTGTAAATAAATCTTCTTGTGTCATGGCTTGTCTGAGTCTGCGTTTGTGGGATCCGCATACCATCTGGTTTATTGCCCAACCCTGATTTCTTTATCTTGAACCAGGATAGTTCTGGTTCTGAATGATGATCCTAGACTGGAACTATTGGTTGATTTATTTTGCTCTGAGAATTCAATGACTCAAATTCTTGGTAAAAATGCTGTAATGTCAAGATATAAAGTCAACATACGGGGGCATTTCTTGACACAAAAGGCTCCATAGGTGTACTTTGCTCTTGGGTTGTGCTCCAGCTGGAACGATGTGGGATTATACACAAACGGCTGAGGACACTGGGTCACACATGCACCGCTGTCGTTGAAATTGGTGCAAGCCTGCAAAGAAAAAAAAAAGAAGGGGGGGGGAGGCATAAACTAGGGTGTCGGGGATACAAGTGAGCGCTACCATGCAGGGCACAGGAGTTATGGGGGCCATCGGTAGGTCATATTTCTCTCACAGAAGCTGTTGTGAATGAAAAACTATTACAGCTGCATTACATTTTTACGTGTTAATCATGCTTGCGGCCACAAACGGGAGACAAATTGGAGCCATCTATCCGCTGCCAGCATGTAAATGCTGAAATGTTGTGCCGTAAAACTTTTAAGTGTTTTGTCGTCAGTGGCCGCAGTCCGAAACGGCAGTAATTGAATTGGATGAGGCTTCCTGTGAATTACAGCAACAATATCACACCTCCGAGTGCACATTGAGCAGCGGTGGTCCGCACAGGGCCGACTCTTAGTGATAAGAGGGATATTAATTGGAACAATGAATCACCAATTTGCTCTTTGAAGAGCGCCGGCGCAGCAGACTCTTACCGCCTTGTGAAATGACAAACAATGCATCATGACGTAAACAAAGTAAATCACTCTGGAAAATGACGGGGATGTCACGCACGAGAGGACACGCGGAAGGACGCGCTCGAGAAGCATGCCGGGATGTGAGCAGGTCGTGTGCACGTACGAAGCAGTCTGTGTCCTTGGGTCCCGAGCAGCCGCCGGCGCACTCGCGGTGGCAGCAGTCGCTGACGTACGGCCCGAAGCATCGACCGTCACACTGCTCTGCGCACACCGTCTTCGTCACTGCCCACAAAGAGAAGAGCTTTAAAGGTCTGCCGTGCACACACACACACACACACACACACACACACACACACACACACACACACACACACACACACACACACTAAAACAAAACAAAAAAAGGAGACAATATCACCACCCTCGACACGCTTATGCTGCAATGCTATGAAATCCAGGCAGATACAAATTAGGGGCTTCACAAGCAAAAGGTCACCCGACTTCTTCTCTGACTAAAAGTCTTGTGTAAGACTTTTCTTTTCTTGTCCTAGAACAAGCCGCTTATCTTCTGGAAATTACTGTTGTGCTCCGAAGCTGCTGCTTCAAATATGCCGCAGCATGGAGCTTCACTGATTCTGTCTTGAAAAAAAAGTTCTGCTGTGATGATGAGCCACCGCATAGATAGATAGATAGATAGATAGATAGATAAATACTGTAAATCTTGATTGATGTCCAACTGTGCCATTCATTCAAGTCCTGTGCTATTTATTACATGCTAATTATCACCTTTTTTAATTTGGCTAAATGGTATGAGCGGTATTTGTCCCAATTCCCCAAGCATAAGAACTTGAGAGTAAAATGGCTACCCTTAGAAACTAGTGAATATTGCTAACTTATAAACAGGAGGAGCAATATAATAGCATTCTGTTGCAGACTGAGAGGAACCGGATTGATTCTCGTCTTCTGGTTGAGAAGTGGATTCTGACTGGTGGCTCAAACACGTATGAATGTGTAGGCATCACAAAGTTACGAGATGAAGTAGCATCTCTTTTTCAGGTTGTAGTAGGAGTATTTGACTGAGAGTTCAAAGTTTAGCGGGGGCTCGCTTTTAGCACATTTAGAGGATACGCCCACTGAGTTTGAGAGCGGAGAAAATGGGCTTGATTCTTCATGATTCTGAAGCCTCATTTTAATTTTTGTTTTAATTTGCCGGTGTTGTTCACGATCCTCTCCACTGCCAGATTTAAAAGACATTTATTTAGCTTTACTGGAACTTTAAGGAAAAAATCAAATGGTTAGCGGCAGGAAAAATAAACGCTTAAATACTTTGGTTTCATCTTTGCCAAGCCAGCTGAATGAGGAACCATTTTAGATTTGACCATTTGAATTCATAATTTGCAATAATTTGTTTGGCTTTGTTTTTTTTTTCTTGACTTAATCAGGAAAGTGAATACTTCTCAAAAATGCATTTGATGTGGTTGCATACTCACAGGTTTGACACTGGTCGTCCTGGTGACCCCAGCATCGTCCGTTACAGGAGCGATGACAGCGTCTGCCTGCATAGCACACACACGCGCACACACACACACACACACACACACACGCACACACACGCGCACACACAGAAAACTAATCTATCAGTCACGCCTGTAAAACTTCCACAGTAACACACTCCAAGACTAGCCAGGCCATTCTCTTCCATGGTTTTCTGCTGGAAAGTTGGACTCCGCATCTGCCGTCATTAAGGCTTAATTGACTGGCGTTAATAACAGAGTAAGTGGAACAGTGCGCTCTGACTGTCACCGGGCCCACTACATTGCAGGGCAGTGAACGCAAATTCTAAACACTGCCTGCCAAGGGTCTCCAATTTGGCAACCTCAACTCCCACATGTTCCATTGTCATTTTAGGGCCCACCCCCTCCAGTCTTTGTTGCTTTTCATCGTCCCCCTTCATTAGTGACTATCTTATCAACCAAACTCTTCTTTTTGTCACATTCTCAAAGTGTCTGCTTTAACCAGCATTACGTTGGCAAGTGCACTATACGCAGCTCCCTGCAGGTTTCAAGACTCAACACCAGTATGCTTAAAACAAAAGGTCATCTGGCTTTTTTGTCAAGTGAACTCAAGTTCAAGTAAACCCCCCAACCCTCGTTGCATGCTCAATGTTTGGCACTGCAGCTGTCCTTGCTGCTCATCCGAATGGCTTTGATCTTACAATACTTGAAATGAGCAGAGAGGCTCACCCTCCCCTTAAACAAAAAAAAATGTGCCATGAGGAGCCACTTCTTGTGACATTGAATGTCCGCCAGACAGAAATGCCCGCTGTGTGTAAAGAAGAGGGACCAGCAGACTGGAGGGCCTGAAGACAAGCGGCGGCAGCACCAGCAGAACCCTCACGAGCAACTGTCAGAATGGCTGAGACTTAAAAAAGAGCATAGCGAGACAGCGGCTCTATGGGCCTCGCTGCGGAGCGGACGCAAACGTTCACACGCTGATTTTAACACCATGTGATTTTGCCCCTAGTTGACCGATAGGCAAACGCGGTGACTAAGCAGTTGCGGGCCTCAAGTGGCTTGGCATGTGGATCACCTCCAAAAAGTGACATTGTCATCTTCTGGCTTCCACGTTTGTGGAATACTCACATCCCAGATTGCTGCTGTTGGACGGCACCACCAGTAGCTCGGCCTTGGGATTCTTGATGATGTCACGCCAATGGATGGTGTCCGCATGGCACAGGAACTTGTTCTGGTCAACGTAAACGCCTCCATTCAGGATCTCTGCAAGGAGAGAAAAGCAAGCGCGAGAGCTGAGAACATATCCACGAATGTGTAAGAGTAGTACACAACGGCAGGAAATCAATGGATCAAGGTTAACCGCAATAATCTCAGAGTTCCTGCATAGCGCACTCAACAAAGTGCATCTGAGTGTGAAGATAAATGCTAGTGACAGAGCAATTCAATAACACAGTGATTTCATAGTTCCTCCAAAAATAGAATTTTACGACGAAACACAGGAAAGTGCTATTTTCAGACTATTTGATTCATTCATTTTACCTTTCTTTATATGGGAGAGAAGGAAACATACAGACAATATAAAACTCTTGCAAAAATGTTGTAGCTCACGGCAGTATGGGTAAAATTGGACAGAACAACTATTCAACAAACAAATAACACATAGATATGTAAAATATCTGAAAGTATCAGTAAAGCAAAGATAAATAAAATCGATAAAAAAAATCTAATGTTTCTGCATTGAAGTTAAAACATGCTCAGACTTAAAATAGATCAATGACATCAGTTTCAGATCAATCTAATTATTTTCCCCAAAAGATGGAGCCCGATATTAAAACTTTTTTTTTCTCATTTTGCTGAATCAAAATAAATGATTTGAATGGTAGTTAAGTTTAACGAAGACAGAACCGAGATGGCTCTGTAGATCCAACATGATGAGTTTGAGCCTGGCGATGGACTCTTCAGACTGCACAGCATCACAAAAGGATTTTGAGAAGGAGCGGGATGAAAAACTATCTGCAGCGTATCAATCTTGGGATCAAGATGTAAGTTGCTCGTGTTTGAATGATGAAGCGGATGTCAGCAAATCCAAACATCAAGTTCATAAATAATCGCTGCCAAGTGGTCCTGTTGTGCTGGTTCTTGTGTGGAAACCAAGAACGCTCATTTAAGACCATTTTCTTGTGCCAGAATGCGTCTTCTTTTATTTCGTTGCTGTAAGTAAGTATTGTTTTGAAGTGATATTCTAACCATCTATCCATTTTCAACACAAATTACCTGAAGAGGGTCGCGGGGAGTTGCTGGAGCCTATCCCAGCAGACTTCAAGCGGGAGGCAGACTACAGCCTGAACTGATCGGGCACATATAGAGACAAATGACCATTCACACCCACATCCACACCGTCACTGAGCGGGAACCGATCCGAGGCTGCCCGCACGCAAGTCAGACGATTGTACCACTTCATGGTCACTGACCATGACGTGTTATTGTTGGGCAATATTGGAATTTGCATGTTTCTATTGTTTTTTTTTCTGAAAGGGTGGCCCTGAGTTTTGGTAAAATGTCTGTTTTCATTTTAAAAGAACAGGACTTCACAAATCAAAGAGCTGACCTTTTTGTTTTTGTTTTAGATCAACGGAACAAGAAAAAAAAAGAAATGGATGTTCCGAGTGGTATTTTCGTTGTTTTAGTTGAAGCTGTAATTAATTCTGAAATGACAGTGAAATGGCAATTAGCATTATGATTTCATGTTTACTGTAGCCACATTAAGAAAATACAAAAAGGATTACGTATACTGCTCGGATTCTGTTTTATAAGATTTTGGGCAAAAACTGTCGTCTTTTTCCCCAGGCAAAAAAAAAAAAAAAAAAAAGAGCAAAAAGCACAAACTGACAACATCCAAAAAGTGATCACATCGCTATTGACCTGCTTCACCTCACTGAGTCCAATGAAGCGGTCTTGTACTGAAACTCTGAAGCTCGATCGCAAGAGTGATTCTCTTGCAAAGCCGTCTTCCTTAATAGATGCCTCCACAAGGACTACCTGTAATGAATCCTAATCCCTTGCCTTGTTACTATTACAGATTTTTGAGAGCGATGAAATGATGCCTCAGTAATCCCTCCCCCAGTCACGAGCAGTGACCCGTATGCGAAGGAGAAACAACATCGGTGTCCTTCTTAGACTGTTGTTTAACCTAGTTTAGGGATTTAGATGCAATCACCTCTCATCCTCTTCTCCGAGAATATGAAATACTGTACTGCCAGATTCTACTACACTACACACACACACACACACACACACACACACACACACACACACACACACACACACACACACACACACACACACACACACACAAACGCACGCACAGTGATGAATTAAATTTCATATAAAATGTAACAATGTGCTTTCGATTAGAGCTGGATTAGTTGACGGGTATTAGCTCCCTGGGCTGATTATTAACACGAACACAGTTGGGTGCATGACACGCACGCACGCACGCACGCACGCACGCACGCACGCACACGCACGCACGCACGCACGCACGCACACACACACACACACACACACACACACACACACACACACACACACACACACACACACACACACACACACACACACACACACACACACACACACACACACACACAGAGGAAGCTAATCATCACCATCCGAAATCATGATTAACGACGCAGGCCTTAGTGAAGGCACGGACATCTATTCCAAGCCCTCTTAGAGGTGACATGTCGCTCTGTCTGCCCATTGAACGGCCTGCAGCCTTGGCCTCGTGTAATCATGTTCCCGTCAAAATGGACAATTTATCAGGGGGGTGTTTTCCATTCGTGAGGGGAGAAAATAAAACATGAACTCGCTCAGCTTTATTCAAATCAGGACCACACAGTTGTCATGCAGCAATGGCGGCAACGTTTATTATGAAATAAGCATCCCAGCATACTGGAAGTAAGACGAAAGTCAGACGAAAGTAAATAACGGAATAACAACCATGTACCAATAATAATAAAAAATAGGTAAGAAAATCAAACTGAAGAAACACAAAATGGAGAAAGACCACCTCCTAGCTTTTGATGACCACAAAAAATGCATTCTTATTTCACCCTTGTGTTGTGTCATTACTTGGAGCAGTGTTTCCCAACAATTATTGATATATGTATGGAATATAAAAAATGTCAAATCACCAAATATAGCGGATACACACACTAATCGTGTTCTGCACTTATTATCCTATTATCTTGTTCTGCCTGTTACTTTAAGTTGCTTGCATAAGTAGATGAACCAATATACGTGATCTATAATCAATAAACGTTTTCAGACTAAGTGAAATTACATCCCCCCATGGCACATCTGATGAGCTCTCACGGCACGGTGGCTGTGAATCACAGTCTTAGAGTCCAGCACCCTAACACCCGAACCGCCCCGCCCCCACCCCACAACCTCCCACCACTTCCGCTGCCCGCCTGCAGAGCTTCGATCTTCCCATCAGGCACGGAGATCGACACTCAGCCACCCGCTTGTCGCGATGTCCCTCACCCCCATTACCAGCCCACCCCATCGTCATCCGCACTCTTGTGATTCACAAGGCGGTCATAAAAAGCGTAGGAGAGACGGGGAGGAGGAAGAGGAGAGATGAGCGCAGAACGAGAACACTGATATGAGGAGAGGTGGAGGTAAAAAATGGTGAGGGAAGCTCTGAAAATCAATTCTGATAAGAAATTGTGTGTAAAGTAATAAAGCTTCAGCGTGCAGACTTTGACTATTACTATTTTGCGATGGCGAGGTCAGACGGTTAGTTCAAACGAGGAGTTGCAGCTCTGCATGTTAAACTGATCCACTACCATGTTGACATTGCTTTCTTCTCCAATAAGTTTTAAGCACGGGCACTACCTGTGTAAAAGAGATCACTTTGGGCCTCTCAAAGTCAGTGCTGCAAATTGAAAATAATATTTTATAGGGCTCATGGTACTCATGAGAATTGTCATTTCACACCCTTGCGGTGTGCCTGTTTACAAAATGGAACAAAAATGGCATATGTTGTTAAATAATAATCTGGAAAATCGAGTACGCTGCAAAAGCTTGACTTGAGCACATTGTCCTCGTTCGTGTGGCGAAAAGTAGGCCGGGAGAAGCTTTTATCTCCCGTCGACTTCATTATTGTGTTATTTTTAAATCAATGACACAGTGTCTGTTTATTTTTGTCATTTAGAAAGTTATTTATTTCACTTTTAAATGTGTTAAATTTTTATTGTTATGGTGCTTAACTGCTGTCAGTCATTTTTGTGGTCGTAATTTTGGTAAGCTACATTAGTTTTTTTCGTTATTGCTTTTGAATATATATACAGTATCTGTTTTGTTCGTAAATGTTTCGGTTGTTGTGTGAAACACATTGAGTTGCCTTCTGATGAAATGTCATATGTAAAACTAGTATTTGATCAAAATGAAGTAAACCGTGCTAAAATAGTTTAGCTATATTCACCCACATATAAGTGGGGCGGCCAGGTGGTCCAGTGGTTAGGGCGTCGACCTCACAGTGCAGAGGTCGTGGGTTTGATCCCAGCTCCGGCCTTCCTGTGTGGAGCTTGCATGTTCTCGTGAGCCTGCATGGTTATTCTCCGGGTACTGCGGTTTCCTCCCACATTCCAAAAACATGCATGGCAGGCTGATTGAACACTCCAAAATTGTCCCGAGGCGTGAGTGTGAGCTTGAATGGTTGTTCGTCTCCGTGTGCCCTGTGATTGGCTGGCAACCAGTTCAGAGTGTCCCCCGCCTACTGCCCGAAGGCAGCTGGGATTGGCTCCAGTACCCCCCGCGATCCTTGTGAGAATGAAGCGGATCGGAAAATGCATGGATGGATGGGTTAAAAGTATTAGAAGTAATGTCGCAATACTATTTTAGGATTTAGTTTTAGAGTAGAATATGAAGGAAGTAGTAATGAACTCTGCTCTTTCACCAACTATGTTCATTCTACGCTCATTCAATGGAGCAAAGAGCTGCTATTCTGAAGTCGTTTGTGGACGATGATTGAGCCGGCGGCAGCCAGAAGCCGTGATGCTTTGCAGGGAGCTCGCTGATGAGCTTTCATCAGTGCTGCTAGCCACTTGTCCCACATATCTTTCCCGGCCTAATTATGCTGATGAATAAAGCCGTGATAGCGAGCCGCTCTCGGCTGATGAGCCCACGTTTTCACGCTTGCTGGCATTGTCTTGTAGGGTGTGACACACAGATGAGCATCTGAGCATTAGGAAGAGAACCTAGAAGTGGAGTTGGTATTTTTAGCTTTTTCTTTTTTCTTGGAAAACAAGCCCAGGTAGAGTAAAGCCCGCTGGCCTGCCAGGACCGCATCTAATACAAACCTCTACCAAAACAATTGCCATTTCATGGCAAACAATCATTAGCAAGGTTTGGATGGATGCCGAAGACAAAGCCGTACATCTGTAGGCAGAGCTGAGGAGTTAAGTGGTTTCTGGGATCCTCCCAGGAAGGCACTTTGTACTTTTTGAATGAAAAAAGATGCGTGCGGCTTCTAGAATCGGAGGAGAAAAAAAACAAAACAAGGAAATAATTTACTAAACATCCGTCCGCCTGTGAGCAAGTAAAGTGTTTCTGTGAAAGAAAAAAAGAACAAAAATGGTGCAACATGAAAAAACTACCGTGTGACTTTTCTTTGTAAACTTGCTATGTATTGATTGCGGCTTCATCTCAGTCACCCACCGACCATTTGTGGTTTATTTACAAATTCACTGTCTGGCACAATGATCGGAGTGGCCCCCAACAAATGCATGCACAACTCGGGGAAACTCAAACAAATTGCATGCATTTCAGTAGACAACTGCTTCTTTGGGGAACAGCAGAGACCACCTGAAATGGCAAAAGATCCCTTGCAAATTCATGAAGTGGCAGCGAGCGTGTGGCACTCAGCTTGAAGGAATAGAAAGCATCCAATAGCACAGTCATTCAACAGAAACAGAACCAACTGGCATCCATCCAGCCGTAACGCGGGCAGGTCCACCCTGGACCTGTTCACCAGTGAACATCTGGCATCCATTTTTCAGGTGTTCACTTTGAACCTCGCACACGTGACGCGCCGCGAGAACAAGCTGAACACCACAGAGTTGGCTACCATTTCTGTTTTTAAAATCGTTTTCATCCTCCAGGTGGAATGGTCACTGGCATAGGTTTTGACTGCAAAAACAAAAGATATTCCCTGCAAGTATTTTGGAATTGCAAATAAATGTGCCATTTGGGTAAATATCTGCATCACTCGCCAATCTAATTGCAAAGTGTTACAGTAGTTGCAAGGACTTCAAGATATCAAACTGAAATTAAACTCTGACAGTCTTACAGCTAATACAAGATCCAAAACAAGAACACACTCACAAATTGTGCCTTTACAAAGATGACATTCTTTTTTGACACAGGGAGATACTAATCTTGCAACATATTTATGATTGATGTTGACAGTGATCTCATCACTGCATCACTGCACTGCGTACCAGGAGACATTTCTCATATTCATTTCAAGTTATTTCACAAATATGTGAAAGGCACTCGATCTCACTAGACCAGTGGTTCTTAACCTGGGCTCAATCGAACCTTCTGGATTCGGTGAACCAGTCTCAGGGGTTCGACAGAGCTTCTGCCATGCTGATTATTAAGACACGCCCGACTCAACATGTCAATTAGTTATGACATGCCCGCTTGGCCATCACTGGCTGGTTCATTTTGTGCACAATTAAAAAATGTATACAGTACTTTATACTTGTACTAATTCTGTTTACTGTTTTCTGTTTTTAATAAATGCGTTTTTTAAAAATGTCTTTAATTTGTAAAAAAAATCATACTTTTTATTTTTCACGAATGAAGGGTTTGGTGAATGTGCATATATATATGGTGCAACATATATATATATCTATATCTATATGAACCGGTTGGGTTCGGTACCTCTAACAAGGTTAAGGACCACTGCACTAGACTATGTAGATGTACCTATTAAAGTGCTCAGTTCTATTTGATTTGAAAAATTGCCGATTTCTGTCATGTGCCCATTTGAGGAGACAACTATTCCAGAGAAAAAGCTACGAGCGCAGAGCAAGTGGTGTGTCTCTGAGGAAGCGATGTGTGCAACTGTGCGAAGCACTCCACTGCGTGATGCCTTCGAGCATGTTTACTCAGACGAGCACGGAAGGGGGCGGGGGGGTCTGTTGCGAAAGAAAGCAGATGATTTGAAAATGACTTCTCTGATCTTATGAATCACAGCTTTGACAGCAGACCACACACAAGCCGCCGGTAGACAATGCAAAAACGCCAACAAAAGTGACGAATCAGCAAAATGGCCCCAGAGCAGACCAGGACCAAATGAACTGTCATTGTCCTGCAGCTACGCATTTTCAAACGAGTGTGGTGTGTTTTGATAAAAGTCACCATCTTTGCGAGTTGAGAAAAACTTAACTGATCTTCACGGAGAGAAGGTGAGTCTCTGGAGTCCCATTTCCCCACTTCTCCATTATTACCTCTGCCATCCAAAGAGTTATTGTGCTCAGTGACAAATGGGAGAGGAGCTGCGAGGCACAGACAACGCGGGGGTGGTCCCTTTCACAGTACTCCCGCACCTCTTCTCCGACAGGCCACAGTGCCACCGCTACCTCCCTGATAATTGTGTTTTAAACCCCCTGATTAAATTTCGCAGTCTCCGATGAGATTGTTTTTGCTGCGAGTCCTTATGAAAAATGCTTTGTGCACTGAGGAGTCCGTGTAGGAGGCAGGAGATGACACTTTTTGTACACGCCAAGCCTTCAGTGGACACTACATTCTTGCCATCACTCTCACCACCCACTTTTATGTTGCGCCTTCCCTTCCACTCTTGACAACCTACTGAGATACAGCCACTCCCATTTTTAACCCTTCCTGTTCTCAACCCAAAAACACCCACAGGCACAGGCAATTGTGTCAAACTATTATATATGGCGATGATGACAATGTCATCCTTTTATCCATCCATAATTCTAAACCCGAGACTGGTTGCTAGTCAAATTGCAAGGGCCGTAGACACAGGACCTTAGCAGAAAGACACGTCTAACCTTTATGCCACCTTTCTTTAAACGGGAAGTCAATCCCCAATTTTTTTTTTTTTTTTAAACAATAGAATGTTCTCTGCAGCTCCACTAGTCTAAAGATGACAGCAAAGGTATGCAGCAGAGGTTTGGCCAGGGAGCAAAACGAGCAACAAAAAAGAATGTATTTCGAGTGTGAAACTCTTAAACATCTTCAAGTAGTGTGTGAACTTTGTTTGTGGCCTGTTGCTTTAGTATTTGTTGCAGTAAAGGCTTGTGGGTAATGTGTCTCCTTTCGAAAAGGTTAGTCAGAAATAACCTTTGCTAAATAAAGGTGGCTTAAAGGTTGAATCCAGGCACCTCTCCTAAGAATTTTTACAATTCCAACAATCCTACCCTCCAAGTACTTTGAGTCATCTCTCTCAGACAGAATAGAAAAGGAGATTTCTGAGGCAAAAACAATACTCAGAAGAGGGCCAATGTGACCGTGCCCTATGACCTATTTAGAACCTTCAACCTAAGAAGCATATTGTTGGGTGTTGGGAGGAAGCTGCAATAGCAAGAGCAAACCCATGCAAGCACATGAAAAGCATGGAAATGTCACACAGGAAGGTCTGAGCCCAGATTTGAACCAACAACCTCGTAATTGTGGGGCACATGTGCGAAGCACAAGTTCACTGTGCAACCATGAAAAATGTAACTGGAGATGCTGCAGAAGTTGGTGTGGCGGGCCTGCAGCCGAATAAATACGCTTCTACGTCCTCTTCCCCGCATCTAAATTAAGTCATGGCCCTCCAATCAGTACAAGCCAAACATAGACTGTGCCCAAAAACATGAAAGCAGCTGAATGCTAATCATGCTAATGAGCAAAGGCGGTTGACCAATGTGTTGTCACTATGGGGATTTGAGGAGACAGTGTAACCACACCGACATTGTTTAGTAAAGCAGAGTCGTAAGTAATCTCGAAAGCTCAAAGGGGTCAAAAGTCAAGCTCTGTTGTAAAGTGTGTTGCAAATTGAGGGAAAAGCAGGATCATCTCCATTCTTTGCTATTTATAAAGTGAATGGTCACAACCTTGAATAATGACTGCACAATCAACAATAAAGGTCTTGCGGGGGAGGATGATAAACGCCCACATTTAGATTAAATTAGTCTGATTGATGAGCACTGGTCAAAATTACAGGTCAAATTCGTCAGTCGCCTCTGATTTTTTGCTGATTACCATTTCTAAACTTAGATGGCATTGAGAAACTGAAACTTAAAAAAATAAAATAAAAAACCTTGACTTACTACTGCAACTGCAAACACTCAGTGGAAAATGACCCTGTAAAGTGAACTCAGAGATGTGTTTTAAAATACATTATACTGCAATTGTTTGAAAGTGGGGTTAGAGACCAGACCGGCCCTTGAATACTGAAAATCTCCATATAATTGACACCCATTGAAATGCATTGCTGCAAAACTTTAATATGCATTTCCATGAAAGTGTGAGGGAAAAGCAAACAAACAAAAAACAATAAATAAATAAAACTTTGTGTTCCTGAATGACGCTTATTAATTTGCCTGCTATTTTGCTGTTCAAAGTTGAATGGTGGGTCTTATACACCGTCATGGACGTGATAATTACTGATTAAGGCAGGGGTGTCAAACTTATTTTTGCCGCGTGCCACGTTGTAGTTGCCATTTCTCTTGGCGGGCCATAATGACTGTGAAAACATATAAAGAAGTCAAGAATAATCATTTTCTTCAACTATTTAAGTGACTGTAATGAGGGGTTTGGTAGCACGAAAATGCAGACAACAGCTCTCATTCAATTCCATATGATAATTTTAAATTTTGTTACAGATTTTAGGAAGCATCATGGAAGTTGACATGCTTGATTGGCTTTCACGGGCCACATAAAATTATGTGGCGGGTCAGATTTGGCCCCCGGGCCTTGAGTTTGACACCTGTGGACTAAGGAGTGACTCAGCAATGTCTTTAGTAGTTCTAATAGCCAACCGAAGCTCATTGCAAGCTAGCTTCTAAGGTGTAAGTTGCAACTGTGCGGAGGACACATAAGTGCCTTGCAGCACGTAAACTTGGGCTTGTCTAGCACAGCGAAGCTTTTTTGGACTGTGTCCGTGGTTCAGCTATGGGAAATACTAAAATGTCTACGATTCACAGTTTTACTATTCAATGTGAAGCGCAAATTTTGACTTGCAAACTGCTTATTTATTGCCTTTTATCAGTCAAAAGTGTGATACTATAAATGAGATGTGATAGTAGAATTGCGTCCTTCACACCAAAGGGGTTGGACAGCAAGCCCTGCTGGCACATCCCTTCTGCAAATGAGTCCTTAAATATGATCAAATGCAAACAAAAAGGAGAAATTGGAAGCAAAGGATAACTGGGGAAAAGACAAGGAATGCGGAATGACACATTAGCATGGTTTGCACATCAATTAATGCCATGGGTTCGTTTCACAGAGTCACTGTGTGGCAGAGAAATGGCAGGCAACAACAAGCTGGAGATCCATCCATTTTCCGATCCTTTTATCCTCACAAGGGTCGCTGGAGCCTATCCCAGCTGTCTTCGGGCAGTAGGCGGGGGATGCACCGAACTGCCAGTCGCAGGGCACACTCTGGTACTGCTAGTGTTAGAAAAACAACCATCTGTGCTCACATTCACACCTAGGGACAATTTTGAGTCTTCCATTAACCTGCCATGCATGTTTTTGGAATGTGGGAGGAAACCGGAGTGTCCGGAGAAAACCCACATAGGCACGAGGAGAACATGCAAACTCCACACAGGAAGGCCGGAGCCGGAATCAAACCCTGCATTTCTGCAGTGTGAGGCGGACATGCTAAACACCCACTCATCGGGCCGCCCAGGCTGGAGATCATTGTGGCTGATTTGGCGATGTTTTCCGGTGAAAGAAGAGGAGCAAGGCGTACTCTGCTTTACATAACACCCCAGTGCTTGTTATGCATGCTTTTTAATTTGGAAAAAAAAAAGGGGGGGGGGGGTGAACTCTCTGAAAATGTCCAAGAAAAAAAAAACATTTAACAAGCACACTGAGGCTTTTTGTTTGCCTTGCAAACATCAGCATTTTCTCCGTGAGCAAAGGCAACGTTTGAAGGGATGAGATATATTCTAATGATGAGCGCCTTAACGATGACACAAGATCCATTATTAATATGTTCCAGCCCACTTTTCTCTCACTCATTAAAAGCACAAGTGGCTATTGGTATTAGCCTTCTTGTTATTGAGGCGGGGTAATTTTTCCCACTTAGTAAATACAGTATATAATGCAACACTGTACTGTATTTTGAAGAACTTTGCCAAAAGACACAAAGTAAAACACTGTTGTCATCATGAAGGATGTGTTCAATAACATCGCCATCATCAACATTTAAATTTTCATGTTAAAAAAAAAGACTCCACTGCAAATTTCATACACTAGGAAATATAAGAAAATAATTGGCATATGCTTAATATTTTTTCACTTGATGGGTGGACAGACACACCATAAACTCTTGCACACAAGCAATTAAAGTAAAAGTAAAATGTACTTCAAAAGAAAAAAAGAAAATATGACACTTACCTCAAAAGTAATGCTGAACACATTACATTTCAAAGGCGACAACGCCATAATAAAGTGAATTACTTTCAAATGACAGTAACTAGCTCTAAATTTGGAGCCAAACATGCATCCATGCTTTCTGCCTACTACCAATGGGACTGAATTCACAGTGGGACAAATCTGCAGTCAAATTGTTGTGCTGTAAATACGGAATATACTGGAGTCTACATACCAGCTGAGAGGTGACAAATTAAATGACAAACACGATCCATCCTGTGACAATATGTTTTCTTGCAGCAGTGTCTTTGAACCGTGATTGATTCAAGTGGCTTAAGGAAGTGCTGTTTTTGAGGAAAACTCCTCAAAATTATGCTCAAACTGTGGGAGAGTATCGTCACGGTGTCAAATTTTCCAATTGTCCAATTCTTGATCAACTTAGGCGGATATTTGCTTTCCTCCGCCACTACACAAAGCATTTTGGAGAAATGAACTTGAAATTAGCCACGACAAATTAGAGTCAGTTTAGATATGGAAGTTGACACAATTACTGTACTGTAGCTTCATTCGTGCTGAATTTCCAACAAGTTGTTGAGATTTCTGGCGGCTTTGTGGTACATTTTTTTTTGTTCCTTGGCTGTACTGTGGAGGACATGCATGCTGGAAGGGAATTTTCCATTGGCCACAACTTGACACACCCGAGGATGTTGTTCTGGTCGAACTGGAAGAACACCCCCGCAACAGATTACAGTCAACTCTCCCAAAGTCTCTCAAATTGATGCCAAAGATGAACTTTTTGTTTGGTACGCACAAGCCATACAATCTGTAGCTTGTTGATGAGTTTTATGCAAAATTTCTCCGTTGTGTCCTATGTGCAAAGGATTGCAAAGGAGTCACCCTCAGTCCTTAGTTCTCCTCAAATTGCATGCTGTCATCAGGTGTTGATCCGACAACCCTTTCCATCGACAGTTTGTGCTTTTCTGCAAACGCACGCAGAAGGAATGCCACAATGACCCTTCAACTTCTTCTTCCGTGTCTTCAGGTGAAAAGGAGGAAACGATTCATTGGAGAAAATGGCAGAGCAACCTCTTCTTGAGAAGTTCAGTTTAAAATCCATGATAAAGGATAATGTTGGCTTGCAACACATCACTACGAGATGATCTGATTGTAAGGCCATGACCACAAATAATCTGTGTGACGAGATTGTGCTAATAGAATCAAAACAAATGTGTGTGGGTGTGTGTGTGTGTGTGTGTGTGTGTGTGTGTGTGTGTGTGTTTGTGCGTGCCTGGACACGAATACTAACCCCAAAACAGCCATTTATGAGCACACTTGGCAAGAGAGGAACAATTTTGAGCGCATAAAAGAGAAATGTAATTAAAAGAGAAAATAAGCCTTTTCGGAGTGATATTTGATCTTACCATACAACAGAAAATTAATTTTGTAGCAGTGACGTGACATCAAATTCTGAGCCCTAATTTTGTGCTTATTAAATATGCATAAGTCAAACACAAGCGGGGAATTGTGACATTTTCCAAATGAGCAAAACAAAATTATATTTGTAGTTTGAAGGGAACATCCGGCGTGAACCTCCAGTGACTCATCAAAATAACTGATGTTCTATTTTTGGCATGGCAACTTTTTTTTGATTGACAAGGATTTCTTTGTATCGTATTTTCCACACTATAAGGCACTTCGGGTATAAGGCGCACATTCAATCAATGGCCTATTTTAAAATTATTATCATATATAGGGCGCACTGCCTTCTAAGGCGCATAGAATGGCAGCTGTAATAGTGGCTGCGTTTGCGCTATCCATCCACTAGATCAGGGGTGGGCAAACTTTTTGGCTCATGGGCCACATTGATTTCTAAATAAAGTAAAGTAGTACCATACTTTTTAAAATGAGAACAGTGAAACAACTATGTTATATGTCCTGTATGAACGTCCAAGTATGTTAACAACATACATGTGTGACAACACAAGCAACAAAGTGCAACAATATTTGGCCAAAAAACTGCAGCATACAGTACAGGTATATGACAAAATCTAACAAAGTTAGGACTATTCGCTACAAAATGAGACGAGTAAAAGACCTGGTGGCTTTCTTTCCACTCACTCACTGTCTCGAACTTGACCTCCCCTCGATCACCACACAAGACAGCGTTGCTCAGCTGATGTCGTGCAACGAACTTTTGAACCCAGCCACGGGACGCTTTGAAGTCTTCGATGCCCATAGCGCTATGGAACTCGCTTCCTCTCTCAACAATGATGCGTACATTTCTTTGCTAGTATTTGATAGCAATTGCTTACCAGTGAGGTTGCGAAGGCCCAGCTGCCTCAATCCGTAGTACCCGTCACGTCTGTAGTTGAGGAAGATGGCAAGCGCATAGCGGCTTTCATAGAGCTTGGTACCTCTGATGATCCGCAGATTCTCTAATGGAAGGTCGTCGAACTGGTTGAGACCCACCAGCACGTAGCCTGTCACCTCTCTGATTGACTACAAAGAAGAGAGAAGATGCAGTTGGAATTTGAAAGCAAGACGTGAATGAAGCTGCAATACATGAGCACTAGCATCTCGACTGAAGATCCTTTTTAAAAGTGGGAACTAGATGTTTGTGTGGAAAAAATTATGTCATTATCTCTCCATTCCAGTATCAAGGGCAAATTAGGATGTATGACCCCCAAAAAAGGAAAATGTTGGCCTAAATGCATCCTGATTTTGCACATTTTTCCTTTGATTGTAGCCCCCTGATCCTTAAGCGTTCACATCCGACATTAGTGAAACAGTAGCACACATTTTAAACGCATATTTATAAACATTTGTGGCTTTTCTTTTAAACCTACGTGACAAGAGGTAAATTGTTTGTCAAACCGATTCCAAAGAAAGGGCATGAATCTTTGGTTGACCATGTTTAAGGGCTATTTTCTCTCATGTGCTTATGTCAGAAAAGGTGGGCAGCTGCATGCTTTTCTGGCTAGCAAGCATTCTCTTGCCCACTGAAAGCTTCATAGATTCTGTCTGTTGCTGTTGCCCCTGCTTTAATAGGACATAAGCCATTGGTCGGCAACGAGTGGCCCACATGCCAAAATTGGCCCGTTACAAATGATACCGGATGTCGTTGATGATTTAAAATAAATTAATCAATGAACAAACAAACTGGTCACTCTAAAATGGTTCAATGATTTTCTGCACTAACTGTACAAACTGTAATAGTAGTGTATTCTACCACTGATCACTTTAGCTCTGCTTGAAACTGGTTCACTTACATTATGAAATGTCCTCCCATACCTATTTGTCATGTTCTTGTTTATGATGATACTAATGCAGCGTGTTATACCGGAGACAAATTCCTTGTGTGTTCTACATACTTGGCCAATAAAGATTATTCTGATTCTCCCTCTCAATTAATTAATTAACAAACAAATAAATAAATAAATTAAAGAGTATTAAAGGTGCTTCAATATCACCATGGTCCCTTTCTGGTACAGCATAATGTTCTGCTTAAAATGTAAAATGCCATAGAGCTCGGAAGCGCTCCTTTAATGGACACATTGGTTCAGGATACTTGGAATGCAATTTGCGACCCCGGGTCACTGCTGGGGCTTCCCCTGCCTGAGTGGGGCAAGGCAAGGAAAAAAAGATGAATCCTTAGGAAGATGTAATTATTGTAATAATAATAATAATACATTTTATTTATAAGCGCCTTTCAAGACACCCAAGGACACTTTACAATAACAAAAACAAAAAAACACAATACGGGTTGAGCAGCGGCAGCCAAACGCGCCAGCGTTCACTCAACCCGGAAGTCAGAAAGAAACCACAAGGGAGGGAGAGGGGGAGAAAACCCCCCCACTCAAACTATCCTCATTTTTTTTAGGATAATTGTGTCATTACCTTCTGCTACAAGAAATGCTACATAATAAATTAGTTAGCTTTTTCGAACGGGAGCGTGGGGGGGGGGTCTGCGCATTGCCAAATGCAGGGTATAGTAACACAATGTTAGAGGAGCTGATAGCGTTGTGTAAAAATACTTTTTTGTGTGTTCAGAAAAAAAGTGACACAATAAAGTTTTAAAGACAGCACCCTCATTCCAGATCTTCAAAACATAAGTTACTGAGAGAAAATGATCAAATGTAGAGACAAAAGAATTGTTACTGAGCTGATCAAAGAGGCATTGTGAATTAGCTAATACTGTATAGTGTTTTAGTCAGGATATTTATTGTTGAAAAATATCAGCGCCAGCGGACAATTTTTCCCCTCTTTCAGGAGTTTTCCGGTTCAAACATTCCGTAAGGCGGCCAGCATTGAAGAGGAGCCTTTGGAGTTTTTGCCGATTGCCACTTTTGCCGATGTCTACATTAGAGCGACTCTGTGACAGAGAAAAAATTGGACACCGATGCTCCAGCCCTTTTTATTGATTAACTTTCAAACATGTTCAATTATAAGCAAATTATTCTGTTTCAACTACTTTACTAAAATGTATTTCCTACAGCATTAAAAAAAAGAAAAAGAAAAAAAAAAAAAGTGGACTCCTTCAAAGTGATATCAAGTGCACCATATTTTTCTGAAGAATTTCAATGACTCTTTTGTGGTGGTGGGTACTAATGGTGGGTTTGTCATAAGTCTGGCCCGGAGAAGGCACGCAGCTGGAAATGCGCAAGTGCTATAGACCGATAGTTAGGAGCTTTGTGATAATAGCAGGTGTCCGACACAAGCTTCTATACAGCGGCTCGCAGCCTGGCCGCAAACACAATGGAGACTAAACAGAAAGTGGAGGTGTTCATTAGCAAGATTGCAGTGCATCAATCATCGAGAGTGAGAGAACAACATAATAAAAGAGCAGCATTCATTTCAGTGAAGGATTTGATTAGCATACTTATTACAGAGTGGATGCCTATTGTGAGGACCACCAGAAAGTCCCGGTTAAAAAAAAAAAAGTATGTTGGAGAGCAAAATTGTTTTACTTGCCATCTCGTCTTCAACTGGAAAGAAAACAGGAAAATAACATTGTATTCTTGCAGGGGATTCTTTATTCCGCCCCCTGGTTGAAAGTCATACCCTGCCAATAATTTGACCCCCACTGTGGCCTTGTGTTCACTGCTGGGGGTTTGCTGAGCTCACCCGGCTGTCATTAACTCCGTGGTAAGCCCCACGTGCTCACTGAGGCCCCCGGCGACTAGCTGGGGCACTCATTGCTGCTCTGACTGTGGCCCTTTCTCCGAGCCAGCCCCCAGTCCGGAAAATACTAAAAATGACGAATATACAAGAGTTCCTTGTTGCCTAGCAACATCAGGAAAAGGGAGAGCAAAAACAAACTGGAGAAAAAAAAATCCTGGTAAATGAGTTCATTCAATTAAATGATTATTCTGCCCTTTCTCGGGCATTTCCATAGCGTTGGCATAATTTACTTCCCCTCTGTAATTAAATACATGTTAATACATAGATTAAACCTTTTTAGATCAATAGTCATCGAAGGTGGAAAAGTATCAGGAGGGATTCTGCAGCGAGGATCATTTCCCCCCTGCTGCACTCTGCTTCTGACACACAAAAAAGAAAAACAATCAGAAGCTGGAGAAGCTGCCTGTAAGCCAGGCTATTTCATTCGATGGATACTCTGTACTAAACAAGGCTCATGCTAGAGTTGATTCGTGGGGTGTTTTCTTAGACGACTCTCAGCACTTGTGTCTTTGCAGAAAGTGTGTAGATTTTTGTTTTGTTTTGTTTTTTCAATTTCACTTCAGGCATCATTGTTTTTACTCTGGTGAATATCTCTGCCAAGCTGCGCTGCACAGGCTTCAAAAACTGCAACTGTCGGAGACTTTGCAGACACAGGTCAGATACACATGACGCATCCCAAGTTTTCTTTCCATCCCACTATCTTCATAAAGTAATGTCCTGTCGTGTAGCAAAGAGTTTTTCAATTGACCTGTCTGCGGCAGGTTCAACCGCATGTTGGGTAAATGCACTAAGGCCAGAAATGGAGAGTCAAACAAGTTTGATTTAATCATCAAAGTGCAGAAGGTGCAGGATGTTAGCAGGTGTGTGTTTCTCTTTTACCTCTCGACATTTCTCGACATCAGATACGACAAGAATATGATGTAGTCAAAGGCGGAATTTCAGGAAGTCCAGCTACTTCCGGTTTATCATAATCTCTTCGGCATTCTGTTAGATTTGACAAAACACTATCTACTGCGCAAGTCTAGAAAAATGAAAAAGTTCAAGTTTCAACAAATAGTCACACTGCTGTGACGGTCACTTGCCCTTCCTCTTGTGCCAGTCTGATTGTCAACCTTGTGTCCACCTGTTGCCCCTTACCTTGTGTTTAAATAGTGATTGTCTCCCTTTGTCCCGTGCTAGTGTGTTTGGTCCTTGTGTGTGCACTCCGGCCTCTCGCCAGAGATCTGACCAGCTCTCAAATAAATTTCCCATTTTACTCTGAACGCTGCAACTGTGTCCCGTGTCCAAGGCTGGTTTTGACACAAACAAGGTGCACCATTGCCAGGCATTGATTGCTGTGTGCTTGTGCGTCAGGCTTCCAACAGCACTCTTAGTTTTATGATTAGTATTTTTCTTTCATTTCTCACAGCTGAGGATTGTTGCCATCCACAAGGACAAGATTTTGTGTCATACCTGCTGCAGTCAGCATTTTACAAAAGGCACCATGCCCGTATTGGACTTGGTGTTTGGGAGAGAAGACCAAGACCATCTCCCAATAGAGATAGAGAGAGAGAGAAGACATGTCAAGTCAAGTCAAGTCAAGTCAACTGTATTTATAGAGCACTTTCAAACAGCCATCGCCGCATACAAAGTGCTGTACATGGAGCAATTTAACATATACAATAAACAGTAAAACAAATCGGTAATAAAGACAGTAGAAAGCACCAAACAGTAAAACCAAGAACAAATTTAAGTCATGCTGAGTCGAAAGCCAGAGAATACAAGTGAGTTTTGAGGAGGGTTTGAAGATGGGCAGTGAGGAAGCTTGACGAATGTTCGGTGGGAGGTCATTCCAGAGAGGGACCAGCAACAGAAAGGCTCGATCCCCTCTCAGCCTCAGTTTAGTTCTTGGTACTTCTAATAATGTCTGGTCCGCAGACCTGAGGCGCCGGGCAGGTGCGTGAGGCGGATGAGCTCAGAGAGGTAAGGTGGCGTGAGATTATTTAGAGATTTGAAAACAAATAAGAGGATCTTGAAAATAACTCTAAAATGTATGGGGAGCCAGTGAAGGGATGCCAGAGTAGGAGTTATGTGCTCCCTCTTACAGTACCAGTCAAGAGGCGAGCAGCGGCATTCTGGACCAGCTGAAGCCGCTTAATGGAGGACTGGCTGACTCAAAGTAAAGGGCATTGCAGTAATCGAGCCGGGATGTGACAAAGGCGTGAATTACTGTCTCAAAGTGTTCATGAGAGAGAGAGGTTTTATTTTGGCCAGCTGTCTAAGGTGAAAGAAGCTGGATTTAACAACGGCACCAATTTGCCGATCAAATTTGAAATCACTGTCAGTTTAAGGCCCAAGTTTGAGACTGTTGACTTAAGATAAGGAGACAGGGGCCCAAGTCTACAGGATGGGATGTACAAGGGCCACTGGGACCAAATAGTATCACCTCTGTCTTCTTTTCATTGAATTTCAAGAAATTTTGTGCCATCAGGTTTTTATTTCTTCCAGGCAGGACAGGAGTGGCTTTAATGAGAAGGCGTCTTTTTGCTCAGTGGGACATAGATCTGGCAGTCATCTGCATAGCAGTGGAAGGGAATGCCATGTTTCCTTAAGATGGAACCCAATGGGAGCAGATACAGCGAGAACAGCAGAGGCCCCAGAATTGAGCCCTGTGGAACACCACATGACAGGGGAGCAGTGCGTGACTCAGAGCAGCCAAGGCTGACACAAAAGGTTCTGTCAGCTAAATAGGACCTAAACCACTCAAGAGCACTACCGCCAATGCCCACCAAGTGCTGCAAACGAGTCAACAGAATACTGTGGTCCACTGTATCAAATGCTGCAGTTAAGTCCAATAAAACTAGATGTCTGGCCCCCAAAATACCTTTATGGACTTCCTGTCAACCTGGCGCTAGTTGACAAACCCATCACTCAGTAAGGGAGATCACCAACTGCGTCCTTGAAAAATGACACACCTTTCTTCACCAGGAAATGAATGCATCTAATGTTATGAAAACTGAACAAAGAGGAGGTAGAATGTCTGTGCTTGCAAGTTACCACGTACATTCAATTAATTTGACATATACAGCTCGAAGCCTTCGTCCTTCATGGCAGCTGACGTGGATGAATTTGCTTTAATGATATGATTCATGTCATTCAGCCAAATTTCCGGTTTGTCTTGGAGTGATCTTGTTAAGAATGCAGTCACTTTGCTTGGAGATAGACGGACGGACGAGAGGAAATCCAGCTGGCCGAGACCGTACAAAGGAAGCAAATGACATTCTGTTAAACAAGCTCACCTCAAAAGGATTCACAAACCTTAACGACAAATTAGCAGAAAGTCAAGCAGGCAAACTGAATAAAATGTCCGTTTCAGGCTAATGGCCTAGGCAAACTTTTTGTTCAGGCAACTTTGGAGGCAACTCGCCAGTTAATATCCAGAGAAATGTCTTCCTTTTATTCAAAGAAGCTGCCTCAGGGTAGCATCCAGGATTTGGAGAAAATGCCAGCGTAACATCATTTGAAAAACATTTAGCAAAGCTATGCTCACAGATGATTATACTTCATTGACTCACATATTTGTGAGGTTCAGTGACAACATCAGGTCAGGGAAAGGGATGCTGGTGTGTAAAAAAAGATGATCTGGAGTTTAACTTCTCTCACTCTTACTCAAGTCCCAACCGCATGGGGGAAATAATGAGATACTGAAGACAGACTCGGCACAACGGCGCGACAATAACAAAAACACCTTGCGGTCTTATTGGTACTGGATAATGAGATGCTGGTGGTGAAGATGTTTCGACAAAGTCACAAAAATTAGGGAAGTTCACGGACAGGAGGCCCCGTGATGCTGAGGCGGGAAATTCGGCACACCCATTTTCAGCATAATTAATTGCCCTCTTAAGCATAATTAATTGCACGCCTGCTTCTGTCACCTGGATGAGTGGAAAAGTAAACATGGAGGGACAGCACACAAAGGAAGAGAAGGGGGGAAGGGCCACAAAAAACCCGGAGGTTAGATTGAAACTTGAGAGATAAAGGGCAAAAAGCCACCGAGCTGGGGAAAATATAATAACACGGTTACAATACAAGAAGATGGGACACATATTATTGTGATTACCACTCATTTCCATACATATAGAGCAGTCTGCCAGTGAGTCAAGGAGAGTGCAGTGGGCCATGTCAGCACAGACTCTCAACAGTTTGAGTCGACTGAATTGGCGGCAGCAGGCGGTGCAATCTGAATCCTCCACGTGGTGGCAAAGTCAATGGGCGGGTGGGGACCTGTTTACCAATTCGCCTCAATGGGCTGCATGAGAGTGGGAGCGCCGTGCACCTCTTCATCTCATGGGGCTATTTGGCGGTTAAGTATGCTGAGAGCACTCGAGCGTGACATTCAAGATTTGGAGGAAACCTGTTAAAAACAACAAAAAACAAACAAACACCCGAATACTAATAAATGAATTAATAAAAAATCAGCTGCCTTTGAGAGGGTCATTGACTTTGTAATAAATGAAAACCCACGCCAGAAGTATGTCACTGTGAAGATGACTGTTCAATTGCCTTGGTGGATGTCTTCAGAAAACCTGCCAAATGCTTCCAGTTGGTCTTTTTGGTAGTGCTTAGATCAGCAAAGTTCTTAACTGAACAGCAAGTATTAAAACTAGGAATGAATGGAAATGCAAAACTATCAAATAAAGGCTTCACAGGAATCCATAAATTCTTAAGTAAGGATTCACAAAGGTCACGTACAACGAAAATAAACAAGTAAATAAATACAGTAAATGTCCAACCGAGCACTGCATTTAGCGCAGCCCTGTGTAGTTTGAAGCTCTCTTCCAGCCGCTGCATGGCCAGACCTAGCAAGCTAGCAAAGCTAACAGGGCTCGCATCACACATAAATCAGTAGTGGGCGCTTGTATCCTTACTTCCGTTTTTCCGTGTGTGCAAAGAATGTGTCACATCATATTTTGCTGGAATACATTCAAAAATAGTGGTGGCTTAGAAGTACAAAACGGAGTACCAAGTGGTTTATTAGCTGACAAAACTCCTCAACGATGCTTAAGGGTTGGTCGTTAAGCAATGACGAACTCACAGGTCATTTTCACCCTCGAGTCATCCCGAGCAAAATATCTGTACTTTTCGAGTGCAGTGGTGTTGGAAAAGGGCCTCGGGGTTTTCTTTATGGATGGATTTTGGTCAGTTTCTTTAATACTGCAGGCATCTTATAGGCTTTCAAAACACTGTTGCAGTGATGGCCATGTTTTAAGTAGCTGGTAAGATTTTGTATGTTGAAACTTGCTGATTATCTTTCCCTCCTAGTGGAATGTTTACATTTTAGGGCAAATAGCATGCACAATGCCGTCCTCTAAAACAGTGAAGAAATCTGTGTAGCCCAAGTAAAGCCCCTCCAGCTTTTTGTTTGATATTCTAAAATATATATTTATTAATTATTTCCTCAGTCACCTCTATAAATCGGTAAAGCTCCCCTTTAGCACCGAGAGATAAAATGTCCTGGAGCTGTCTCTGCGTGATAATCTGAAACATCAAGAGCTGGAGTAATGTATGTGGGCCTTTGAAGGGGACTAAAGTGAATGTGAAACATTTGAGTTGGACGGACACGGGGCGTCTTATTTTCATAATGCATCATCACCCCCCCAAACTGCGACATTGTGACAAAAGCTTGTGGACATTCATAACTCCTAATATGAAGCTCAAGGAGCAATTCTTGTCGTGCACAAAAGACAAACCCGTGACAATGTGGGGGGTACAAACCCAGCAAAGGTTACAAATAAAGAAAGGTTGCGATAAGAATCTATTTCACACGCACAAAAATGGCACAGCAGTCGTTTCAGTCCGGAAGCGAAATGTCCATCTTGGTATTTTCTCCATAACGGCACAATTGGGAGCTTTGTAAACTGCACATTGCATCCAGGCTAGATAACCAAGCAGCTGTGATGTGAATTAAAACAGTGTCAGATTTGATAGGCTTGGTGTCGTACACATGAATGCAAATGTGTGTGTGTGTGTGTGTGTGTGTGTGTGTGTGTGTGTGTGTGTGTGTGTGTGTGTGTGTGTGTGTGATTAGGGTGGCCATTTTTGTCACATGCAGTTGTGACACACAGCACGTTGCACTGCTGAGCTGCTTCATTACCCCTGAATCAAATCTTAATCGCTGATGGATGTCCTGATTTGTAGCGACACAAGGTATGCGTGTCTGTGCGCACAACTGTGTGTAGGTGGAAAAGCACGAAGCCAGGCTAGCGTTCCAATTAAACCAATGAAATTCAAGATGAAGAGATCATTTCACAGTTATAGGAGGACTAACTTCATTGCAATACACACACTGGGCCAGAAATTTGATCCAGGAATTTGAAATGGAAAGGCCCCCACTACGTGTGACCAAAGGCCAACCAATACAAACAATACTAACCAGTGAGCAGTGAGAGTGATTTTAGGTCTATCTTTTTTTTTTCTCGTGATATTCTACATATAGTACAACTTTCGACAGAACGACAGCCTGACACACATCTCTACTGGTCTGGTTTTCCCTCCTTCCTGCTCCATTCTTTTCCTTCTCTTTTCCTTTCTTATGTCAGAGTACAGTAATTCAACTCATTTGTGCATCCGACGTGCTTAGGGCATATTATCACCGCTGATTTCTTCTGCTCTGCTGGTTGCACAAAAACAAGCGATGGTCGACGAAGCATAAACACATGTTGCCGCCTGCGAACTTACTTTTTGCATGTGTCTGATACAGTACTACTCCCTCCACCCATACTCTGATGATTGTTAAGCAAAATTTCAATTTAAAGTGACAGGATGTGGGATACTGTACAGGTTTGGCAACTGTAAAAAGTAACTGACTTTGTCAGTTGGGGTGAAACTCATCTTCTGGACAGATTCAAAGATTCAGCGCATGCTCATGCCTTTGTCAAATTTCCAGACACGTTTCCTGATCAAGACATCGGGTTTAACATACTCCAAAATACAAGTGTGTTTTTCCAAATGCCTAGAAAAACTGAGCAAGAGTGAACAAGTAGTAATGCTTAATCCTAAAATGTTACTGCAAACAGAATATTATAGAAGTAATCAACAGTCCATTCGTTATTTCCAAATGTAATACACAACTTAGATGAGAGCACTAACTTAATATTTCTGAACAGAGGTACTGAAATGGCCAGAAAGTAGACTAACTACACTGAGAAAGATTTAAGAGATGTCTCAAAGGTTCTCGGTGCCACAAACTTCACATTTCAAATCCAAAGTAAAAGTTTTTTTTATTCAAAGTGCTGACCCTGGAGTTAGTCCAAATGCTGCAGCTTACCAGAGCAAAGATCAGAACATATTAATTTAGTTCTACAGACTTTACACTGGCTCCTCGTCAGCTAGAGAATAGAAGATAAGGAGCATTTTTCAACCCACCAGCAAAAGTCAGATTTATTTATTTTTTTGGTAATATCCGATAGATTTTCCTGAACGATTATCTCAGGTGTGTTAATAATGATTTTTGCTTCACAAAAACAGATTTGAAAACAGCCGTCTATGTTAAACCTATTCAATATTTACAATTGGGTAACAGTTTGGGCGCATGTGTTTTTTGCGTCTGTAACGGGCAGCATTTTTTCACAGCCCCGTTTTGTTCAGCTGAGATGTCGGCGCTGTTGAACAGTCTGCGTTGGTGCGGATGGATGGATGGCTGGCTGGTGGAGCGAAGGATGACGAGAGAGGAGCGTCAGCCCGGAGCGCAGATGCGTATTTGGAGCTGAGAGTCGGCGGGAGAAGTGAACCAATCTCTTTTTTCGTCAATGGACGCTACAACTTCTTGTTTAGTTTCAATCCTAACTTGTAGCAGACATGTGCACATTTTGGGCATGATGTCTCTGATCCACTGATGACAGGACACTTTGATTCAATTCTCATCTATAACTGCTTCAAACAACAAGGCGTATGCAGAAGGTTACGATCGCATGACTGTGCTTGTATTATGTGTTATTTTATGTTAACTGTTCTCGAAAGTGCTTTGTTACAGCTGCAGATGTTGTGAAAGCGTTATATAAATAAAGATGTATTGTATTAAAATTTTAAAACTTTGCTACTGGTCTACAAATCGCTAAAGGTCTTGGATATAATCAAGAAATTACCATGTAATATAAACCCAGTAGGGTTCTGAGGTCATCAGAATCGTGTCACTTACTAGCTTCCAAAGTTCCACGCAAACATGGTGCATCAGCATTTAGCTGTTGTGCTGCACACACATGTGGAGTGAGCTGCCACCAGAACTGAAGTTACTCCCAAGTCTAAATGCTTCCAGGTTAAAAACTATCCATCTATCAATCCATCTTTGCAACATGGTGCACACGTGGTTACCATGTCTGTATCCAAATACATATTTAAAGTAACCCTCCCAACCCTGATTGTGATCCCTTGTCTGCTATTCTCTGGACAGTGTTGCTCTCTCTTTCTGGGTGTCACAATTGTCCTATTGTCAACTATTTTCGTTTTTCTGGGTCTATCCGCTTTTTCTCACAGACATTCTAAAAGGTTTTATTTAGCTATGGCAAATGTTTGTGCAATGTATGATTGATTTACCAGGTTCTCTAAGCTTCAAAATTGCTCTTAATTTTTTTCTTGATGGTTCCGCAGCTATTTTTGAATAATCAAAACCTGTGCTACCAAACACATCGGTCGGTCACATGTTCCAATAATATCACCTGGAAAAAAAAATGTGGGTTTTAGACAGAAGGAGGCAAGTTGCATGAGTATCAGATCCAGTTGTAAAGACCTGGAAATGAAAACTGAAATGTGGTGTATTATATTCATCCTTGATGTCAAAGCCAAATGTCAGACTACAGCAAAACTAAAGAAATTGGCCTCACTTTTCCAATACTTTTGGAGAGAAATGTGTGCCTTGAGAGTTTTTGCTCTTTTGTAGAATGTACAGCATGAAAAATATAATGCCTTCAGAGATTTCACTCTTTAAGAAATACATATCACACATCAAGTATCCTGCAGCTATGATTCACACCATCTGAGCTCTAGTCAAGGAGTGTGTGCAATAAATGGATTGGATGAGAGGTTTAAACATCCTTACTGGCGGCGCACATCTGCCGCCATAATTTGCCCTAATGTCGCCATCCCAGCAGCCCACTCTGCGCTGTGCAATCCCGAATTGATTTAATGCATTAATTAGGGCCCTGTTACGATGTGTCATGGATGATATTTTACAATTTGATAAGCAAAAGACGCACCTTGGGATTAGCTTGATGGCTTGCAAGGGTTTGCTGGTGGCGCGCTTTCATGGCCGTACCTTTTAATTTAATGGCAATCACTTTGCCCCCAGAGTGGTGCACAAAGTGCAAGACTTTTATATTACCTCTGAGACCTACTGTGCGCCACGTCTGCTACCATCATTCTAGATGTAGAAGAAGCACAGATGAATGGCTGAACAGAATGTGGTAACACACATGACTTGACCGTCGACACATATTTTATTTGTCTTCGCACCTTCTCTCTTACACTGGGAAAATGCAAGCTGACAACAAAGAACCACCTGGTTGGGCATAGTGGTTCACGTTTTATATTTCTCCTTCTCTGCTGTTTATTTATTTTTAAGCATTTGTTTAGTTGCTACATGGACTTCATTTTTTGTTTGTTTGTTTGCAGAGCTAGCCTAAAATGACACAACTTGACATTATGTGGACTAATTGTCCAACTTGCTCCATAAAAGTGAAATAGTTGCACAAGCTTCATCCAGTCCTTTGTTTTTGAACAATGTTGATGCTGACATTTTGGCATGTTAGCATATTATGGTAATGGGTAAGTCTGCCGGTCATGCCATTGTCTGTGGAACTATTTGTGTTAGCAGAGCCAGATAATTGTTAAATAAGGCATAATTGCTTGTTGCGTACTCCTGTTAAACTTACAATAAAAGTGTAAAATTGTTGTACTTTTTATGAATGTATTATACTCTGAGTCGTAATGTTGTGCTGTGTATTATCTGGCCTGTGGTTATCTTACTACGGCACTTGCTTTTCGTGTGATATCGCTCTTGTTACTAATGTTAGGTTCACCTCAAGACACTGACACTGTATTCTTCTCTCTTCTCACTTCTCATGGAGAGTGGTCTGTTTTTTGAAATTAGTTTTCCAAAAGTCAAAGAAAAAGCAAAACGCATACTTCTAATTTAGCATAATGCCACGCCAGATAGGTAAAGTTCACTTTGGTCCATTTTTTTCCCTGCCATTTTCAACAGCGCTTCATCCTGTTCAGGGGCATAAGGGTGACGGAGCCCATCCTAGCGGCCATCGGGTGAAAGGCAGACTACACCCTGAACTGGTTGCCAGTCCATTGCAGGGCACATATAGAGAAGAACATCCATTCACACTCATTCGCATAGTCACTGAGTGGGAACTGGGCTTGCAGTGCCTGCACACAAGTCAGGCGAGTGCACCTCAAATTCTTAATTGTATAACTTCAGGGCCATTCGTCCACAAGTTATTTACAGTGTGGAAATGTGAAGCACTGAACCTTGATATCCAGCAGTGGTGAAATACGTTTGCTGTTTGGGGCAGTTGACATCCACTTTGTAAATGCAGTAGTGCCAACAACGGGTGGCAGTTTCACACACACCCACCTGATTAAAAAAAAATATATATATTATTATTATTACTATTTTTGTCATGTTCCGTAATGGGCAGCAGGTGGCAGGCGTTCATTTCTTCTGCCTACACACCTGCTGCCTATTTGTCAGTGATTACACCTGCTTTATCTAGGCGCTCCGTCTGTCTACTCATTGCCGGAGTATTGCATGCCGTGCCACTGCTATTGCCCATGTTCGGAAACATTATTGAAATATGATCGTTGTTTTGCGACTTTATTGTCATCCCTGTGGGGTTATTCAGAAGCGTACTTGAAGTAGAAATTGTCTTATCCTTTCCTTGCTGTTTTTTGCAAGCGCTTTGTTTTTCACGTTACATTATTTCCTGGTTCTCGTTTTTACCAGCGTTTTCTGTTTTTTATTAGGCGGAGTTTTGTGTTTATAATAAATATTATTTTGTGACAAAAGCCTGATCAGTGTCTGCTACTTCGGGGATCCACTTATTCACGTTTGCTCTGTTGCGTACGAAGCATTCCTTTTTCCTGCTTCGTGTGCAACGTGACAATTTTAGCCTTGTTGGAGGTTTGCTGAAATGCCAAAGGTCATTCTATTATACTTCATTATTTATTTTCCAGAGACTAAAGGTGTAATGGCTTGAAAACGTTGTGCAGAATCCTGGATTAATACAAAATAAGTTAGTCACAGTTTTTTTATACACCCCCACAATTAGAAAACAATAAAATGCATCAGGGCACTCTGAGTAGAGAAAGCAGGGTGCAAATTTTGCTGTCAAAAACGGCTACAATAATGCCAAACACTGGGTTGGTTACTGACAATCGTCCCAACCTTTTCTAAGCCTCCTAGCTGGTCCAGAGTCTAATGAACGTGTAGGATTTGAACGGTGAGCACACCCCTCTTTCAGCCACAGGTCACAATTATGCCATGATTATTTGGTGAAGAGGCCCTGAGACAGCCATTGTTCTACAGAGAGCACACAGAAATTAATCATGTGGCGAGCCGGATGGCGGGTTGGGGACGAGGAGAAGCCATTTGCTCACTAACACTCTCCCCAAAATGTTTCAGTCCCTCATTGTAAATACCTCCACTCAGAAGGACGAACGAGTACACTTAGTGAGAGCCACAAGCCAGGTTTTCTAGGACATGATCATACAAATATTTTTAGAAATCAACTGCTTCATCGTGAACTAAAAGAATGCAGGGAGACGATCACGATCAGATCAGCGCTGAATCACGACATGTCCAGCATATTAAGAAATGAATCCTGTGATTCCTGCATTCTACCCGTTGCCAAGGAACAAACACATGTACCTGTCCATAGCAGCATTGCACGTGATGTTTCTTTGGGAGCAGCTTCGGTTTTATTAAATCAGGCAGGTTTATGAACGGGTTTTACATCATCTTGTGGATCTTTTTTGTGTTGATTGTGTCGCAGTACTTCATGGGTCAAAACATGCTGTTTGGTATTGAATACTGTCCGCTCAGGTCGGAGCTGGATCCCCCAAATTAGATCAGTGCGAGATTCTAGCCCAGTCCTCCAGCTAACTTATGGTATGATGTGGGATACGAAGACTCCTGCTCTCCTGCGACCCAAAACAGGATAAGAGGCATACAAAATGGATGTACGGATTGGTGTGGTAATGGTAACCTTGCTTACTCTCTCTCACCAACTTTTCTCATGAGAACACTCAGCAGAGAAAAGAAAAACATTTCCAAGTCTTAATTTGCAGCCCAAAAAAAGCACGGAGAATTTCAGATGAAGACATTTCCCTCACTGAGTCGCCTCTTTTGAGCCGTGCACAGACATGAGAACGTCATCCGTCGCTCCACGTTACTCACGGCTGGTGGTTGCTGCAGATAAGACGATTGAAAAGTGTTGCTGTCTGCATGCGACACCCCGCGCACCTCAGTGACTGTGTCCTCCATCCCTCTTCACGACTGCAGCTTGTGTGTATGTGTGTGTGTGTCGTATATATATATATATATATATATGAGAGGGGTGCACATGATATTGTGCATACAAGTGTGTGTCTTAGTTGTAATCCATAGTCATGCCCGATCCCAGGACTCTCTGAGACAACCTTGGCATCCTGCCTTATGCTTGGTACCTCTGGCTGCCAAATTGATGCAAGTATAATGAAGAGTCCGTCCGCATAGGTGACACAATTAGCTGTTGGGGGGCCACAGGGGCCACTTGGCGCAGCTCCCTGATTCTCTTCTGGGAAAATAGGTCATTCTGAGTCTTCTGAGTGACAGGCAGCCAGTGGCCAACTAACATCGAGGGTGATGCCAGCCAAAGGCTCGGTGATCACTTTTGAAAATTGGCAAAGCGTGGTCACATGGTCTTTTCACATGGTCTTTCCTAAGGAGCATATTTGGGAATTTAAGTGGCCTCACTATGAGGCAATTGGCAAACACTACACACTGTGTTAACCTTCCCGTTGTGTTCCCAGGTCAAATTGATTAAAAAAAATAAAAAAATAAAAAACGGAATAAAAAAAAACATTATTCCTCTATTATGATGTATTATTATATTAAGTATAATATTTTAGTTATCACCATATTTTGAAAACAATATTTTCAAAATCTTTTGTTAGGTGTTTCCGGGAGGCAGGAACGGATTGCTGGCATTTCGATTCATATAAATAGGGAAAGGATAATTTGAGATTCGAAAGTGGTTACAAAAAATGAAACTCCTATCTCAAGGCACCGCCGTACTATATCAGGTTAAAAGCCACCTTATTTATCTTTGTTTGACCTTCACGTGAACAGTTCAACATGAATTGCATTTATGTTTTTGCTATCTTAGAACATTAAAAACATGCAATCTTTACAATATTATCTCGCACACTACATAGAGTAAAGCTTCACGATAACCTACTAGGAAAGATTCATGTATCATCTTCCAGAATGACAGGGAAATAAAATGAATTTGTAGATGGGGACGATGGGAAAGTCAGGGATCCACTTTGAACCTGGAGTGGTCGCTGTGCCATCCCATCTATCTAACTTGTCAGCTTTTGTCCTGTCCATCGCTCTCACCTGCTCCATCACTGCATCGATGTGACAGAAGCAACCACTGCCCAACACACATGCACACACACGTCCACACACACCCACCCCACACACACACACACACACAATCTCAAGATTGTAATTTTAGCACAGCTGCTGTTTTTGTCTGCAGTACAATTGCCACCTCACTAACTCCTCGAGAGCCCCACCCCTCAGTTGAGGCCACACTCTCATCTGAATGAGTTTATGCACTGACTGTGGCTATAAAGGGAAAATAAGGGCGCTCTGTTTAGTAGAAAATATTACAAAAAGGTACACTATTAAAAAGTGAAACTAGTTATCTCAGTTTTGGAACGCCATTGATTGGCTGTTAGATGCAATAAACATGGTACTGGTTTTGACAATAAGGCTCAGCAAATAAAAGTTTAATTTTCAATAAAAGTATGTTTGCATCCTGCTCATTTAACTGGAAGATTATAATGTGGTGGACAATAGTTTTTGGCATCTCCCGACCTAACCAACCGACCATCTAACTAATGAACAAACAAATGTAACCAACGCTTTAATTATGACTGAAGATAAAGATCTCTCCTAAAAAGTTAAAATCCAATTATATCCAATAAAGGGGAACCTGTTAATAAAAAAAAAAAAAACACGTGAGTGACAAACGGTGGTACCAAAGTCATGGTGGCAAATAGTTGCCATAGTAACCACCTAAACTCCAGAGACCTGACCCCCCTCACATCCACTTAACAATCCCAGATGTCTAATTGTTTCCCTAATGATGCTGAGCCTAATGGGACTGTTTATGGTGTGCATTTTATAGCGCTGGCCCAGTAATTAGACTGCACGCACTTCATTAAACAGCATGAAGCGGATGGCACACACATTTATCTGTCCATGGTGCTGAGCTTTGTGAATCATGCACACACATGCGGGCATGATGCCTCTGTCCATGGTGTTGAAACAACAAGGGCCTCATTTTGAACTTTCCAAGCCATTGCTGCGGTTACTAAGCAAACGCTTGGCACGCGAATGTGCATGCAAATACGTAACCTGCATCATTTCATTCCAGTTCATTCATCGTTAACATTCAAACAAGATGCTTTATTAGATGTTATGGTTACGCAATCCAATTATTTGAGTAGCACTTTTTTACACAGACAATTCTGAAAACAAAATAAACCAAACTTCAAATCTCTGCATGGAATACTTCAATGGTTCTTGCCATGATCTTTAAATCCCAAATGATATTTTATCAAATGCAGTGGGATCTTGTTGTAGGAGAATAATTTGGGCCCTGTCAATACAAAGCAGTCATACCATAGGTCAGTCCTTCTCCAATAGTGGGGCGCACCCTCTTGGGGGCATGTTGCGATGCCAGGGGGCGCATGTGACTCTGGCTGGCAACCAGTTCAGGGTGTCCCCTGACTACTGCCCGAAGACAACTGGGACAGACTCAAGCACGCCCCGCGACCCAATCGCAGGGCACGCATAGACGAACAACCATTGGCACTCACAATCACACTTAGGGACAATTTAGAGTGGTCCATTAACCTGCCGTGTTTTTGGGATGTGGCAGAAAACCGGAGTACCTGGAGAAAACCCATGCAGGCACGGAATCGAACCCTGTACTTCTGCACTGTGAGGCTTTAATACATTTCTTTTGCTGACATAAATTCAAAATAGTGACGGCATCTACAGATCGAAAACCCGAATCTTTCTCCTCCCTTTATTATTTTTCATGGGGCTGAAACGTGACATGGCGCATATGTGACACCGCTCCCCCAGACGGGAATGCAAATTGTCAAGTCAAGGAATGCTTCAAGCTTCAAAACTAATTATCCCTTCTTATGTGTTATATAATGTATAACTGTTAGTTGTCTTTTTCTGGGAATGGTGTCGCTTCCTGTATGTTATTATTTGTTAATTATTAGTTTGGTTCCATGTTCACACGAGGGAAAACAGGGGAAGAAAGATGTGTGATTCCTATTCAAGTATTGTCAAGTGTCACGCACTGCTACGCCCGAGGGGCAGTTAATGGCATTACTACATGATAGTGAATGGTCGGTGACAATGTGGTTACTGTGAACTGCTTGTCGTCATTGTTAATTGCTATCCAATAACAAACTGTAACCTTGCAAAGTAACTGTAGTCAGATTACCTGACTGAGAAAAGTAACACATTCATGTCTAACACGTTACCAGCATCACTGAGCCCAGCCCAAAGGGCCACTGAATATTCCTTTTCGGGAATGCTAAAGTTCCAGAGATGAACGGGCTCAAGGATATGGACATTCGGCCATAAGGTACTTTGCAGAATGACCATTCATCAACTCGTTAAATAATGCAGTGCCCTTACATGCGCTTTATCTATATGCATGTGGGATGTAGAGGTGATTTCCCCCGTTTCTCTTGCCAATGTGCTGTCACGGTTCTATTTGTCGCTCTGCCTGGTTCTGAAACCTCTAAGCCATGTTGATTTTGTCTGTGTTCCTCTCCAGGGGAGATCAATATAGTTGAAATTTTGAGCGACTGGGTTACCTTGAGGAATGAGAGGTTACGGTTCCGATCAATGCTGGTTATCTCCAGGTTGCCCATTACAACTTCACAATTCTCGTAGAGCTTCTTCAGGGTGCGGTACTGCTGGTCCAGGTCTGAAAGGGTGCTCAGCTTGTTCTCTGTACCTGGACAAACTGGAGGCAAGAAGAGAGACAAATGAGCTCTACGAGAATAGCAAATGAGCTCTACGAGTACTTTTCTGTGGCCTGGTGACCACAACCTTATTTTATACAATAAACAAACCCGCTTTATATTCTCCATAAATTGACAACAAGACATCCTGAAAAAAAAAAAAAAAGAATTGGAACGAGAGGAAACAAAGGTGGAGAGAGAGTTGCATCGTTGAACTGGCTCTGATTTCAAGCACCCATAGCTCATAACCTCCTATATTGCTTTATAGATTTTATAGATCGTTTGCTCCGCAAAGATGAGTGTGCTGTCCTTTCTTCACTTGGTGATCCTCCATATTGCTGTGGGCACTTGGGGTGCACCCAGATTGGCTGCAAGGGGACCTGAGCAACAGTGACAAATGAGATTCGCTGGCCACGTGTGCTGATGAGTTATTAGAGCGGATGCTTCGAGATCAGCCACAAAGAAAGTCTGAGAGAGGATATAAAATAGGTCCGATCAATGAAAATGTGAGTGAGTGAGGGAAAGGAGAGCAAGCATGTGAAGTAATCTATTATTGGAATCCATTTTCCATGTGCTGGTGTGTTCACTTCGGGATCAAGAGAGGTGAAAATTGAGGGGGGGGGCAACCCTCAAAAACCAGTAGCAGACAATAAAGACACACGCACGCGTGCATGCGCACACTCATTCGCTTCAGCTCAATGAGCATTTGAGCAATTCATGCCACAAGGTTGTTTGGGTTTTTCTTCTGCGTTTCTGCATCCAAGTTTCATATCGTGAGGAAAGCTATCTCCGGGCTCCGGATGATGACCTCACAATTCTCCAGTTGATGGGCCATCCCCCACCCGTCTCGTGAAATTGCCTTATACTTTTCCGACTCCATTTCTTTCATGTTCTCATTGCACTGCGGTGCACTGTCCCCATGCTTGTTTCTCACCCTGTTTGAAAGGCTGACACAGCAAGTCGGATGGGAAATGAAGGAGAAACAGAAATGGTGGTGACCTCACTGGGTTTGAGCTGTAGAAGCTAATTGAGTGGGCGGCGGGCAGCTGCTGGGGTCAGACAAGCAGTGTGAACATGACCCGCACAAATAGCAGAGATGGTTCAAAGCTGTGGATCAAGGTCAGAGGGCATGGTCACTGCAAAACTTGTGATTTTTAGCCACCAAATGTGGAACTTTGTGGTTAAAGTCGCTTCACTGAACTCAAGAGACTGCTGAAAACATACGCATACAGATTGGGCCACATCCTGGCACTCCTTTTCCTGTATTGATATCATCCTCCTCTCTGCTAATCATCCAAACGTAACGTGAATGAGGCAGCCCAGATGGGCCCAAACGCACGGGTGTCCAACCTTTTTTTTGACCAAAGATCAACTTTTCAAACAGCCAACCTCCTGCGATCGACTGGTTATCGCACGCGCGTGCATCCTATGATGAGCAACAACCATACCGGACACTAACATGAACAAAACAGAAAAATAGACGAGATATGAGATAAGTGTGAGAGTTTGTAAAAAGAAAACTTATTAGTAGGAAACTGACACAGGGAGGCAGGGACGCACTCTTGTAGTGTGTTAAGTGTAGAAACATTATTATCATAGCTCGCATGCACCACTTTAAAATACTTTTCCTGGCGCTCCAGATTCCCATTTTTTTAGCAATGCCATCGGTGAATTGCAGATCAAAAAACTTGAAAAAATGAGAATAAACAAAAAATAGATATATCTCCACAACTCTGATCGCTAGCTGCTGACCGCTGAGGTCAACTTCCTGCAATGCGGGTCATGCGCCATCGCAGGTTAAAAGGTGACCTGCTTTTTAATTATTATTTGCTTTTTTTTGTGTGTGTGAAAGTGAAACTGACAGGATGCTTACATTGTGTACACTAATACACAATATATAATAATACAAGAAGGCAAAAACACTTTTGTTGTTGTTTTTTTCCATTTCCCTCTGCCCCCCTTGCAGTTGACTTGGGACCAGTCCACAGACTACCATTCAGTGGCGGTTGATTGTTTGGTAACTCCTGCTTTCACGCAACATTTCATTGCAAAATTAGGTCAGAAAAAATACCCGATGACATAAAATAAACTCATATGTGCTTGTTTCATTTGAGGCACCCTCAGCTGATGGAACAGTGAAACTTGCCAGGAATGTGAAATTTATGATGGTCTTTAGCAGAGTTCACTACATTCAGCAGTTAGTGGTGATAGTGTGACACTAAATATAGTGGGCGACTGTGACCCTTTAAAAGTGTTTTTATATGGATGAGCTTAAAGATTCACTGCATATTTAGAAAATATGACCCATCTCAATGCAGTCTTGCCAAATCAAGAAAACAGGCTCAAAGTTTTGTTTGGATGTGTCTTTTCTTCTCTGCCTTTTCTGAATTTAGCAAATATGTATGAAGCATCAAGCAGTGCTGGTCAAGCATTCATATGCACCTCACATCGTTCTTGTGCTAACACGTCATAGTGGCCTTTGCGGCGGACAATGATCTAGTCAATGAGGTGTCAGAGATTCAGAGAGAGGACGTTATCCATGAACCCAGTGACGTTTTTGAACGTTTTCTTTGGGCAGACGAGTTTTCTGGTGATGACAACTTTATGTTTTGAACAATTAATCATCAGCAGCAGCAAGTAAGAACTCTGACATATAAGTCTCCAAGGAGTTGGAATTTTGACAGCATATAAGGCCTCTTTTATTTCATTCTGATGGGCACAAGCCCTCATAACTGCGCCCTTCTGATGGCTTGCACACGTGAGATGCATGGTCATTAGGCATTTACTGATGCTCGCAGCGGGTTTATGGTGGTTGATGAGGGAGTTCTTCAAGGCATAACCCACGCCGCGGCTTCCCAGTTCATCTGCAAACTTGGCCATCCTAAGAACATGTGCAAAAGACATCAGACAGCCTGTAGCCACCACACAGACCTTGGCCTGGATCCAATCCTATGGACAACATAACTGCAGACCAAACCTCGTTGCAGCCTTTTCGCTGCTGTTCTGACTCATTCTCAACCTCATCGAGGTTCATTAATCTCAGGCTCACTGGAATGCTTCTCTGCAAAACGATATGGCCATCCTAAGAGAACAACCATGTATGCACTCACACGACACTCAAAATCTGCAATTGTTTGAATCAAAAGGGAATCCTTTCTCAGTGTCTGCAACAATGTTGCGGGTGGGAAGGGTGGATTTGTGTGAAAAAAAAAATCAAAATTCAAGTGAGCAGGTGCACGGGTGGATGTACATGTTTGTGCTGCCGTGAAAGCTTTAATGAGTCGTCACAGCGTTTTCCACCCAGTGGCCTCTCTTTGTGGGGAAATGAGGTTCATACTTTCTGTGGCACAGAAGGGCTGACTGAGATCTTGCAAGTGCGTTTGTCTGATTGTGTGTGTGTCAGTTTAACTGCCTTTGCTCCAAGCCAAATATTAGTTGGAACCATATCGGAGAAATCAAAGTGAAAGCAGGTTCCAGAACATTAATGGTTGTGTGTATCAAAACGCGAGCATGGTGAGAATATGCATAAAAAGTGTGTGTGTGTGTGTGTGTGTGTGTGTGTGTGTGTGTGTGTGTGTGCGTGTGTTCATGCAAGTGTGTTTAGTGCCGCCCCCAGTTCTAAATCACATCAGCTTCACTAACTTTCCAAATACAATCTGTTGTCAGGATGTGTGCAAAGTCGAGTGGCATGTTTGTAATGAAAGGCTCATATGCGGCGCACGCACTCGCGCGCACACACAACCACAGCGGCGGCGCGGGGGTGGGGGGAGAGGTTTCCCAGAGGAGGAAATACGTTTGAGTTGGATGTAATGAGCAAGCAAAAGGCAAATGAGCCCTGCAATGTGACATCTCGTATCTAGACACAGACAGGATGTGTCAAGGGAAACGCGTTATTGCAGAGAGAATCCAAAATGCCGTTCAATTCAAACTTCTGCCAGCCCTCACCTACCGTTTTTACACTCATTTCCTGCCTATTCCCCTCCGCAATCTTTGCCTCATTCACCCAACCACACAGACTTTTCAATATCTTCCCTACGCACTCCATGATCCCTGCTCCTGCCTCTCACTAATGACTTTATAGTCTCAGTTGTGGTGCAACTGGTTATATATGTTGACAATAAATTTTGCTCCCATATTATTAAAGTGACAACATTAAATCAGGGTAATTGGTCAGAATACCAACTGACACGAGAAGCTTCCAATTATCTGACAAGAGCAACCATCAGCCGGACTGCATGAACTAAGCTCTAGTCTGCAGTTATCAAAAGATAAAAAAGACAAAGTAGTAGAGTGATACTTTTCTACGTCTCTAATGTTGCAAAAATGTATGTGGGTGCCATGAATGACAATGAACGGGAAATTTGAGTTTCAAATCGGAATGTACCTGCAGCCCAGAAACAATTGTGTTGCTTTGCCTCAAGAGGTACCACACAATCCTCAATTAACACTCGGCTCCTTTTCACGGCCACAGTCATCCATCTTGTGTCGAATCAATAACCCGTCAGAGGCATATGGGTGTTGAGGGATGTAAATAGCAGAAATCTGACATTTGTCACAAATAAAACAAAAGGTCTTCAATATAATTAAGAGTGCAGTGGTGCCATTTCTCAAACAATCCATAGCCTTATTAAAACGGGCCAATAATTTAGTGGGTGCAGTGAGAATAACGTGCACACGTGAGATGAGGGAGAGGTGCAAGAGTGTATGTAGTATGTATGTATTTCCCTCTCCCTGCCGTAATGAAACATACCGGTAATCGCATATATATTTACATCCACTACAATAATGCAATGATTAAATTAACATCAGACTTAAGAAGGCAAAAATATATTTTCAGCTGAGGTTTATGAAACAAGTTGGATTGCAAAGGAGGGTGGCGACAGATCCTACTGTCTAGCCATGTTTAAAAAAAAAGAACAAAATTAAATATGGTAGCTAAAATTTGACCTTTGCGACGTCATTCAGTGGTTTGGGTTAGGGCTAGCATAATAAATGGATGGAATTGTTATCTGACCTAATTAGAAACAAAACATCGCTGATGCAACACAAACATATCAGCATAAAATTGAACAAAATGAAAATTTTGCGGGGGGATTTACAGAGGAGGGGTTGAGTACAGGGTATGGAATTAGCTGTAGTATGACTCCACATTACTCAAGTTTTTATGCTATATATCAGCACAGACACCGCATAAATATGAATATTTCACTCCAATGGGGAAGATAAGTGCTTAAGGTGTATTATCAGTAAAACGAAAAGAACCTTAATATTGAGGGGTTAGTGATTCATGAAAATCCATAAATACGGTTACATAGGTATTGGTATTTAAATGTGGTATTGTTATAGTACATGATATGTATTCAAGGCTATTGTGTAGATTAAATTTTATTTTGTGTATATTTGGATATGAATATTCCAAAAGACTGTGATACTGTATACCAATAAGGAAAAACTATACGGAGGTAGGACTCGATATGTTTGTACTTCCTCCTACTCCTTTTGCAACCACGTGCAAGCAGGGAGTGGTAAACGGGCTGTCACTTATTTAGTGCTTTTCTACCTCGGGTTCTCAAAAAGCACTTTACACTGTTACCTCATTCCCCGACTGATGACACAGCATCAGGAGCAACTGGAGGTTCAGGATCTTGCTCAAGGACACTTGGACATGGTCGCAATGGCCGGGGACCGAACCACCAACCTCTGGGTTGGGAAACGACGAACGCTACCACCCCTCAGGTTACTGTTTCAAAAAATGTACTTTTATGCGTGTTTGGAAAACCATAAAATAAATGACATAAATAAATAAAGCTAATAAAAACTAATAAGCTTGCTACGACAACTAAATAAAGCGAACCAAATTCCCCAAACAAAACTCAAAACGAAGAAGAAAATAACTGTAATGAAAATTCCCCAAAATATGATCCCCCACACACATACTCTGCATTAAGCAAAATGAGACAAAAGCAAGTGAATTTCCTCATTAGACTTTGACCTGCAGCTGCATTCATTAATGCAAGACAGGGGGATTCTCAGGATCCCAGAGTCCCACCAAGTCAAACATAGTCACACCACTGGAGCTTAGTTAAGTTTATGATCATTAAAACAGAACGTGTTCCTGCCTGACCGACCGAGCGATGGACAATGCATGAATATTTGATGCTCTCGGCATCTCTGACTAAGTTGACTCACTTGGACATTTGCGATGCAGTTCTCTCAAAATTACAGGATTTTCATATACTCCACCTGCTAAAGGTGTTTCTTTATTTAAGGAAACGGACATACGAATACAAACATGTATGCAGACACAGACACAAAACAAACATTAAAAACTCCCCAAACCCCCCCCCCCAGATGTGAAGACAAGCATATTATGTGCAAGGTCAAGTAATTTTGGAATGAAATGCTCATATTGTGTATGTGCTCTCTCGCATACACGCAAGCCCACCCTCTCTCTCTTTCACGCACATGCACGCACACACACACACACACACACACACACACACACACACACACACACACACACACACACACACACACTGACTGCGCTGTAATAGGCCCATGCCACTGGCCCGCAGCTTAGCCAGGACCTTTTTTCCCCCCCTTTTAAATCTATACTTTAAGTGACAAAGCCCCAAGTTGCCTTCTCAATTATGTTGTACAGGTGCAGTCAGCTATAGCGAGTAATTGCATTGGGTGTTTGGCGCTCCCCAAGAAGGACTGGAAGCTCATGACAGTGTTGTCAGGGACTCCTGAAGGATACATCAGCAAGCTATGTGTACGTGTGCACTGCTGTCACACAGATGCAGGGAGAACATTTCACTTTTCAAGTTTGGCTTTTGCGCTGTTGGTTGAATATATGTACTGCATGTCTTCATTTTACATGCCTAATTGATTCCGCGTGTTTCCATGCACCCCCACCCCTCCACCCATTGGGTCTTGAACGTGTCAACCTCCAGTGCCCAAGAACGCGATTACTATAGGGCATGTCATAGCACCCAGAGGGATCTTCAAAAAAATCTTGTCTCGTAATGTAAAATATTTCAGGACACAGTGCCAACTTTGAAGAGGAATAGCTTAAAATTGGAGTGAAATACAAACAGGACAGGAGGTCGGGCAGCCTTGCTGTTATCAATGTTTAATGGTGCACATACACGTTGGTGGAGAGGCAAGTTTCGCGGGCATCGCCACCACCTGGTCCAGATGCAAAACACAGCACAGATGTGGCAGTTTAATTAGCCTTGCCAGAGGTGCTGCAGGATTATTACCCTGCCCCGCCTGGAGAGAGTGCCTGCTTTGGCAACGGTGTGTGAGGGTGATTTGACAGCAGCGTAAATGGAGTTGCAATCATGATGCCTTTTTTTCTGGCGTGGAATGAATCAGACTGTGATGCACATTGATTATTTTTCGGGTAAGAAAGAGGAGAACAATGTGTCGGCGCACAAGGGTGTGATTATACATCTCGGCAGAAAGCGCAGACGCATTTGCCAAATAAACCTGAATGACCTAGTTGGGTGTGAAATGTGCCAAACAGGAGAGCTGATGTACATGAGAGAACATGGCGCTAATGATAAGGTTACAACCACTTTCCCATCGTCCCGCCTAATGAATCTCATGCGCCACAAAAACACACCTTTGATGAGGTTCAGCATTGAGAAGGAACACGTCGTCCCGAGCACATCTTCACTTTGGTCTCCAAAGGCAGCCCGTCAAGATCAAACATGTGAATCAGCGCGCAGGAAGTTCAAGCGGACGTCAGCTTCTGGTTCAGTGATGGAATGTCAAGTGGGCCGTGGCACTCGGGTCCATCTTTAAGCTTCTGGGCTTGCCTTGTCATCATGAAGTCTCTTTGTGGGGGAGCCTAGCTCGCTAAAATAACGTCTGCCAGATTACACGAGTCTGACACACAAACTGTTTTCCAACTGCAGCATTGCTTCTGTGCTTGTATGTCCCTGTCTCTTGCACCGCGTTAATGTGAAAAAGACTAGAAGGGGGAGATACTTTAATAGTGATCCCAGTGATGATGACAAAACTATGCATATTTATAGCTTTGTGACATTCCCAAACACTGTATAGAAAAGTGTCGGCACACAAATGACTCATTCAATGGAATGGTGAAAGCCCGGGCCATTTTTTTTCTACAACTGCCTGACAGGAATGTGCACAAGATGATTACCTACTTTGTCCTCTGTACATCGACGTCAAAATATGCGTCATGGTGGCATCGCGCAGCACGTGGCTCGCACATTAGCTGCCCACTTAGAGGTTCTGGGTTTGATGTTGTCATGGCATTAATTTCTCTTGGCCCTCCAGCTTCCTCACAGATTCAAAAAACATGAATGAGTTGGGTTAATCTCTAAGGTGAAGCCAGGGCCCACTCCGCCTTTCCATGCCGAGTGACACAGCTAAACCCCAGGGAACAAATTAGAGTCAACTGCCATCCCAAGCAACACCGACCAAGTAGCCGCAACAAAAAAATGTGACCCCCTAGCATTGTTAACGGGAAATATTTTAAAGCGTCATGTATACTGGGAATATTTGTTGTTCAAGTACAAGGAAAAGTCAGATTGTCCAGGCTGCAATGGCTCGATTTGCCCATCTGGAGAGAACACTAAGAGAGGAAGCAGGCATCAAGACACGAGAGACAGTTGCTATTTGAAAGGCAAGGATAGCATCATTGATTGACCGCACTGAACATCCACTTTGGTACATTCAGTTTTGTGGAAGAAAGACTAACCGTGCTTTGTTTTCCAGCCAGAGGAACATATGATATGACAGTGACATAAAGTCAATGTTTTTTTAAAACCATTGACAAAAAGCTTAAGTATACCCCTAGGTGAACAATGTCCAAATTGGGCCCAAATTGCTATTTTGCCTGCCCGGTGGCATTTGAGGATTCAGTGTCACAAAGTCTCAGACATGTGAGAGCAAGTGTATTAAATTTGTTGTCATCACTCTCACAGCCTGAATGTTCAAATTGGCACAGGTTGGCAATGAACCCTCTGAGTGTCTGGTGCCAACCATTGAAGCTTTGGTTAACTCCAAACTCAAGAAGGTTAAGGTGGTGCCAGAAAATAATGCTGAGCACACAAACTATTTTAACTTTGGCCACAATTTTCACTTAGGGGTGTACTCACCTTTGTGTCCAGTGGTTTCGACCAGGGGTGACCAAGTCTGGTCTTCAAAAGCCCGTCACCAGCCTGTCGCCCTTCTCTAACACACCTCACTCAAATAATCAAGATGAATCCTGATTTCGAGAACTGTACCTGGGCACCCCTGGTTCAGACATTAACGCCCTGGGTTCTGAGGAGAAAGTGTATTTACACTATTCAACAAGTTGCATACTGACGACTTTATACTCTAGCAAAACATTGTTTCTTCAGTGTATATAATGTATTTCAGAAACATTCAGCCTCATTACTTGGGATGTGACTTGCTGAAGTCAGCTTGGATAGGCTCACCCGTGACCCTGAACATCATAAACAGCAGAACATGGGTAGACAGAGTATTACAGTCGTGAGCGCAACAGGTGCCCTTGAATTGGACCTGTGGCCGTGAGTGCGCAGGCCACATTCATGGCCACGGAGGTCAGCGAAGTTGCAGCCAGAAAGAAAAGAAAGGAGCAACTCGGAGCCAAGAAATCGTATCAGAATAACTCCGTTTGGTCATTTATATTGTCAAAATTAAAAGCTATAGCATTCGTTCAAGGGAGCAACACATGGAAGCTTCTAGAATGGCTGACACATGGGTTTTTTTTGCGAGGGGGGACCCTGAAAACATGGCTAGTCGACAATAATAAAAACAGCGACAGTGTCATAATCCCAAAATGAATGGGAGTGTTGGTCGATTTTCAAGTAGAGGTTTTGATGAAATGGCCCCATAAAGCATAAAGAACAGCGTTTGCAAAGCGTCTGTGTGAGCACAATCGCACTGTGTGGCTAAATTAATTTCCTCAAGTCTGGGCGGACGGCTCGTGTGGATGCCAAAACAAAAGAAGCCGCTGGTGCGTGGCAGCACAGCTCTGACTTACAGCCCTTAATATTGCAGACAGAAATCAATAGCAGATCTGTCATCTAACACATGTATGAGACTTTAAACTTTATTGATCTGACAGGACGCTGTTGAAATACAGACAGCGATAGAAGCAGAGGAAGACTCTCAGGGCCGTAAATCAATAGTGTGAGAGTCCTTCGGGGGCCACAAGGACTGAATGAAATTACAGTTCATCTCGTAACAGCCGCATTTGATTTGCATGCAGACTTATTTCACGGCGGTCTACCCAATCGTTCGTTTATCTGCACGTAACCTGAAAATGACACACCATTCCAAAATGAATATTGAAACAACTGTCAGAGTAGATCAAAACATGCAAGCCACCAACACATCGAGAGTAGTATGCTTATAGTCAGGAACAATAACAAGAACCATGCAGTTACTCTCATGATGATCCAAGTAAATCAATGTGGAGGTATAATGCACCTTTATCTGCTGGATATGGTGCTTCCAGTGGCCCCGTTTGATTCCACTGCAAGTGCACTGAAGCACTGAATGGTGGAAAGACATCACATGCATCACATTTATTTCCGCACCCGTGACACTTGATTTTGAGGATTTTCCAATCGGGAATCCTAGTCAGACACAAATGCAATGCATTCATTAAAAAAAAAAAAAAAGAGAGAGAGAGAGAGAGAGAGAGAGAGAGAGAGAGAGAGAGAGAGAGAGAGAGAGAGAAGACCACGCTTTGGAATGTTTTTGACTGTTTTAGCCTTTTTATGTGGCTACAGGTGTAGTGCAGCAGTGGTTACAACCAAGTAAACAAATAAACATATATTCTTTTTAAATTACACATCAATGGCTAAGCACCAAATAATAGCGCAATCAAAATGACATTTAAATATCTAGTGGTAGAGCTTAAAATGACAGCGCTTGACTCTGCTTCCAAGAGGTAGATTAACATTTAGTCAAAAAATAAATCCTAAATTAATTTCAGTTTAATGTAGAATCTCAACAAATTACTCTATGTGCCATTCCCGAGATGCGAGCTTCATGTTTACGCAACGCACAAGTTACAGCAGGCCACCTGTACTTGTAGCTGTCATTTGTGTCAGGTACTTTTCTTACTGTGTGCCACCTAGAAGCTACACTGACAACCAGTGCCTTTGTTTTGGTCGTCTCCCTCGTTCCTCTTTTCTTTTGTCAATCCACTCACTTCATAACACAAGGGCACCTGTGGTTTTCTTTTTGGTATGTGAATGAATGAATAGGTGCCGTACAACCGGGGTTATTTGCAACTTGAATAAATGACGGGCAATTGTATGTCCAAAGTTTTGGGGGTTTTCTGCCACAAAAATCTGAAACGTTACATTGAGCCCAATACGTATACAGCAAAGACGATATTACTCTTCAATTTGGCAAAAACTTTTTACCTCAAGATTATTTTGTCACTTTGTGAACTTGACATTTTTCACTGATACCTCTCAGTTGAAAAATTTAGTGACTTGTCGATTTCCAAAAATGTGATCGGATCGGGACTACTCTGCACCTGGCCTCCAAAGTTCAGTTTATCTTTTTATTGAAAAACAAGTCAAAAGTAAGTTTGTGTGTTATACATTTTATCAGATGTAAATAGTCACTGTTTTGGACTACACAGAAGTTTAGTCCCAATCCCTTGAGTTCATTGAACAATGGTCACGTCAGAAAATCGGATCTCGCTTCATTATCATCCAAAATTTGTGTATTACTCTTTCCAGCTTTTTTCGTTGTTTTGGACAGCTTACAATCGAAATGATAATAAACAGCTTATTTGGGACATTTGCCCTAAATGGATGAGACATGCCAGTAGAAAAGTTTGTTCCCCTAAAAAGTTCACTTTTTGTCTTTCACCCTCCTTGAGTGTATCACTGCCGCACGATTAACGAGCCCCCCGCCGCCATTCATTTAGAGACCTGATCTTGTCATAAAGCATGCGGTAGTCTGCTATTGGGCCATGGCAGCGGGCAGGTGCCAATTTATGAGCTCGGTCTGTGTAGACAGAATCACAGCTCTGTGATTTAAGTGCGTTCACGGCTTCTTTGTTCCTTTTTTGAGGAGGTTGAGGGAGAGAGCGAGGGAGGGAGGGGGGCGGGGGAAGGTAGCGAGGCCGCCTGACCTTCACCCAAGAAGCCTGTCACGCGCCCACCCGTCTCCCTTCCGTTTCGGTGTCCATGCCTTGTGTCATTTCACCAAACTGCCGGCGTCTGCCATTTAAAGGGTGCAGAGGAACACACGAGAAGTAAAATGGTAGTTAATTTGAAATCAGCAGAGGGCATATTAACTTTCAAAGCCCAGTGAGGAGATGTCAAAAGGCCAACAGCCTTTTTAATTTTATGTTTGGCTAATCTGACCAGTCAAAGGAGGCGTGAAAACTATAAGCTGCTATACCTTGAATGGAAACAAGCTCAACTGAGCGTGAAAGGTCATTGGTGACCTTCATATCACATTTTCAATGAAATCTCATCGCTTTGATTAGCATTTTGAGTTAGCACTTTCGTGATGAAGTTAAATTGACTGTGCCCGCATGATTTACTAATGTAAATTACAAAATCTAGGTACATACATTTATTATTATTAGCAGTAGTAGTAATATTTACGTTTATTCCAGGCAGACATTTTGCCGTGCAACAAAGAGCAATATAATTCACCTGTGATCCCTCCCCCCCCTGAGTTTTTAAGACATTTCCCATATTATCTTCAGTGTAAGCGGTGCTCAATTGTTCGACTTTAATGCGGGTCACTGCTCTACCCGACAGTGGATTTGTACTATATACTGCATATTACAGCCGGTTTGAGTTGTTGTTTTAATAATGCAGTCGTATGTTTTTAAGACCGTATTTTTTGTGTGGTGACATTCTTGACACTCTTGAAAAAAGTAGGGAGAAGGACTCGAATTTTCGGATGAAACTTTTTCACCTTTATGACACAACATTTGCAGGTTCCTATGCCAACACACACATTCATCAATCCAATGTCTATCTTAATTCCACGCAGCCTGTCCCAGATGACTTGAGGTGATGCTCTCTAGTCTATGACAATTATTCTAAATTGGGCACTGACTCGAAATTGAGCCCAGGTAAGCTGTGTAAAGCTGTGTGCCTCTGCCTGCACAATCAGCGAGCATAACCCCACCTCCTGTAAAAACACTTTTGTGTTACACTTGCAGCAATTGAGAGGGAGGTCACAGGAGTACAAATCAATCTACTTCCTCGAAAACACAAAAAGTGGCTTCCACTTTCAACCCCAGCAGGGAACACAAACAATACAAATCCATTGCTTCTCTTTTTTTCTGTAAACTCACTCAATTCCTTCTTTTTCCTGTGCTCTCTTTGAATGTTGCCATTGCTTTTTGTTTGCTCACACCCTGTGTCCCTTCTCTCTGAATAGTCGACACACTTGATCCTCACTGCTGAGCTCATATTCAAGTAAAAAAAAAGTATATATATACTTTTTTTAACTTTATATATATATATATATATATATATATATATATATATATATATATATATATATATATATTACACCCCGATAACCCCCAACCTCCCACCTCCTATGCTGCTTTCTTCACCATTTAGAAAACTGAAGGAGTAGCAGCACAGGTGCAGTTGTCCTTAGCACCATTAATCATTGTTAGTCATATGGATCCAATCAATTAGAACACAACATTAAGTGAAAATGAAATAAAATATGAAGCTAGTCCCTCGTCTCTCTTCGTTTTCCAAAATGCCTTGATTCTTGGTTCTGCGCTAATTTTTAAATGTGAGAGAATCAAGAAATGACTGTGTTCATACTTCTCTCATTGGATGACGTGCACGCAAGATAACTGACACAACACAGCACACACTTAACAATATGTTTGACAATAATCGAGAGTTTTGTCCCGCGAACCAGAACCGGTGTAGTACCAAGACTGACCTGTGAGAGACAGATTGGCTGATCGCGATGTTTCTCCACACATTTTTCATCGGAAAGATTGAACAGTTTTAACACTTCTGAGTGTCAGCCAAACCGTTTTCTGAGCATGCAGGAGAAAGAAATAGAATAAAAAACAGGATAATGGATAAGGGTAGGTTAATCTTTTTAGACATTTGAGTGTTGGGCCTTTGCTGACCTTTGTCAGAAGAGTGGAATCAGACTCATCAGACTCAAAATCCATCCATCCATCCATCCATCCATTATCCGAACCGCTTGATCCTCACTAGGGTCGCGGGGGGCGCTGGAGCCTATCCCAGCTGTCTTCGGGCAGTAGGCGGGGGACACCCTGAATCGGTTGCCAGCCAATCGCAGGGCACACAGAGACGAACAACCACCCACGCTCACATTCACACGTAGGGACAATTTAGAGTGTTCAATCGGCCTGCCATGCATGTTTTTGGAATGTGGGAGGAAACCGGAGTGCCTCGAGAAAACCCACGCAGGCCCGGGGAGAACATGCAAACTCTACACAGGGAGGCCGGAGCTGGAATTGAACCCGGTACCTCAGCACTGTGAAGTCGACGTGCTAACCACTGGACTACCGGGCCGCCCAGACTCAAAATCCGCCTGCCTATATTTATGTGCACGAGGGTCGCCTCACTGACTAATGAGTCAATTAAACGTGTGCCTCTGTAAAGCTCAGGGGTCTAAAGTCCGCTAAACAATTGGAAATAATTGTACATTTTAGTTATTCTCGAAAGCCAGTCTTATTTCTTTACTATAGCATGTTTTTAAAGTTTGATGTGAATGTGTTCCAATTGTGTCAATGTACAGCGTAATTTTTGGAAGCTACTTTTGTTTTCTCTGCTTCATTTCTGAATGTTGTTCACTGTGGTGTTTGTAAATGTAGGTGTTGTGTCAGTGCTTGTGTGAAGCACATTGAGATATCTTGTGTATGAAATGTGCAAAATAAAACTGCCTCACCTTGTCTATGACATCAACTGATGAACTTTGAAGTATTCACTGATTTTCTGTAAGATGGACCGGTATTGCAGCATCCCAAGCCTCTATGCGGTGATGCAAAGAGTGACATCAACAACGACATGCAGACTGAATGGTGTAGCAGTTAAGGATGCGATCCTCTCAGGCAACAGCTAATTGAATGGCAGAGAAGCCCTCAAGCATGAAGTAGAAACACACAAGAAACAGACGTGGCAATAACAAAGTGAGCCAAATTGTTCACTGAATGCAAAAGGGCTACAAGATTCCATTTGCGCTGGAAAAATTGTGATTTCACAGCCCAATACCCAGACTGAATTGTCATTTTCTTTGCCTTAATTAATGCAGCCTGACAAACTATTATTCTTCCAAACAATTTTTCAACTTTTATGAGAATGGTGGGGGTTGTTTGTTTTTTGAGGGGAGGGGGGGTTCATTGTCTTTTATTATCTCACTCGCTTTCAGGGACACTGCAAAACAGACAAAATGAAACTGAAATTGTATTGCTCTTAAAGAGAAAGAGAATAATAGGGTGCTAAAAAGATCAGAACAAATGCAACTTCTTTATGTTATGTGCTTTTACTCACGCACGCACGCACGCACACACACACACACACACACACACACACACACACACACACACACACACACACACACACACACACACACACACACACACACACACACACACACACACACACACACACACACACACACACAGCTTCAAACTACCATTACTGGAGCATGTGAAAAGTTACGTGAGGACCCAAGTTTTTGGGGAGACTGTTGGAGAGTGAGGACTCGACCGTCTTCCTTGTTTTTGGGGCACAGAAGAAACAGTGAGGGAGGTGGGGGCCGTTATGCTCCGGGACTGGCATAGCCCGCACCACCACAGGCTGTTTGGTTGAGAACAATTGTCTAATCGAAAGCGGAGCTCGAGGCAGAGCTCCCCTTGGCCAAAGCAACGCTGCCGGGTCAAAGCGACCAGCCTGTCAACACGCTCTGGAATTAGCGGACCAATCAGTTTGGGTTTGCTCATTTGCACTGTGCACCTCGCATTTGCCTACCTTCACATTCCAACCATCTGCTGTGTTTTGCCAGCCAGCTCACAAATCAGTCCAGCTTCACTCGGCTAAACTCAAATTGCACTATGGGTGGGGCCTGGTGTCAGGAAAATCAAATTTAATTATCCAATGTTCATGATAACATATCAAGAAGTTTATGTTTGATCGCAGTTCAGTTTAATGGCGGGTTACTGAATGAATTAGTGTAGTCATAGTTACATGGGTCCAAAGTTTTAGGGTTACAAAAAGAAAAATTAGGTGCACACTCTATAAATTATCTTGCAAAGTAAAAATTCACAATTTCTCTCATTTTTTACCGTCGGGCTGATAATATGCAGCTGCTCATCCCAAATCGGGCACTGATTCGGCTCAATTCCGAGTCAGTGTCCTCATATTTCTTATGGGCAAATTGTTGCCCATAAACAATATGTCTACCTGGTAGATGCCTGTAAAGCTCAGTCACTTTGCATCGTTTTGTTCAACAGTTTTCCTTTTGCCGTAGAAGAATTGTTTTCAAGCATCAAAGGAAGCCATTGGAACAGTCTTTGAATTTAAATGATTCTTTCTATTGGATGAAATTACCTCAATTCCAAGATTTCAAGTAAAAATATGTTACAAGCTGTGTGATGAATGACAAAAATCGGAGGGATTAATTAGTTCAACAATTGTAATCGCCTGTAATAACAATTCACAAGCACATGGTCACATTCGGGGTACCGGGTTCGATTCCAGCTCCGGCCTCCCTGTGTGGAGTTTGCATGTTCTCCCCGGGCCCGCGTGGGTTTTCTCCGGGTGCTCCGGTTTCCTCCCACATTCCAAAGACATGTATGGCAGGCTGATTGAGCACTCGAAATTGTCCCTAGGTATGAGTGTGGGCGTGGATGGTTGTTCGTCTCTGTGTGCCCTGCCTATTGGCTGGCAACCGATTCAGGGTGTCCCCCGCCTACTGCCCGGAGACAGCTGGGATAGGCTCCAGCAGCCCCCTGCGACCCTAGTGAGGATCAAGCGGTTGTTCGGAAGATGAATGAATGAATGAATGGTCACATTCTACAAAGGGAAGTGATGGTTTCCCAATGAAGATGAAAGAGGAGAAGTGATTAAACACACACACACACACACACACACACACACACACACACACACACACACACACACACACACACACACAGAGTGGAAAGGCACAGAGGGGAGGCAGGTTGCCTCACCAAGTGTGTAAAGAGCACCCATATCTTCATGCTACGATAGGTGACCTTGAGAGGACAAGGCGGTAAGAGGAAGCTGATGATGGGGAACACACTTGTCATCAGTACACATAAATGCGGGCGCTTGCACTCATACATTCTTCCTCTTTGTGTCGTGCCGAATAATTGATGATGTTGGTTCGATGGGAGAGAAGCAAAAAGTAACCAGAGCTTTGTGCACAAAAAAAAATCACACACACACACACACACACACACACACACACACACACACACACACACACACACACACACACACACACACACACACACACACACACACACACACAGATGAGAAGTTGTCACACTGCTTTATCTCTCTGGACACTTCACCCACTTTTGGAATATTGTGTACACAAACTAAGGAGGCGGTGGCGTGTGTGACCGTGTTCAACAATACAGTTACTGTTTGTGTCGCATGTTGGATTGGATTGGATAAACTTTATTGTCAAATGTACAGTATGTGTAACATACAGCACAGATGAAATTTCTTCCCTCTCAACATGAAACAAGAGGAGCCGCTGCGGGTGTCCGCGCCGCCATCAAAAGAAAAGTTAACAAAAAAAGATAAAATACAAAACAACACATGAGACACAGACAATCGTGCACTCTTAACCACTTTCCTGCATACACTTTGTTGTCTGAAGCAGTTATAGATGAAAGAGGAGCGATTCAAAGTGTCCTTTTCACCAGTGGATCAAAGAAGTCATGCTGTAATGTGCACACGTCTGCTACAAGCTAAACTTGAAAGCAACAAGAAGCAGTAGCACCCATTAACGAAAAATAGATTGTCTGTCTTCTCCTGTCCCATGTAAGTCCGCTTCAATTTCAAGCCTCGACTCCCAGTTCCACATACGCATCGGCGCTCTGCGCTGACGCTCCCTTCTTCTCATCGTCGGCTCCTCAATCCATGCATCCATCCAGCTGCAGACTGTCCATCAGCACCAACCTTTTCGCTGAACAAAGCGGGGCTGTGAAAATGCTGCCTACTTCAGGCGCAAGACACAAGATGTCCAGCAACGACAGTCAAATGGCACCAACATTCCTCCCAATCAAGAAATCTGTGCTGGTACGCGAGTGCTGCCGAGAAGGCGCAACCACCAAGCACAGATTCTTCTTCTTTGATGAATGCCATGGCCAAAAATGCTGAAAACAGTCCACTTCAGGTCCACACGACGTAAGAACAACACCATGTGACAAAACAAGACAAAAACAACAAAAAACGACAAAAAAAACGCAAGGCTCTTGAAGAGCACTTGCCGACGGCTGCCTATCCTGGCGCCATCTTGGGAAAAAAAAAACTGTTAACTGTTAACTCGTGGATTGATATCCCCTGTGAGGAATGACTTTTTATTATTCATTTCAAAATCAGTTGAAGAGAGAGGCAGGCTACTTTTAAAGGCCTCCTTAATGAGGAGCCTTTCCACGGTCACCCGCGGAAGACATTTCAAACTTTGAACGTCTCTTTAACTGACCTCAGCTGCAGACCATTCCACTGTGCGACGCTATTTGCAAACATGAGCTGCTGGAGGCTACATACATGTCGACACTCTTCCGGCTGAAGGTGCTTGCAGTAGTTTTCATTATAATAAGTAATGGGAGGGGTTCCCCACCTTTAAAATGTCATTAGCGCCAGCTTCCTCCCCCCGACCACCCCTATCATCTCTCCCCTCTTTGCCCTTCCCAATTCTGATGCTGAGCACGGTGATTAGCTTTATGGGGCGAAAGCTGCAAGTGGACAGGAAAACGCTACAAATGATATTACCCTGAGCTTGAATAAGCACACAACACCTGACATTATGCTCACAGTGACGGGGTCCACACACATTCCTCCCTGCGCTCCCCCGCAACGGCTAACTGGAGCCTCACTTCACTTTTGTTTAACTTTTTCGTTCACCTGCAAACTGATATCAGCATTATATAAACACCTGGACACTAATCTTCTTGCCTTCCCTAGTAATTAAGCCGACTAACGAGCGATGCTCGTTTATTAAGACGAAAGTGAAAAGAGCGGACGGCTGAAGGGAAGACATGGGACAGATGGTTGACGAAAAGTTTTCATCGGAGCATCCATGTCTCCGTTGACTTCAACTGAAGAACACTGTGCTTGCATGAGTGTGTGTAGGCAGGTACAGTGTGTCTGTGTGTCAAGGCCAGATGCCTACATCTAACAGCCCATCTGCGAGAGGAGGCCTGCCAGGCCACTAATCAGGCAATTCATCACCTCCTTACCTGCCATTTGCCATTACTTGTGAGCTATTCTTGTGTGCACACAACAGCACACACGCATGTCCATGCGGTTATTTATACACCCGTCGTTGGCTGAAAAAAAAAAAAAAAACAGGCAACATGTTGTCGTGACGCAGTTTTGACCTCGTTGGTCATGTTTGGATTTCAACCGCTATTGGGGGCGGGGGGGGGGGGGTGTACACCTCCGTAAAGGAAGGGACATTTGTTTTGTCAAGGATTATTAAATAAGTCATGATTGATTTTTTTCCCCCTACACAATATTAAAGCAGTTCACAGGTCTCCTAATAATGTTTTTGCTATAATAAACCAAAAGCCAACGTAAGTAAATTCCTTGCCATGGTGAAATGAGTTCGATTTAGGGCTCCCTCTCACGAGGCTTTACACAATAAGAATTTTGGAGTTGATCACAGATCAGAAGATGCTTGCTAAATTGAGTCAGGTGTGTTGGAGGAGGAAGACATCTAAAACATTGAAAACATTAAGAATGGTGACCCCTGGGCGAGTGCATATCACACATATCAAATATCGTCACCCTTCCCCCACCCACCCGGGCGCACACAAGCCAAGCACTTCAATGGGTCATGCCCTAGATGTGGTTATTGCAAACAAAACGGCAAATGCAAAAGTCTTCAGGAATTGACCTCACTATTTTAATACTTTCCTGTGTTGAGTACACCGTAATTCACGATTGTTCTTACTTTGACAGAGTTGCTCATCTGTCTTCATCATCAGTTCTGGGTGAACACATTACTGGAAATGGGTTAGGGTGATTCATTGTTGCATTCATTTTGGGAAAAAAAAGTGTGTGCCACCTTTTTTTGGAGATAGGCATGCCACCGCGTCATTGTCACTGTCATCCTTTGGGCAATTGTCTGTGTCCTCATCTATGCGTTTGGATTCAATCACTCATGCACTGGTTCCTTTCCTGCGAGACCAGGCCTGCCGTTAATGTGGAGGGAGCGAAGGGCAGGGAGGGTGGGCGATGGCGCTTAATGAGATCTTCAACAACATTACTGAAAACACACACCCAGCAACATGCACGGGTACGTGCAAATGTGCACACACACAGGTGTCTTAGCCTGCGGCGACTACATGATAAGCTGTCAAATCGCTGATGCGGGGATAGGAGAGATTTCATTTGGCTTCAAATGAAACACTTTGGAAACTAAAGGAACAGTTGGATGCCACACACACACACACACACACACACACACACACACACACACACACACACACACACACACACACACACACACACACACACACGCACGCTTTTATTGATTTAATAAGGTCAAACAATGTCCTCCCATATGATGTCAATATCCTACCAACTATTAGTGGTCAATGTCAATAAGCTGGTGGCAACTCAGCAGACCAAAGTCCAGTCCGGTGCAAATTTGTAGGCAGAGAGTCCAGCCAGCTAAAACAATGCGCAAGTTAGCCTCATCCTTCAAAAGTAACCTCACCCCCCGGCACCCACACATACACACACTTCATCTGTAGCCAATCATGAGGGACTAACGCAATAACTGGCAGCAAAAGAGTGCAATAAAGCATACATGTCAGCCAGTGTGTTTGCATTTGTGTGTACGTGTGTCATTGGCATCAGTGGCAACCGCAAGGAGACGTTATAATTATTGCCATCTGTTTTACAGTGTGACAATTAGAACACTGTCTGAGTAACACGAGCCAAATTTGCAACATTCTGTCTGACACACACACGTACGCATAATGACACATGCACACGGGCACGGACACACACGAGCATGCAAACAACTCCCACCCGTGCTGTGACTCTCGATCGATGGCGTTGCCTCGTCTTCTCCTCTCTTGCTCACTGTGCCGGTTCGTAAATCACAAAGATAAGCCAAGACCTATAAAGCACAGGACTTGTAGGCCTCCTGAGCACTCACGCACAAGTTCACAAACACAAACACACGCACACACACACACACACACACACACACACACACACACACACACACACACACACACACACACACACACACACAGCTACGAACGTTGAGGATGGACTGGTTCCCAAAAAAAGCCGAGATTGCCTTGCAGTGGAGGAGAGAAAAGGGTAGCTGAGGCATTCATTTTGAAGATTTCAAACAGCATTCACTGACACACACACACGCACACGCACACACACATACACGCATACACACACTCACACCCTATAATCTTTGCAACACCAGCAACAGGTCTCTAAAACGATCACACTATTGTTTCAGACTTGCCACGCAGCAGTTTAAAATGTCATTTTTACCTTCAGCCCAACCAGTCGCTTGCAATTCACTCCTTTTGAAGTCAACTCTGAAATGTTGGTGAGACAAGCCGAAATGAATAAAAAGTGTGTGTGGGGGAGAAATTAAAGTAAGGAGGAAGAGCGCGTGGAGTAGCGGGTGCCACAGAGAATGAACGACGCCTGGCGACGGAGCGGCCGGTCTGCTCTTGCCCACTGGAGCAGCAGCGGGAGCAGCTTGCGAGGCAGCAGGACGACTGTCGCTGCCGCCTGCCAACAATGTACACTTGTCACTCAAAGCCTTGTTTGTCTGGATGCGATGCTCATATATGAGATCTAATCTTTGTGTGTCCGCATTTTTTTTAAGCTATGTGTAGAGATTGGGCAGCGCTTAGGGTAGTCCTTTGTGTGGGCTTAGATGTTTGAAAAAATATATTTGCTAATTATTTGCAGCGCTTGTTACGCCAAAACTTGTCTCCATTCAAAACAATGTGGTGCATTGACTGGAGAACGGTGAGTTACAGCAACCAAAGTCCCCATAATTAGCCCATCAGAAAACAGGGTTGAGCCTGCCAGGCTGTTAACACACAAACCAATGGCGGGGGGTGTGCATGTGTGCGCACGGCAAGGGGTGCCATGCTCGCAGCCTGTTCTGACCGCCTTACCATCTGTAGGCATGCAGGGCGCCCAACTGTTGGGCCTCATGTGCCAGGCACTTTGACGTGGTTGCATGGTAACAGGTCTGAGAGGACGGCCTGGGTCTTTAGGTAGCAACTCGATATACATGTTTGTGATGGGGAGCACAGTGCAATGTGTGCTGAGCGCAAAAGGTGGGTGGCTTGAGGTACATGACCTCACTCGAGTCAGATTTCGGTCACAGGACTTGCCCTTCTGAAACTTGTCAGACTCGACTTCACTTTGACGTGGACTTCATGACTTCACAATGTTTATCTAGTTACATTGCCATGTTTTTTGTTTTGTTATTTCAACATGAAATTGGCATCATGTTGGTTTGGTATGTAATCAGTACAGCTAACTCACTTGTTTGAAGGTGACGACGGGCTGGTATATATGTGACCAAGTCCAACCTCTGGTTAGCACATCTGCCTGACAGTCAAAGGTTCTGGCTCAGTATCTCGACTCGACCTTTCTGCATGGAGTTTGATTGTTCTCCCCATGCCAGTGTGTGTGCTCATATTATGACAATACAGTATTTACAGTTATTACTTTTTTTTGTAATAGACCAGTCCCCACAATCTCTATGAATTGAAAATACAATCTTAAATAATTTTCTATTTCATTTTATTTCAAAAGTGGGACTTTGATTTCATGTGCACATATTGGCAGAACAAGCGAGCGTGAGAAATAACTTGTGTCTTCCGTGTTGCCAAATTAGCGACTTTGTTGTAACACATTGAGCAAGTTTTCTCACCACACATGACTAACTTTTTCTTTTTAAAAAAGCAAATAGCGACAATGCCAAACAAGTGCTCCTTATGTTTCGTAAGCATACCACTTCCGACACAGTGGAGTTAAGCAGGAAATTTGTCCCATATTATAACGGCTAATATGAGGAAGTGATTTGTCCTCATGAGGTTAACATGTTGATGTAAGTTTTCTCATTAATCCCATGGCTTATTTTGAAAAAAAAATGCCCATTCTCCATACTACAGTCTGTCGGCAATAAAGTCCTTGTGTGTTTTTAACAATCACAATTCTGATTCTGCCTAGTGATTAGTCCATAGCACCGTGAGCAGGATGAGGGGTAAAAAAAAAAAAAAGGATAGATGGATATTTGATCAGCACATCTCACACCGTAGCAAGCAAAATAAGAATATGTTGTCCTCGGGGAAAAACAAGGGGCTTTCGCAACGTTCCCAGGGGAACCTTTAAAGTATGTTGCCTTGAACTTCAAGAAAAATAACATTCGAGCTATCTTGTTAGCACATCACAAGAAAATGAAAAACAAAACATACTGTCAGTCATTGCACTACATCATCTGAGTTCACTTAGATTGTCATGGTGACGTGAAATAACAGCAATAACAGCTTTCATCTCAAATTGAATCTGCACCTAAATGTACCGTATTCGGGTTCTTGGTCTTGGCAAAGCCCCCACACAAACTAAGCATCTAACTACGTAAAATTTGTGCCTTTCGTCTCATGAATTTTAGACTAGGCAAGCATATAGGATGTTAAATTTGATTTCCTACACTGAATTATGAAATCATTTTTTTCAGCTTCTTTCCAAGATTCATTACTTTTTCAAATGAGCAGTGAATTAAATTTGGGAGGGTAAATATCGCTTTTGTTTTAGTGCGGTAAACCAGCAGAAAGACAAATCCATATGCAAACGTAATGAAACTCGGGAACGTGATACACGTCCACACATGTGCACGCACACATTCATTTGCACTCCGGCAGCTGCCTAAAAATAAAATAAGAGAGCGAAACATTGGCTCAATCATCCGTGACTCCATTTCACTCGGAGGCGCCGCGAGAAAATTAATTGCGCTAATTGAGTCACAGTGTTCATCAAACTGCTGTTCTCATTTTGCACATTCATTAGGGCCTCGCTTCGTGAGAGCATCCCCGAGGTGACACTGCGTGTCGCAGCTGGCGAGCGTGGAGGGTCGGCGAAGATGCTGGTGGGAGCGAATGAGACGTTTGCCGCCAAATCCACTCGTGACATTTTTCCACATGCTCTGCAGTGCATAAATGTATGAATGCGATGCATGTCTGCTTTCTCACCCAGGATTTCCTAGCAATGGTTCACACAAGTGCAACGGGCAACTGAATGACAAATCCAAGAGCGAATAATGACACTCGATATCACATAGGGCTTCCCCCACTGGTGTTTGCAAATCTCAAAGTTTTGACATGTGTGTGTTTTAGCCCTCTGATGTACCAAAACTGGGGGCTGAGGGGAGGACAGGGATCAGCCGGAGCACACTTGGCACCCTATTGTTGGTTTTTGAAGAAAGAGCAGCAAATGAGTCTGTCAGTCAGCTTGCGACACCAGAGCCTCTATCCTACTGAGGCGTTGAACAAATGCGACTGTTGGTGAAGGTAGAAAAACGCGCGTTCACATCAGAGTTGGTTCAAGGTCGCCTGTGCTGCCAACATTACTAATGTAGCCCGATTTTGAGCTGACAGACGTGCTGCAGACACGTCGCAGACGTAGCGCCTCGCAGCCGGTTTTTAGTTGTCTTGACGGATCGGAACATACTCATAGGATATGTCGTGAGGCATCTGGGACACTTCATGACCACAATGACCAAAGACTGGCATGCCAAATTTTTTTTTAATTCTTGCTGCAATGTGTGACATGTCCTACAACGTCCTTCAATCGGTTCTTTGGCATTGACCAAAAGGAAGATGGTGCCTTCCTAATTTTTGCCGCACACAATCACAACGTGGTGTACAGAATTTAAAAAGCGACTCGAACAAAAGGGGAAATATTTGAACGTATATGTTGCATTTCAAGTCATGCTACGTTTGCTAACTGCAAAACTGGTAGCTGATTAGCAAACACGGTGTCATAAAACAATATCTTTTAGAGAATGGACAGTCCATGCCTCAGTTGAAATTACTTTGACAAATTTTCTTTTCTCCACCCAATCCAAGCACGTCACCATCCAATCTATCTATCTATCTATCTATCTATCTATATATATATATATATATCAATCTCAAGTTGATTGATATTGATATTGATATGAATGAACGGATCACGGAAACCAATGAGCTGATATACGCTTCAGCGTCAGTGATCCTAGAAATCCTTGGCTATCGGAGCAACCATGAGACACGTTACCCACCATGGAAAAGACGGTTGGAGGCTAAGATAAAGGTGGCTCGGAAAGATGTGAGTCAATTGACGGAGACCCAGAGAGGTGTGATGAAAAGGCCGATACCTGAGAGGTACATCCAGATGACCATACCTAAAGCACTCAAAACTGCCAAACAAAGGCTCCAAGCCTTGTCCAGTCGCCCAAAGAGGTACACGAAAGAGAATGAGGCCAGGAGAATAAACAGGCTGTTCGCAACACAACCTGCGAAAGTGTACGCTCAGTGGCAGGGTCCTAACAGCAGAGCTGACCCACCAAGACTGGAAACTGAAAGGTACTGGAAAGGCATATGGGAGAGGGAGGTTGCACATAACAGCAGTGCACAATGGCTGGTGACCCTGAGAGAGGAGCACAGCAACCTCCCTGAGCAGAACCCAGTTACCATAATAGTGGCAGACATACAGGAAAGAGTCTCAGATATGAAAAACTGGACAGCACCAGGCCCGGACATGGTCCACGCCTACTGGCTAAAGAAACTCAGAGCACTCCATGAGCGCCTAGCAACACAAATGAACCAGTTGCTGAAGGATGGGACTCACACAGGATGGCTAACCGAAGGGCGAACGGTCCTGATCATGAAGGATCCCTCAAAGGGTACAGTCCCATCCAACTATCGGCCAATAAACTGTCTCTCCACAACATGCAAGCTAATGTCAGGCATCATTGCGGCTAAGATAAGTGGACACATGGAGCAATACATGAGCGAAGCGCAGAAGGGCATTGGTAGAGATACCAGAGGAGCCAAACATCAGCTCCTGGTTGACAGAACAGTCGCACAAGACTGCAGGTCCCGACATACCAACCTGTGCACAGCCTGGATTGATTACAAGAAAGCCTACGACTCGATGCCACATACATGGATCACTGAATGCTTGGAGTTGTATAAGGTGAACAGGACCCCAAGAGCCTTCGTTGCGAACTCGATGAGGATGTGGAAAACCACACTTGAAGCCAATGACAAGCCACTTGCCCAAGTGTCCATCAAATGTGGCATATACCAAGGTGATGCACTCTCCCCACTGCTGTTCTGCATAGGACTGAACCCCCTAAGCCAAGTAATCACCAAGACAGGCTACGGATACCGCCTCAAAAATGGAGCTGCGATCAGTCACCTCCTCTACATGGATGACATAAAGCTGTATGCTAAGATCGAAAGGGACATAGACTCCCTGATCCACACAACCAGGATCTACAGCAGTAACATTGGGATGTCATTCGGGCTTGAGAAATGTAGTCGGATGGTAACTAAGAGAGGCAAGGTAGTCCGCACTGAAGGGGTCTCGCTCCCTGAAGGAACAATAGCAGACATTAAGGACAGCTACAAGTACCTCGGTATACCACAAGCCAATGGCAACCTCGAACTGGCAACAAGGAAAGCGGCTACAGCCAAATACCTCCAGCGAGTGAGGCAAGTCCTAAGAAGCCAGCTCAATGGCGTGTTATACCGGAGACAAATTCCTTGTGTGTTCTACATACTTGGCCAATAAAGATGATTCTGATTCTGATAAGACCCGGGCAATAAACAGCTATGCCCTGCCAGTGATCAGATAGCCTGCAGGAATAATCAGGTGGCCAAAGGAAGAGATTCAGACCACGGATGTTAAGACCCAAAAGCTCCTAAACATGCATGGAGGGTTCCATCCCAAATCCAGCACCCTGAGACTGTACGCAAGCCGAAAGGAAGGAGGCCGGGGACTAGTGAGTGTGAGAGCCACTGTCCAGGATGAAACATCCAAGCTCCATGAATACATCAAGGAGAAGGCTCCAACAGATGACATACTCAGAGAATGTCTCAAACAATGGGGAGCAGAGGATGAGATGCTGGAAAAGGGACCATCATGGGAGGATAAGCCCCTACACGGGATGTACCACCGGACCATAAGTGAAGTGGCTGATCTCAAGAAGTCCTATCAGTGGCTAGAGAGGGCTGGCCTGAAGGACAGCACAGAGGCACTCATCCTGGCTGCTCAGTAGCAGGCCCTGAGCAACAGAGCCATTGAGGCCCAGATATACCACACCAGACAAGACCCAAGGTGTAGGTTGTGCAAAGAGGCACCCGAGACGATCCAACACATAACTGCAGGGTGTAAGATGCTGGCAGGGAAAGCCTACCTGGAACACCATAATCAGGTGGCTGGCATAGTCTACCGAAACATCTGTGCCGAGTATGGACTGGAAACCCCAAAAAAGTCAAAATGGGAAACACCTCCGAAGGTGGTGGAGAATGACCAAGCGAAGATCCTGTCGGACTTCCAGATCCAGACTGACAAGATGGTAATGGCGAACCAACCGGATATCGTGATCATAGATAAAGGGCAGAGGAAAGCCGTTGTAGTGGATGTAGCGGTCCCAAGTGATGGAAACATCAGAAAGAAGGAACACGAGAAACTCGAGAAATACCAAGTGCTCAGAGAGGAGCTGGAGAGAGCCTGGAAGGTAAAGGTGACAGTCGTGCCTGTGGTGGTCGGAGCACTTGGGGCAGTGACCTCCAAACTAGATGAGTGGTTGCAACAGATCCCGGGAACAACATCGGACATCTCAGTCCAGAAATGTGCAGTGCTGGGAACAGCAAGGATACTGCGCAGAACCCTCAAGCTTCCTGGCCTCAACCACCCTCAATCACCATGATTTTCTGCACCAACTGTACAACTGTTATAGTATTTTATTCTACCACTGATCACTTTAGCTCTGCTTGATACTTTGCACATTGTCTCACAGTTGTCACTGGGTGGTACCACCGCAGTACGGTTCACTTACATTACGAAATGTCCTTCCATACTTATTTGTCATGTCCTTGTTTATGATGATACTAATGCAGCGTGTTCTACTGGAGAACATTTCCTTGTGTGTTCTACATACTTGGCCGAAAGAGATGATTCTGATTCTGATCTTGCAGTTCTTTTGATTAATTATTTATTGAATTTTATGTTCATGTGTTATTCAGATGAGCCACAGAAAGTAAATTATTTCCAAATAATTTGATCAGCTAATGTATTTAAGCAATTCATTCCCAACGCTTATTGTGACATGTTGGTCAGAAAGTGTTTCTCACAATTATTTTAAGGAAAAAAGTCTCACGTAAAATTGTCACAGCAATAATTTGTCGAGTTATTTTCTGTTCATTTTTTCTTCTAAAAAAAAAAAAAAGGGCGGGGGAGCTCTTTATGGAAATGTGACTTTTGAATTGCTTGCATACCGTGGGGTGTGAAATTAAACAACCACGTAAATTCTATTAATGTACCACTGTTACATAAACGTGGAGATCATTTAAATATTTTCCAACAACACACTGAGGTTCTCTACCTTTGAGACTGAGGCAGTAAGACACTGGGGAGGGGGGGGGGGTATCTGCTGCATGTGCCATACATACTGATCCGCACAATAATTGACAAGTGTAATTTGGCATCTTGGTGATGAAGTGCTGCCTCCGTGAGGGGAAAATATCATCCATGCCATTTTTGCTTCGCACTCCCCAGTTGCTAATTTAGATTCTTGATTAACTGCACTCCTAATCATCGTGCTAACCCAGTCCTTACATGCCATTAGCCCAGCAGTATAGGTTTTGGACCAACCCCTCAAAAAAGGCTAACTTGAGCAAGACAAAAAAAAAAAGTTATGCTTGGGTAATTTGGATCAATGAATGCCACCGAGATGTTAAGACAATTGTTGTACATTGTCAAAAGGAACATCAGTAATTTCTCATTTAACGAATTTAAATTTGGGAAGCAAAATGTCACAAACTCTATGAGCACAGAATCTAAACAAGCCATCAAAGAAGAAGTAATGCAACGGTCAGAGAGGGATGCGATCCAGGCAACGGAATTCTGCAATACATTTTACATCGAGTGAGGATGTGGGAGCGTCTAAATATTTACAAAAGCTGTGGAACTAATCTGAATGGGCTTTTTGATAGTGGAACACAATGGCGGAGAAATGACCTTGCAAGGGATCAAGTCCAAACAAGAAAGGAGGCGATTATGTGGCATGTGAATGCCTCGGCTGTTGCAGTGTGGAGGAGGCTGTAGGAGGGAGGAAGAGGAGGATGATGATGATGATGATTAGGACAAAAAACAGGGAGATCATTACTCTATAGTTTGCCTGTGAAGCTCTGTGAAGAAATGGAGTGGTGAATGGCAAGGAGAAGAAGGGGAGGTGAGGGTGGTGAGAAAAGGCAAAGAATGGCAAGTGACAGGCAACAAGGGGCGCTGGCAAATTAAAGGATGGAAAGAGGGGCATGACAAGGATGCTGTGGGGGAGATTGGCCAGGGGAACATGATAAGGAAAGGATGGAGAGTGTCAAATGGGAGTGCGACCAGGGAAGGCCGGTGATAAGAGTGCACCGAAGACTGACTGAGCTCGGCCAAGACAGAACAATGCGGAGAGGATCGTGTGGAGATGACAGGAAGAGAAGAAAGGGACTGGAGAGTGGATGTGAAGATCCTGCGCAAATTTCTGAAAGTTTCTCGTCAACGTCAAAGAATGTGTCATTTTGTGTCATTTGGGTACAATGTGAACGCATGCACGGCACACGTCACAAGACAGCAGCAAAACATAAATGCGGGAAGGGTGACTCATGCTGTTCCTTGGTTGCGTCAGCTCACCTGCATTTCAAGCCTGACCCCACCCGCCCACCCCTTCAAAAAAAAAAATGAAATGGTATAACGGGGAGGATGAAACTTAGTTTTTCGAATGACTTTGTGAACAAGAATAGATAATATAGAACAGCACTGACCCCCAAGAAATTCCTTGTAGAATGTCTTTCTAGAAAAATGCAAGCTATCATACCCGCAAAAGGGGAGAACCTACTGCATATTTGATTCAGCTTTATTCGGTGCTCACCTCCAGCTGGTGTGGATTACTTTGGTCCATGTAGTGTACTGAAAATGGAAATTGAAAAAGTAAAGTATAATCCTTTCATATCAAACTGATTGAGAGCCTTCCATTTTCCTTCAGCTCTGGGCTCGACGCCATTGATGGACTTGAAACAACCTTCTAGTGGCCCTTGTTTTTGATGTTGTGTGTGGTTTTTTTGTTTAGTTTTTTTACAATGACCTCAGAATGTCAGATAGAAGACATCCAGAACAGTTGCCAAGAAACCTTCAATGACTGGAGATTGCTGGAAATCTCAAGATTCCAAATTAATTTAGAGTGAATGCCTGCAAACCTCTACCGCAGCCATGACTCGCCTGGCCTATCAATACGGTCCACAGTGCGTGAAACCAAGCACTTATGAGGAGTGCAGCAGAACAAAAAGATCTTGAAGATGAATGAAAACACCACTGGGTGTTTATAAAATATATGATATTAAATACGTACGTAATAAAATCAGTGAAAAAACTGTAACAATTGTAAATAGCACAGCCACCTTATACCATATATGCATATATGCTTATATATATCTATATCTATATTTATATTGCACTTATATTGAACTCTGTGCAGCTTTCTTCACATTTATTTTGGTGCATGCAAACACTTTGTTTTTTCTTCTTTCTACCCCCGATTTTGCTGCTGTAGACTGTAAATTTCCCCAGTGCGGGACAAATAAAGGATATCTTAATAAACTTAAAAGGAAATGTGACAAATGCTGATCACCTCTTGAAAGACTTGGAGCCAAGAACCTGTCAGGCAGGAACTTGGAGCCTCATTAACTCCACAAATGCTGTGGTGAGCGTGCACCTTCAAGAGGAAACATGGGCGCCGCCGCTGTCACTGCCCTCAGGCATGATCTTTACTGCTAAAGAGAATAGGATGCGCGCAGCTAAACGGATTTAATGGAGTATTGATGGCGACCGCAGAGGCACTGGCTTGGTGGGAGCCTCGTGCCACGCCGCTGCTTAAAGCCACGTTGCTGACACCTCCAAGTGGCACCATGATCAACCTTTGTCCATGAACGCTGGGATTAAAAGTGTTAAAAACGATGCACAATTTGTAGAAGACCAATGCAAACATTGAGCAGTTTGAATGGAGCAAAAACACATGTGGAGTGGATTTTAGGACATTTATAAGGCAATTGTCCCATGACAGCACAGTAAAAGAAAAGGTTTAAGAAACATTCCTCACTGTCATACACGTGTAAATATGAACCGAACTTTGTAAACATGACATTTACAAGTTTAAATCACAACGTGATTAAGCTCGTAATTACATTAGAAATGCTTTTTTTTGTTTTACCCATGCAAAAATTCTTGAAAAAAAAAAGGATGAACCTCCACGAATCATTTTTCACTTAAAACTTAAAAATACCTTAACATTCATCACATAATGTATGATAAGGCATATGCCGAACAAAAACAAAATACATGTCGTCATTATGTCATTAAATTGATGTCATGTCTTCACAACGATGGGACATTTCGCTCAATACGGTGTCAACGTGTCAAATTCCCAATTGTTCCACATCAAAGATATTCCACTTAAGGTCCCACTATTCATGAATTGGTGTTATTTAAAAAAAAAAAAAACAATACAAAATATACAATTGCTAAAACGTGTGTGTTGAACAAATAACACACCTGCACTTCTGCATACGTACGTTAATCGGGACAACTGAGGAGTTTTGTCAAAACTGCTCGGAAGACGAGCTTGGAGTTGTTTGCATGACTTAACCGGAGAAGACACGAAGAGAGTGAGACATAAATCACTGCAGTGTAATATTTATAAAGATTTGGTAAAGCTTCTTGGAACGGGAGGAGCGAGTGCGTGTGTTGTTAGCATTGTGACTGAATTCTGGGTAAGATCATAAGATACCTGGGAATAATAAAACAAATCGCACGCACGCACGCACGCACGCGCACACACACACACACACACACACACACACACACACACACACACACACACACACACACACACACCATAAAGTCTGCATTTAAAATAGAGCAGTGAAGTAAATAAAGCACTCTGTTCTTCTTTCTAAAGGGAAGACAACAGCAGAGATGCAACCTCCAGACTCTTCCCATGGACTCGGCGAATCTTCATTCAGACCTTTGTTTCTGGAGACCACCTCCGGTCTTACTTCCCACCAGTGGGGTCAAATTGCACTACTCATTTAGATGGTCATTAGAAATTCAAGAGCAGCTTGATTCCCTGTTCTGGGGTACACGTCCTGAACCAATTAGCTGTTTGACGGGAGTGTTGCTTTCTGGAGGGATTTATGTTCATTAACAATTTCTTGCGAGCCAAAAAAGATGGAGGAGAAAGAGCCCTGGCCAGCTCAAAGGACTTACTAAGACAATTGGTATTCCGTCGACTTGATCGGGTTTTACAGAAATATTCCAGACGTTTTTGTTTTTTTTCTTCCCCGAGTCTAGTCAGGTACAGGGATGCGCAATCCCCAGGTAAGGCAACGGATGGTTCTGTAGGCAGAGCAAATCGGACTGCACCCTCATTAGATGCCTACTTGCAGCCACCGAGGGGAAATTGCTGGCAGACTTATTTCACTTTATGAGATGAAAGGTTTATCAGCGAACAGAGAACACAACTGTCCAATCTTTGGTCATCTTGGGAGAATATTGCTCCTGTATTTAGACAGTATCAGCCAGAATATCAGGAAGGTTCTCATATGTGCAGCATCAACAAGCTGGATGGCCATAAATGAGATGAAAGAAATGTCTTTCCTCCCCCCACGTCTGATGGAGGAGATCAACTATGATGGTCAGCAGTAGAGCGGGGGGGGGGGGTCTGTTCTTTGTTAGAAAAAAAAACTGATGTTATCTTCATTCAGAAGCAGCAGTGTTTGTTATTTTTCCAAACCGGGAAGAAGATGATCACATACAGCTTGAACTTCCAGGCAAGTTTATTTGAAAATTCCAAACAAAAAGTAAACAAGATAGTGGCATGTAAACCTTACTAATGATGTAAAGGTTTACTTCGTAGGTGCTCAAGGTGGGTCTGAAATGCCATCAAAGATTAATTGCAGCATACAGTATCTCAAAGTTTGCCTCATTAACAAAGCTGCGATCAGCTAAGGCTGTGTTTTATCCCTGCTCTCTCATTTCATCTAGTTCATTTTGCTTCATCACATGGGCAATTTGCAGTGGCATCTTTGCCATACGCGGCCAATTCCCCTTGAAGGGCTGAAGGTGCCCTTGAGAGGCGTGTGTGTGTGTGTGTGTGTGTGTGTGTGTGTGTGTGTGGAAGCTAAATTAGTAAGAATTTTCACATCTTCCACGTGATTAACAGCTACAATCCAAGCAGCGCACCCAAACACACACACACACACACATGCAAACACACGGTCACTTTCCAAGACAAGACGAGAAGAAAATGGGCCGACAAAATGAATGGTTGCGCGGCCCATTTCTTTTCGCACACTTGAGAACAATTAGAGTGCAATGATACAAATCTGATGCAAGCCGCTCGGTGAAAGGCCTACAAATGGTGCACCTAATAAATAGTGCACAGACCCAAAGAGGGGCACACTTTTCAACCAAAACCAAATAAAGCGCGCCATCATGCCGCTTTGCTCACCCAGACTCGTGTGATTGAAGCGTGGAATAATCTGGTACTCCGCGTTGGCCGTGAGATTTCATTACAAAGGGAACTAATGTGAGAAAAGCAATTACTCCATGACTATAATGCACTCCTCCAGCACAACGGTGACCTTTTCCATTGGCGATTGTTCATTTTCAAAGTGTGCTCAATGCCGTGAATATACATGAATATCAACATGGAGGGAAAATATTCACTCTCACCCTTTTTTCTCCCTGCGTGGTTGATGTGGTGGCAAGAATTAAAGAAAATTTAAGTTTATAGCATTCGGAGTCAGTCAAACCGCAGACTGCATTCTGTTTAACGACAACACAGTGCCTGCAGTTGTAGTTGTCACTCTCAAGACTGCTTTTTAATTTTTTTTTGCTTTTTTACTTATTTTGGCTGTTAGATGGGCAAGAGATTACGATTTCCGATTTGAATTCATTATTCATTGGTTCATGTAAAAGGTTAACACCTAAAAACAGTCAATAGAAATATTTTTAAAAAATGAAGTGGGAGGAGCGATTTTTCTCTTCACCAAGTCGACAAGAAGATCAATCGCAGATAAAACGGCCATGATTATAAACATAAAATGAAGTATCTTGTGGCATTCCCATTCTTTCTCTGGCAGTTTGTGTTTTTCATTGTTCAGCGGGCGGGAAAGGGGATGATCTTGATCGTTCGAGTGCGGCGAGAATTGTCTGGCAGCTCTGATTTGTGATTGTCAATCACTGTAAAAGTGCAACGCCCTTGTTTGCATTGCATTTCTAAGCTTGCAAACGTTTGTTTCATTCAAAGCGAAAAGAATCCGCATCCTCAAAGTGGCTCTTCTTAAAGCGGTAGCAAGCATGGCGAGATGAAATCTAGATGCTCCTCTGCGTTTGTGCTGGACCCCTTGCTGTGCAACCTCCTTTTCTTGAACCCCCTCCCCTTCAGTGTTTGTGCTCTCTAAGCTTGCCACTGCCGGCCCAACTTGTCCGAGAGACTCTGAGTCATTAAATATTCATCCGCTCTCATCAATTGAAACCCCCGTTCTTTTGGGAAAAAAGGAGCCGGAGTAGTGAGGGTGGTGGGAAAGTTGTGTGAATGACACAGAATTATTCAGAGGCCCAATAAGGGCTATTTCTGGCAATTGCCTCGACTTGACTGAGCAAGTAAATGTGTTTGCATGTTTTGATGTGGTGACGCCGTTAACTCCCCGTTCATCCTCCACTGTCATAATTACACAGATTACACCATTAAGCAGGGGTCAGCAGAAGCCTCCTGTCCACCCAATGCAATTAGACATCAACCAAAACGGCCACCAGATAAATAGCTGCATATTCTGCCACCATAGATAAGAACAGAGAAGACGCCGGAATGAAAGATGTTCTATCTGGCGGCCATGTTATGCAAAGCCTCAGATGAGCAAAGCTGCTCTGATCCTGCCGAGAGCGGCTGAGGAGACACTTTCAAACAGCAGTTTTGTGTTTGAGAACAGCTTTGTGAAACGGGAGACGACATATCAACATCCTCCCAAAGAACATTATGTCTCTAGGACCTCATCAGAAATGGACATATGTTTTTGTTTTTACAGCTCCGGAGCTACAGAGCTCGCCAAGGAATGGTGCAACAACACCTTAGTCAAAGCTCGGAGGACTTTCCATGCAGAGGGGTGAAAGGGTCTCGTTTCCATGTCTAAAGATGGCTCGGAGAATCGGGCTGACTCAAGTGTCTCTAGTAAGATAAGAACACTGAGGTGTGTGCGCTCATTATTCTGAGAAGATAAAAGTGGTTGTTCATGCATGAAGTTGAAAGTGCTTTACAAGAGAAGGGGCAGGCAACCCCTGCCCTGGATCTCAGCATTCTGTGTCAAAAGTCGTAAAACTGTGACACAAATCACTTCGAGTTAAATTAAATCGCAGTTAAACGTTAAAATTGAACACGACTCCGGTCATAAAAGTCCAAATTGAACCAAAAGTTTTGAAAGACAATAAAAGAAAAAAAAGAGTTCTACAAAACGTCTGAACTGAATTTAAATGGATTTAACTGGACGGTGAAGAGCCTCTTCAGATCTCACCTGAAAACATGTTCTGCCAACAGTCTCTGACAGTCTCTTTTGGCCAGCAGATGGGCATCAGACCAATAGTTAATTCTTATTGGGCTTAATCAACTTGAGAACCAATCAACACGCAGATATCTAAAGGATTCAACAACGGTCATTGACAGCAACAGCAGAAACACAACCAGCAGCAGAAAACTGCCCTCCGGGCCCCACAAAGGTCCCAAGTAATGAAAACAATTAATGTGCTTAATTGGCACTCAAAATCATCACTCAACACATTGATTTGACAGAGCATCTGAGTTACGAGCTCCTCACGAGCGATCAGCGCGCCACATAAAATTTACTGTGGGCTGACAACCTCTAACCAGTCATAAATCTCAGGACTACGGGCGCAGGCAAGAAACTCTGTCATCTAATGCGAAAAGGTCCTTGGGGGCGCTGTGAGGGTGCACACATCTGGTGACATGATGGCGCTCAAGTGCTTAAGATAATTACCTCCACTTAACAGCCTAATCACTCATTTTGGCCTCACTGGAGACATCCACCAAGGCTGCAAAGGACATTTGTACATATTGCCATTCATAATGTACACAGACAGGAACTGAAGAAGTCTCCTGCCACTGACATGAGCTTGAAGAGTCTTATCATGCTGAGTTATATGTAACTGCGCCTTATAAGCGGATCGGCTTTGTTTTTATTCAAGCTGGTTTATCGAGTCTCAAGCAGGAGATAAAAAGGAGCTATTTTTCTTTATTGCGTGTGATGCTTTGAGACAATAAAAAGGAATGAGGAGTTTGCAGGAGTCAAGGGGTGACAAAGGAGGACATGCCGAGCGGGCAGCATCTTGGAGCACTGGCAGGGGAATGTTAACCAGCCTACACTTTGGAATAACAATAGGCGCTGGCAGGCAGATAGCCGGTGACAAAGCCTCCCCCGACGGAGGCAAGCCGGCCGGGGATTTAAAAAAAAAAAAAAAAGAGCAGCCGGAAAACAAATAACACAGATAGCGACTCGCTAAAAGGACTTCAATCTTCCTTTTGTTGAACTTCACGCAGGTGACGACTTTGGAATCATGCAAAAAAAAATAATAATAATGCTTGCAATCTCATAAGTGCAAAATAACAGATGTGTGTGACATTCATTTCCCTACAGAGCAACATGGAGGACAACTTACTTTTGTAACTTGTTTTCCCGACACTGATTTAGCCACTATAATGTCACAAAGTGGTACAGCTCTTTTGAGCTCGTCAAGTAGAATGGCAATCCTCAATCTATCTTATATTTCCATTGTGGACTGCGTCGGAAGAATCGTGTCAGCTTTGTAAATAGCGTGAAATTGAAGCCGCGCAACTCGTCAATTAATTAAAAAGGCGACAATTGAGGACATTTCTCTCTTGTATTCTGGCATACTTTGCTTTATCATAAGCTTAACTACAAAATGAGTTTGAGAAAGATATCCATTTTACTTCTCTTTCCCTTCCCGCTGTCACACTCAAAGAGTCAGTTAGAATGCAGCACAAAGGCAGCGTGTGGCCCCAACGGAGGGTTTCAGAAAGTGTGTGCAATCAAGCTGTTTTCCCCGAATCAATAACTTCAAAATGGAAATGTCCCAAAAATATCCGGCGTCAAACTCAAATGTACTCTTAACCCTTTCACCACCTCCCTAGTCACAGCCGCAACTTCCTTTGTTTGTGACGGGCTGCAGGCGGCAGGAATGCAATCTACTTGCCGCCAACCTCCATATCCGCTAGACACTGAAACACTGGCCGATAAGGGGCTACTGAAGATTGTGTTTGTCCTTGTCACATGGCATCAGTGAGTTGGTGGGGGGAGGGGTAGTTGCAACACCACCGACATGCGTACACTCTTCTTTCATAGTTGGCTGATATAGATTTTTGATTTATTGTGACTTTTTTTTTTTACCCTTAGCTGGTTGCGCCCTTTCTAACCGATGGAGGGCACATGACTTTGATATAGTCGTAAAAAGGTGATGTTCAACAACAGATCTTCATAAAATAATAATATTCAAGACAGGAGCTGTATAGAATATTAAGCCTTCACAAAGAGATTATGCTGTTCAACGTTGATCGCTGCCCACATTTAAGTTTGGACTCTCTCTCTCTCTCTCTCTCTCTCTCTCTCTCTCTCTCTCTCTCTCTCTCTCTCTCTCTCTCTCTCTCTCTCTCTCTCTCTCTCTCTCTCTCTCTCTCTCTCTCTCTCTCTCTCTCTCTCTCTCTCTCTCTCTCTCTCTCTCACAAGGAAAGCAAATTAGACTTGATAAAGTATTCACAAAAGTCATTTTACTAACACAGTTTGAAATTTGACCATGGTTTGTCAGTAAATCGTTTCATGTCTTCTCTATACCATTGCGAACTACAGCCACACTAATGAACAGATTCTTGGATGAATAGTGTCCCTCTGTGATGTGTCAATGAAATGATCGTTGTGGAGGAAGATCAAGATAGCCCTTGGACTACAAATCATTATATTGTGCTGAGGCTCAGTCTGGATGGTGAATATTTCATGATCTGAAGAGCTCCTTTCAAAAACTTGGAAGAAAAAAAACAAGATTTACCCTGACCAGCAAATTTTGAAAACAAACTTGACTCATTTTCTGCAAATGTTGAGTTTTCTTTCTCTTCTTATGTTCACTTGATCATTAAAAAATATTTGTGCTTTTAAAAGCTAAACTGAACTTCATCATTGAGAATCCATGGTGCCATGTTGGACTTTTTACAGTGCTTGTCAAACTACAATTTACAGTATAGAAACAACAGTTTTGAAGAATGTCATGGCAAAATCATGATTTGGAAAAACAGGCTTAGGTGTTACATTATTGCAGCTTAATTATCCTGTTTGTCTTATTTGTCAATATCTACACATTTTGTGAAACCACTTGAAGAAATAAGTAAACGCGGCACTTTTTTTTTCATGAACCTTCACTTGTGCACACGCACGGATGACCGTTATGCAGCTGCAACCTTGAGGTGGAAGTTTAAAATACTACTATGACAAAAAAAAAAGGAAAACAAGTTTTATTTTTACAAGGTTTGTTTTTCCTCTATCCTTCATCCTCTTTTAAAACACAACCAAAAGAGCAAAGGAGAGGTGGGAGCGAGACACTCTTCTCACCAAGGTGATAGAAGCCTTTGCTATTATGGCAACAAGTTGTAAATTGTTAAAAGAACAGCATCAGGGAAAATCTGTTTTTAGCTCATCTGTTGTGTGCTGCAACGACAACATTTTATTCTGTTGAACGATGCTGGAAAACACTTCAAAAGAACATCTTGGGAGTAGGAGGCGCTGGAGGACCTCGGCTGGAAGAGGGCACTGTCATATTTGATGAACCATCATAAAATTCACATAGGTACAGTACTTTTTTTTTCTGCCGTGTGCACAGCATCTTCAGCTCTCCTCCTTGCCATCATCATCATCATCATCATCATCATCATGAGGGCTTCTTTGACACACAAGCCCAGCCGCCTTCCCTCCCTCTGCTATTTTCCAACTGACAGAGTGCAGCAGGTGATACGTGGCATTTGCAGGATCCCGAGTATGTGTGGTTAAAAATAACGTGACCCCAACTCTGGCCTACATCCACCTCGCATCAGACAGAGAGCCCAACTGCAACCCCCCCCCCCCCACCACCACCACCCCTCAACTCCTCAGCCCCTACCCCAAGTTCATGTTTCAATCGATGATGAATGGAATTGCTCCAGTTTGTCTATGTTCATTTTTGCTTTACATATAATGCATTTTAATGACTTTAACACAACAGTCTCCTGCCTTATTTTTTATTTATTTTTTGCACCGCAGACCGGTTTCACATAAAGCTATTTTTAAAATGGCAATTATTATATTAAGATAAATTGTAATTACCAGGGGCCCTGTTCTTGTTTCTATTCAATGAGACGGTCCTATCGTGGGGTAATGGCAAACAATGAGACGGGTTATTTATGTCCACACTACTCTGTCATTTTTTAATGGTTGATGTCATTGTGGAAAAGTCTGCTTCACGAAGATTGGATGCTAAAAGTGAAAGCAAAGCAGTCAGTGCCTTTTTGACAGCTTTGAAGGCTTCTTTGCCACATCTGCAAGCCTGTCGTCGCATATTATGCTAAGCGGGATTGATTTCTGAGAATCAAGTGCAGAACTAATGTTTCGAATGTCGCTTAAATGTAGATTTTGTCTTTGAGTTTGTGGAAGTTTTAGGCTTCTCTTATCATTTCTAGATTTGGCCTTTTACCATTGTATTTGTATTTTATTCATAGTTGCAAGCTTGTAGGCTGACTTTTTTTTCTAGGTGGATGCAAGTGATTTATACAAATAAAACTTCTTCCAAACTCTGGTGATAAAAAAGAAAAAGAAAAAAAAATACAAGGTTTTTTATAAGTCTGTGCCACTGTGCAATACCTTATGCTGTTCCAAACTAACTTTTGAAGATAGGAAAACCCAACTTCTACTTCCTGGAAATGACAGATGTTTAGTGCCTTTTTCACAAATGTTCAACATCCGAGCCCTGATGACACGGCATACATTGAAACAGTACTGCACTTCTTGCCCAAAGCCACCAAGCGAATTGGGATCGATGGTTATTAGCTCTCGACTATCTCTTGTGATTGACTTTCAGGTACTGCGCTGGAAGTTGCTTTGAACTTGTTCAGTTTTTTTCAGTTGAAGGTAATGGGCGTCCAGTTGACAAACATCTCTCAAATGCCCCGTATGCCATTTCTGGATGATGCCCGCTTTAAAATTCGCTGCATCGAAAATGTGTCCATGATACATTCTTATCAAACTCGAAGACCCAAAACAACTTTTTCTTACCAGTTCACGTCAGTAAATCAGTAAATAGCAATGAAATCGGGGCAAACCAGATTTAATGCAAAAAGTACCGTATTGGCCCGAATATAAGACGGCCCTAATTATAAGACGACCCCCTCTTTTTCATGACTCAAGTTTGAAAAAAGACTTTTTGAACACCATATTAATTTTTAGACATAAAATAATTACAGTACTGTACATCTGAAACAAATGATTACAACAGTATTTCTGAGAGAAAAAGCATGTTATTTTGTCTCATTCAAATCTAAAGTGCAATCACATTCGTAAATGAATGGCTTCTGGTTTTTTAAATGTAAATGACATTATAACTTCTCCTCAGCTGCCGGTTAACCTGGCCAATCTTCGACCCACTTTTCTCCAGATTGTCACTACGTTTCTCCATCTCTTCTATTATTTTCTTCTCTATTCCTTCTTACTGCTATTTTTTATTATTCTTCTTCGTGCTACCGATATTTTTATTTTTATTTGTATTCTTCGTGGCAGGGGTTCACTTTGGCCTGGGGAGTCAAGTTCAGCATTCGCTTCAATTATATCTGGCACCATCTAGTGTCGTGAATGGGTATAATGTCTAGACCCCGAATATAAGACGACCCCCACTTATGTCTTATTTCAATGCAAAAAACATATTATATTCGGCCAATGCGGGAAGAACATTGATTGTGACGTAACAATGCCCGGCAAGAATGCTGCAGCAGAAGACTTGACGATTTCACCAGATATTAAAACAAAACCGGTTTTATCTCGCTCCCTTTGCCAGCTGCTAAGATATGAGTTATTGTAACGTGAAAAACTTGTGCAACACCCGTATTTTAGTTCCGTCTCTCTGTATGGGCCCGCCACGAAATAGTGTTTGGAGACTGCTCCTGTAAAACGCAAATAAAAGTGCAAATAAGCTAACACAAAAGGTAGTGATTGTTAACATGTGTCACTTGATAACAGAATTGGCCTTGTGAACACATCGCAAAATATTTATTCAAGGGGATGACCCCATCTGAACTTGGCCTAAACCAGACATGGCAATACGCAACTGGCAGTACTAATACTAGTCCTAACCCACTAACACCAACCTTTTGAAACCACAATCCACCTCTCTAGGAAGCGACAGCCGATGTCTACTTTTAACACCTCATGAGAGACAAGCCAACGCTTTCACGCGATCTCATTCTGACGTTTCGACAACATGCGGCACACGAAGGTGAGGCAACCAGGCCCAGCCAAGCGCCTCAACATGGAGAGCACTTGTCATTGATGCAGGCTGCATGAAAGAAACTGTCTGCGACATGACATAACAAATGATCCTCACTCTTTTCACCTTTAGTCTCTTTTTTCCACCCCCCAAGGAGATAAAAGGAACCCAAACAAAGAGAGAACATGAAGATTTGTCACTGTGTACAAAATTGGGAAATAAAAAGACAACACTGATATTTGAAATTCAATCTAACCAGACAAAGTAATAATGTCTAGCACAAGTTGGGCATCAAGGGACCTCACGTCTCCAATAAGAGCATAGACACACTGTACAATGCCGTTCCCAAATCGGAAGGTGGATGCATGTTGCAAATTATTAACATATGCAGACACACAGAAAGCATTCACACAGGCAAGGCAGCAAAGAGAGCAGGTGCAAAGCTGCCCTAGACACCTTCCTAACATTGTGAAATTTGGAACGAGGGACAAGGAATAGACGACGGTGACTCACCCCACAGAAAAAAAAAACATGATTTCGTTGCAAAGTATTTTCCCTGATTCTTGCCTCAATGTTTTGGGATTTTATCTCTTTGTTAAGGTTAGGGGGAATATTACAGCAATTCCAGAGAGGCAAAGTTTGCAATCAAATTAGTTGCTGTGTCATTAAACATGAGTTTTGTCAAAACAAGACAGCTAAACCCCAACGCAAAACATAAGTGTGTAATGCATCAGTGGATGCACCGATAACACTAAGCATCCTATGCAGCACCGCCATGAGACCTTATGGGGGTAGGCGGGGGCAGCGTCTGTGCAGAGGAAGCTGGAATGGTAGCGCACAATCAAAGCATCTTCCACTGAACACAGAGGCAAATATAAAGGCCAGAAGAGTTCATGTGACCAGTCTGTTTGAAACTCCGCGTTTCAACCACACCTTGCCTCACTATAAGCAGGCAATATAATTTGTACACGTGATTGACATGTGTGTTTTGTTGCCCAAACATTAGAAAGTGCTAAATGATGATGCACAATTTCATATCTGGGTTTTAACATTTCAGACTACATTTCCAAATATGGAGATTTGAGAAACATGAAGATGGAAAAAAAATCAATTAGAGCCCTTGCACAAACATTATCCAATAACAAAGCAACCATTTGGAACATTGTCATTAAAACAGAAGAAGACAGGAAGCCAAAGATGGGGATTAATGTATCATTTTCTGTTTGCTGAAAAGACTACAGAGTTGACACCAGGAGATGCAAATCCCTCATTAGCAAAAATATCTGGAATTTGATCAAAAGTACACATTTTGATCAAAAGTACACATTTTATTTTTTGTTTTAACACAAACAACTCTTTTATTTTTACACTTGATTTATTTTAGTTTTTTTTACACTAACAAGGTTGAAACATAATTTGTTAGAGTTTGACCAGAGAACAGAAACGAAAAATGGACTTAATTTACTCACTTGAGGTCAAGTTAGCGTTGCGTGTTCCGCAAATTATATTCTACCTTAGAGGTTGCACTATCTGACAAACAAACCAAAATGGCAAGTGGGAAGAGAGTGTGTGTGCACGTGCCAAAACTGAGACATGGCAGGAAAAAAAAAGGCAGGTAGTGCCACCGAGAGGGGCCGATGCCGTGGGGGCTCTTCCATCTGGCAGTGTCGGGCAGGACAGGTGCTACCTGTCACATCAGTGGGTTCGAGAGTGCAGTCCGTCTGAAAGCAGCTGCTCTCCTACTCTGACACGCACACACACTTGCGTGCACACACATCATTACAGCGTTGCTGTCAATCAGGCGGATTTTGCTGGTGATCCGCAGCAACGTGGGAAGAAGGCAGATGGCGAGAGCTTAGTAAGCTTATCTCACAAAGAAAAACTGGACACGAAATTGCCAATCAGCAGCAACATCTTGCTCTCAACACACCTGGACACCCGCTCTCTCACCTGTGCTAATGTCAGCAGCGCCTCTCCATTAGCACCAGAATAATGTTGACAGTCATCAAATTGGACCACTCTTCACCTGGAGAGCACGGACGGTTGTGTTCTCACTCCATTATTTCACAAATAGAAAAACAATCTGCTCGACACAATGCACTGCGGGTACATGGCAGCAATCATGTACCTGTATTTTTGTGATGGCTCACCTATCTGCGCTATTTCAAGAGGTGCTTTTAAACTGCGCTCTAGTCGGTGAGGTTGGTGCCGTGAATACATTTGCTGGGCGGACAGTCTGCCGGATGTTTTGCAAAAGGCATTGTTCCCGAGCCGCGAGGTAGCTCTTCCACTCAATCTATCTTGCGGGGAAATGAAAGAGACACACCGCTATCAGCGTGTATCATTTCTGCTTAACATCCATCAGCGAGCTGCTGTTTGTAGACCGCCAGTTAGTGCCCTGAGAGAGGACCTCCACTTGTGCGAGGCAGCACGGCAATTTGCCTCCGATTGTTTCCCCCGTGTTCCCTCGGCAGCGAGCTCGGATGCAGGCTGTGGGCCGTGATAGGAGTGGGAGTCGAAGAGGGGGGTGGCATTTGTAGGGGTGAGCATGGCTAAATGGAACATGCTCACATCGACAGCAGAGGTCAAGGCCATGTGTCATGTGTCCACTTTTCATGGTTCAACCAACCGAAGAGCTTAACGCTGACACCGCTGACCTCTACACCAGGCTTCTGCTCCCAAGTGTGTATGGGTGCGTGCTACTTTGCTTTGGCTCTTTATTATCACCACCAACAGCATAATGCGAGTGCAGACCAACCACGTTGGGTCAAGCGTCAGTTTATGCAATCAAGCAATTAAGCAAGTACAAACAACTCATGGAAATGGAATGAATACTGTACAATTGTACTGCATGCCGACTTTAGGTTGTGAAGCACTGGCCATCGAGAATTTGGGGAAAGTGTGTTGATTTTCTTGAACGGCGTGACGTCCGCGGTACAGACCCCCTTCCCCTTCGTCTATTACGTTTAGGCATGTGACAGCCACCATTCGACACCCCCCCCCCCTCCACCACCACCGTCGTGGGTTACATTTAGGCGTATGATCACCCCCCCTACATCCAGCTCCACCATTTCCATCGACAATTATGTGTCGTCTGCACCCTCCTAATCGACGAATCATTTTTGGCGCATGATGGCAAAAACCAACCCCCACCCCTGGCAGTCAAAGAAGATTCCCATGCTGAATTTTGGACTCAGTACATCCCTGTTGTGAAGCCAAATGCCCTATCATAAAGAGAAGGTCAGCCCAAAATTTTCTTTCTAGTAATATGTTCTATGAGCCTCTGCACATTAAAAACACGGCATTCTGATTAATACTGTGTTAAGCAGCAAAATCCACCTGTTTTTAGCCATCTCGGGGAGTGGTCATTTTGCCACTTTCACAGTAACTCAGGGTAACAAGCAAGCTGAGCCATGACTGGTTGTTACCTGAGCCCTGAGCAACTGTGATGTCATTTTTAGTCAACAGCAAGTAACAAAATGGCTGGCTCCTGAGAAGGACAAACACACGTGGATTATACTGCTTAACTCACATTCCACAAATGCAATATTAATCAGAATGTTGTGTTTGGACTAGTTGGGCTCCATAGAACTTCTTATTACAAAGAACATTTGGGGATTCACTTCCCCTTTAACTCACTTCCACAATGCATTCTGCGTGGTGCAAACCCAGAACATAAAGCACTACTTTTTATTGATTGTTGGTCCTTCATCACGTGTCAAATGGCAAAATGAGGGAAGACATTCTTCCAATAAATGGCGAACATTTGTACCTTTGTTTGCATTTTCAATTTCAATTGTTATGTTGTTGTGTATATTGTTGATGTGAGGCTATATTCTGGTTCATGGAGAAAGTGGTAAAACAATTAGATTAGACCGACAGTACTTGTTTCGATTAGGCAAAGGCTGCAAGAAAATCAATTCCTCAATTTGAATTTGTATCCCAATGTGCACTATAATTGAATGTGTTCTTGATCTGCATGTGCCACCCCGACAAATTGTCACGGAAAACGACAACATTGTAACTCGAAAGCTTTAGCTCATTTGTTTGGCATTAGCCCACCCCAGTTCAGGATCGTACACACCAAACACCTCAAGTTTGTCTGCATTTTACAAGACTAATCCACTCATTAATTCATAACAGAGTCCATAAGTGCTTATCAGAAGATTAACCTGAAGCAGCTTCGGCTATGCAGGCATCAAAAAGGAGCTTCAGTGGCTCCACGATCAAGGCACTGGACATAAGAGAAGCGATAACAATGTGGGCTAAAAATAAGACGGGTACCCCGTGACGTCCAGTGACCCCCTACGGCTGAAACAATAACCCTGGAGTTAATTATTAGCATGACTACGAACTCGAAAGAGGTTTGCGATGCCTCATTGCAGGCCAGAATAAAGCTTTGTTGTCCTGATAAACATAAACGTTGCCAGGAGTTTTAAATGATGCCATATGGGAGGGTAAGTGTATGTGCTCCTAACTGTGTGTATTCGTATGCATGCATGTGTTTGTGTGTCAGCAGGCATCCCAGCGAGTCGCTTTCAAAGTTAGCTGCCAAATAAAGTTGAAGGCAGTTAGATAGTGAGAGGGGCCATCCGCCAGAGGTCACGTTACATTGGATGATTATATCTCTGCCAAATGGGCCTGGAACACCCCACCTCCTGCTCTCCTACATCACAGCCACCAGTTTGAATCTAAACCACCTTACATGGAGATAAAACCGACAAAAGTTATTTTCATCCGTGCTGTCTGCAGATTCAAGCTGATTAGAGTGAAGTGAGGCTCACTTTCTAAAAAGGTCAGTGGATGGCCATAGCAGTGCAAAGAGGAGCAAAAAATTAAAAATAAAAACAATACCAATGTGTTTTAATGGGGGAAATGGCTCTCTATAATGTCATACGTATAGAGAGTATACATACCGTAACAAGATACATTAAAAATCAAATATTTTTGTTCACTTTTTAAATGCTTCATTTTTCTTGCTCATTCTGGTGTGTGAACCTTGACCACGTGGTGGCAGTATAAGACAAGAATATACTGTACTGGAAACTCAGCTCCTCTCTCTGCCTCTCAGTACGGCAGTAATAGTAGCAATATATTCTTCACAGAGTATAAAGAATATGTCTCTGAGTATTGTTATATCTATTTAAATGTCACATTGAAAGACGTTGTTAGCCTGTGTGCCAACGGAGTGTCCCGGAGTACGTGAACGCTGTTGGGGCACCCCATTTCAACTTTTATATTGAGTGTGAAATTTGAATAGAGAAAACTCTTTTGTCCTGTCTGTGTGAGTTGAAATATTATGGCAACAACGGAAAGTGAACAAGTGGTAGCTCAAGTAAATGAGCCAGTTCTCAACCTCTGGAATGTACGTACTTAATTCTAACTGCATGTCTCAAACATACATTTTTGATTAAAAAGTTGAAAACTTGCACATCCAGGAAGTTGTAGCAAGAGAGGATTTTACCTCCATCCGGGTACAGCGGCCTTTCACAAGAAGATTTGTATATTTCTTCAACAAACTTCTAGTTAAGATGACACATTAAGGTTCAGTGGGACCCATGAGGTCAAGTGTAACTTCCCATTGATTGAATTTAAGTCTGTCCATCTGAAGACCACATTAAAGTTTTGGGTCAGACAACAGGGGCACTAGACTGTTCTCTGACTCTCACCAAGTTACAAGCTGTCAAATAGAAATCACAGAGAAGCTTTATTTGCCAGATATTAATCGATTTTGTGATGTTTTATCTGCACCCCGCAAAGAATCTAGCCCGCCAGTACAGCCCAGAACGGTAATTGGTCAACTGGGGGGATATATGACTGAACCACATGAGCTGCTGAAATCGTTAAAAGTGAGGTGAGAATACTCTGATACCTCCCCTTGCCATATTACATGTGTAAGAAACATGCCAACACACTGTGCAACAGAACTTCTGCTTGTGAAGACAGCAAATGGATAGAGGAGTAACAATGGTCATCCGTAATTCTCAGTGGAGTGTCAAATTCAAGAATGACTTCCTTTCTATCATTCAAACATTGTGGAAAACACGAAGAGTGCTGCAACAGAAATCGATGGCAAAACCTTGGAATGTTTCCGCAGACGCACCTGAACCGATGATGAATAACAAGTGGTTGCAAACAGAGCGAACCAAGGTGGGAGTGAGTGTGTGTCACATTTCATAAGATGGAACAGAGACAAAAGCAGGCTCACGGCTGAATAACGAGTGCACGACTGGAGACCAAACATATCCATAGCGACCAGACGTCTCCCGAGATAGCAGGGAGATAAACGTATGAACACGAGTAAGCGCAAACAGGCTGACAGCTGCTTAAAATTTATAATTTTTTTCCCCGATCCTTTAGAAAAGCTTCTTTCTTGCATGACATCCATCTTGTCTCCACAACGCTTTGTCCCTCACCTCTTGTCCTCCACCATGGACCCGAGGGGACTTGAATAGTACAGAAGCTTGCATGTGTTTGCCCGCCACATTTTTATGTACAAATATGCTCGCCAGAAAAATGCCCGGGGTGAAAGCCCAGCAGGGAGGCTGCTAGGGGGCAAGCTTTTGTCAAGAAGGACAGCCCCAGGGTGGACAAAGAGCGAGTGATACCCAAAGAAAGCCCAAACCATTTATCTTATTTATGTTCCTGTCACATTCTATAATAGATTTTAATTTGGCTATGTGCAGCACAAGTGGGAAAGGAGTCCTCGTGGGAAGTCCAGAAGAGGTTGACATTTCCTCTGGAAATAAAGTCATGAGAGATCAATAAAGGGTTGCAGTGGCAAAAGTGTGATAACCAAAACAATCTTACTTTGTCGAGGCAGAACAGGCAGTGTACGATGTTGAAAATCAAAACCTGAAACTATGAGGGGCAATTGTAGTGAAGATTGCTGAAGTGCTTGAATGCTGTGAACCTGAGCAAAACTGCACCCGTGGGCCAAAATCAACTTAATGACAGCAAACGCCAAACCGGAGTGCATTGCAATCTTGCTTCCCCTCTACAAATGGTTGTGGTCTGAGCTGGCGCACATCTAGCTACAAACTCTGAACCAAGTCACCAACCGCAGTGGAAAAATTCATCATATGTGACCAGCATTACTACTGGCAAAGGTATCAACATGAAGCAGCTCTCTGCAAAAGAGATGACGGATTAGCTTGCAAGCTCATCACTGATAGGTGAATGGTAGAGAAAATAAAGTATGCATTAGATCAGACTGATAAGCAGAAAGACTCGGGGGCAGGACAGTGAGTTTTCCATTACTAAATGTGCCCACGCTGACAAGAAGTGTTGTAACCGAGTGTAAGATGACAACGGCGTGTCAGCTGGCCAGTGGAACGCAGTGCTTCTATTCATGGTATCTTTGCGGTATCAACATAGCAGAGGGGGTTAAGGGCAGGAGGAGGAGGTGTTCAACTATTTAGAAAAGGGAGTCCTGATTCCTGGCACTGGAATGAATGCACGTGGATGTTTTCCATGTGTGCTGGCTGAAGTGTGAAGGCCATCAAAGCATATAGAACCCCAAAACACAGTAGCTTAACCTCTGTGCCGGTCTATGGGGCACATTATCATTATTCGTTAAAAGACAAATGATCTTTTACCAACTTCTGACTTTTAGATAATATTTGTGTCGACTGGACACGCCATTGGGCAAGAGGGTGACAGTTCATATTTGGCCATGCGGCGTGGGGGGAGGACAACGAAAAAAGCCAGCCAGTTAATTGTTGGAGAGACGCTATCTTCCTCACTGCTGTTGATGTGCCTTTGAGCCAGTCACACAATGTAATACATATAGCTGAGTATAAATTGAAGTCCCCTCTGCGAGCTCATGTCAAACCTTTCATCAAAGGGTGCATTTGTGTGGATGCGAGTGAGACTTTCTTCTTTAAACTATCCCCACTCCCGACTGATGCCCTAAGGAAGGCTTTCCCCCACACCACTGCCTACAGTACATCGAGTATGAGGGAATCGCCGATGTTCTCTTCTAGCTTGTGAAATCTTCTCAGGCAGCACTGAAGCTCTTCTGGCAGCACACATCAAATAAAAGAATCCTGTCACTATTGAATATGGCAGCTTTGTTCTCCACTCCCCTTCTTCACCAGACATTTATGAAATCAAGCTAAGGCGACGGGAGAACTAACAGATGGAAGTCTGCATTTTCCATGACATGGGAACGTGACAGGCATCGCCCGACAGGTTCGTGCACATGTTAGACCTTGGCCATAATCTGCTTCCTTGATAGGCAATTCCATTACTCAGAGTGAGGGGTTAAAAGTCAGAGAGTGATCGATGAATGGAGGATGGAGATGGAGGAATAGTGGTTTGGACAAAAAGAGCTCCCACTGCGACTTTGAGCTGCCTACAAGGGCTTTGAAAGAGGCAAGTGAACACACTTTGACCTGGTGAATCCAGGCAAAATAACATAATTCACTTTGATGGCAGGTAGGAGGCAGTTCACCTCAGGCAAAAGAAGAAGAAATCAGCTCCAGCGGTGTGCTCCTAAAATGTATCAACTCTTTCATGATAAACCTTGCCAAACAGATAGGGTGCAAGGCTTTTTACTCAAATGAAAGATGCGATCTTATGTGATGAAAATAAAGTTCTAAAATGAGGGGTCATTGAGGCACTGAATTACAGCCTCTCCTCGTCCGTCTCCATTTCTCATGTCCCCATGCATTTAAAGCCTTCCTCTTCAACAGGATTAGAATGTGCCACGTTGGCCTCCTTCTCTCTCGCTACAAAAGATGAGCTGCTTGGATATTGTCTTCATAGCCAAAGACACCCCCCGCACCCATGCTGTCCAGTGATCGCGGTCATGGCAACGTGCGTCTGATTTAGGCTGAAAAATAAACAAAATTACAGAAAAAAGGTGAACACCAAGCACAGCCAGCGACTCAAACGTGTCGTAGTGAGAAAAGGCGCTATCAGACGTTTACAGAGCCCATCTCACTCAGGCTGCTTCTGCGGGTCATTGGCATTTTATCTGGAGTCCTGTTGTCTTCCACATTACTGACAGCACATCTACGGCGGTCAAACACAAAACCCTGCCACACTTAATATCAGCGGATGCAGCCTCCCGACCCCTTAATCCCTTGCAAAAACATCAGACTCGCTTTGGAAATACATGCTCTTCTGAGGATTAACATATGTTTCAGTTCCTTGCCTGGGATATAATGACGGTTGAACACAAGGGCAACTTCTTACTTTTCAATGACTGTCATAAATCTGAACAGAAACCTTCGAGTCCAAACCTCCCTGCTCAAATGCTGAGGGGAAAATCTCACAAACTCGATTTGATCTATGGCTTGATGGATGTCAACCCATTTGCAGTCCATTGCTGTAGTGTTAGTTTTTGTCTCCAAGTGTATGCTGACATTTTGCAACAATAAGTTACTGGCCTTTACTATATCTGCACACATTAAGTCCGCTGCTCATTATGCAAATGAGGTTTGGCCAAGATGGGTCTGTGACATGTGCTGAGGATGCGCTTTTGTTGGCCAAAACTAAGCTCAGCAATGATATAAAACAGCCCGTGCAACCCGCCCCTTCCGCCACACAAAAATGGCAGATGTCTGTCATCATGCCAGTGTTAAAACCCTTGTGTTTACAATTTCTACAATTTTTGTAGATTTTTGGGTGTGGTCATCTTTAAATCAAAGACAAAGCGTAACAATGGTGTGATATGAAATATTCCAATTAATGTTTTATATATATATTATATATATTATAGATAGATAGATAGATAGATAGATAGATAGATAGATAGATAGATAGATAGATAGATAGATAGATAGATAGATAGATAGATAGATAGATAGATAGATAGATAGATAGATAGATAGATAGATAGATAGATAGATAGATAGATAGATAGATAGATAGATAGATAGATAGATTTTAAGTTTTGGTCATAGCACAGTACCGCTTTTATTGTCCATAGAGGGCAAAAATACAAAGTAAAAAATAAGAACTATATATGTATGTATAGCGCTGATGCCACTGAACATGTCGAGTGGTTGAAAGTAAAATAAATATTCAGGAATAATAGTTTTACAATTTTTGTAAAATTGTATGTTGCGTCACATAAAATTATTTACATCGACTGTAGCACAAGGTTAAAGAAAACATACTATGCATTTTAACAATTCCCACTTTTAATATCATGTCAATGACTTATTTTCATTTTATTTCATTTGAGCAATTAAGCAACAGCAGGCAGCAACTGTTGTTAAATACACTTTATGCGTAAAAAACCACCAAGGATCAAGAATCATAATTTACCAACCCTATTTGTTAGCTTACTTAAATCAGTCAGTTTTGTGGGCAAGCCCTGCCTCATGCAAGTGAGTCAACCCACATCGTCTGGCTTTTGTGAGAACTTTGCAACCTCAAAAGTTTTATCTCACTGGTGAGTGTGCGCTGTAGCCAGTTGCTTTCTTCTACTTGCAGAAGGCCAGCCCAGTGTCAGAGGAAAAATACAGTTTAAGAATTGGAACTAGTGGCGGCAATAATTGACAGTAAGAATGCACGGCATGGTCATATGACCAGACCCAAATACTGCCCCACTGTCATCTTGAGGACAGACCCCAAAGCAATCAAGTGAATGCTCTCTCATCAGCAATTAATAATCTTGCTAACACTAATCTGGGCATCAAACAAGACTCAATGCCGTTTTCCTTACCTTTTGGCTGAGACATGATAGCTAGGGCGACATCTGTAGTAGATATTGGTGTTTCTTTATGGTAATAATAATAATAATACATTTTATTTATAAGCGCCTTTCAAGACACCCAAGGACAGTGACTTTTGCTGTCCGTCAAGCAGAGGGGGCGTTCCTACGAAGGCTGTCACGTAGCGCGCAAAAGGTATCATACCAACTTCAACAATGTGTGTTTGGTTTTGGAGATGCGATCATTCCATCACACAGCAAAGATATGCTTCTGATTATGTCATGAGCAGGTTAATGTGGTGTATGGTTCGTTATTATGTCAAGTCAAGTCAAGTCAACTGTATTTATAGAGCACTTTCAAACAGCCATCGCCGCATACAAAGGACATGGAGCAATTTAACATATACAATAGTATATTATGTCAATATTAAATGGACAACGACTCGCCCTTAGAGAAAAAAATACAAACAAATATGCCGATACAGTGAAAGTCCTCTACAACGAAACCTACATGGGCGAAAATACCCCCTAGTGTGAAAACGTTTTCATGCATGAAAGCCATTCTCACTTTTCTGCTCCCCCTACAACAAAACCCCTGTTTCGTTATACGAAATCCTTTTCTCTGCTCTCGCATCGCAACGAGATTCACTACAACAAAAACAAGCCTTCCGCAAAAGTCTAATCCAACCTCAGCAAGCCACAGCGACCTCTACTGCTTCGTTCGGGAACAGCAACAGCAACCACCACACTGGTTTACACATGCGCAGTAGTACAGGAAGTACAGTATTTGTTTCAGACGCAGCATGAACGTTGCATTGCTAAAATGGCGACAAAACGGACCTCTGCATACCAAGGAGTTAAGAAAAGAAAAGCTTTAATGCTTGAAGACAGGATGAAGGTAATAAAAATGAACGATGGAGGAAGCAAAATAAAAGATATTATGCAAGAAATTGATGTAAGTGAAAGTGAATGCTGATCATAAATTTCACAATTTCTTTCCCTTTTTTTCTTTCTACGCTGGCTATATGAAGTGTCAAATAAGTGTATGTTCATCCTTATGCACTATTGGAATACAAATAAAAAGTACACATATATGTTTTTTGTGTGTGTTCATGTTTATGTCTGAGATAAAATTTGCTACAGTGAAAAGTCCCCTGTTGTGAAAAATGTTCTGCTCTAAACATGATTTCGTTGTAGAGGAGTTTCACTGTAACTCAAGATTTACCTGGGTGTTTAATGTCGCACTTGTTGGGTCGGCAGGCACTCCAGAGATACAACTCATATGTATACAAACAATAAAAAGTAAGCTTTTCATAATATATTCCCTTTAATCGTTACATGACAGTTGTCTTTTTGCAAAAGCATCTTAAATAATCAGCACGACGAGAAAGATGTTAGAGGGGTGTGATGTGGATTTATAGGATTTGGAAAAGCCGCTTTCACACTGCATCCCTGTTAAATTGGCATGTCAGAGGTGTTAGAGTAAAGCCAACATTTATTTGCCTGTCTCTTACAGACAAAACTCAGGAGTGGATCATTGCCATAACCAAAATGCGCACCATTGTGGGTTCCATTTATTGATTCTCACATTGTAATGTGCAGATGCAACAACATTGAGCTGATGACAACATACGACAACCAATAAAAACTATTAACACTGACAAACACAGTACTAACAGCAGGATGAGGAGAAATGCTCTCACGAAGCTTCTTGACGGGCCGTCTGACTTCATCGCCTTGCAATAGCCGCCGGGGAGAGAAGGAGTGAGAAAGCGCGCAGCTTGGTGACTTGCCGGGGAGAAACAGAGAGAAAGACGAATAGACAACCGTTCATACTATGTTGCAAAAGTTAAATTGACTCATCGAATGTATAAACCTTTACCTCCTTTGTAGTACCGGCTCACTGGTGAACGTGTTCCATTAAAAAGATCAATATAATGGAGGAGCTCTTCCTTTGACTTTAAAAAGTTACTACTTCGGGTGACAATTCCACCTTGAGAAGCACCAGCTGCGAGCTATTGAATACACCTCTTACAAAATCCCACGTTAACACAATTTTGAATTTCGTCCACAATGTGCCTTGGTAGGTTGTAATTAACACAAACCGGAAGTTGTACGTCTACGAGTCTTACCACTAGAAATACGTTATGAGCTGCTGTGCTTGGAGCCCATTAAAATGCTAATCTCAGATCTCAACTTGTCATCCATGCTATCCTTTTTGCCTATTTCAGTTAAGGTTTGCACATCGTCACTCTTGTTTTATCTATATTATATATATTTTTTTTCTTTCTTTCTTTTCTTACAGCTACACACACACGCACACACACACATTTGAAGTTCTTGCAAATCAATATAAAGCACCAGGCGATAAATGTCATGTGTCCATGCAATAAAGTATCAAGTCAACCCCAGAAGCTGAGTAAAATGGCCTCAGTGACAAAGAAATCATTTAGTATGTGTGTATGCACAACAAAACGTCATTCTCTCACGGACACCGCATGCTCCATCCATCTCACTGCATGAGGATGAGCGAAAAGGACTCAGCGTCCGCGCCGCTGGCCCTGGGATCTGATCATTGCACCAATAAATCCTCTATATAGCCAGTCCGCCTTCTTTCTCCCCCTCGGCCTCATGACCCTCCTTACACATGCGTTGAGGGTGGCAAAACCGAACCCACTCACATTGATCCTTCATCACGACAACTGCGCCAACACCTGCGCTCCCTGAGGGCAGCCGTGAGAGGACAATGAGTTGCACTCTCACCACCACCCCTGAAGAAGATATCTATATTTACTTCTTCCAACATCTAGATATAAGCCGAAAATGAAGGTTGTAATTCAAATATATACCCATGTGGCCCTCCGAGATTTACAAGATGATGCCTGATGGAACAAAACATAGACTCTTTGTGTATCAAGTTAAACAATAAAGCCAGCCAATTATCTGGATCATGGCAAAAACATTAAAAATACAATAAAATCACAAACTGTCAAGCCACAATGCATGGTAGAGGAGGTGGCTTGGTGCGAAAGCAAATGGAGCTCAAACAAGCTGACTGTACGGCATAAAGTTTGATGATGTGATGAATTAGTGGAGTGCAATGTGTCTGCAGCCTGCAGACAGACGGGAAGGTACAGCATATTCAGAGCGCTTTGCAGTGATTGTCACTTCCTCCTTTGGAGGTGGCACCCTACCAGCTGGACACCTGGTTTGGCACTCGTCCACCTCCCTCAGCTCGTCTGCCATAGGCATATTAAAAAAAAATGCCTCTCATAACAAGCATCATTAGACATTCTTTAAGCCAGGCAAAGCCATGTTGGGGAAAATGCGCAGATGACGCCCCAAAAATTCAACGTTGATCTGTCAGGTCAAATAGGAAACCATCCAACGTTTGTGCAGAGGCATTCTGGTGAAGGGGGAAAAAACTACTGTTTCACCATATTTATACATTTACAAGAAAGTTTAAAAGGTAAAGCTTTGGGACTCTCAAAACTGTACAAAGAAAAAAGTGACAACAATTTCCTAAAATGAGCGTCAGTCTCAGGATGCTCCCCAACACAAAAAAAATGAAGGCAAACTTTAGCTGACCCCACACCACTCTTTGCTTGCACTTTCTCTGCATCCCTCATTTCTTCTTCTACATCATCCCACTCTCATTCTTTCAATCGGCATCGGCGGAGGACGCTTTCTAATTAATCCATCGTCACTGGGGAGCAGTTTGCTTGTTTACTCTTATTGAAATTTGCATGTCGTCTCTCCCAAGAGATGCTGCGTCCCAGGCACAATTAGCTAGCGTAGAGCTAATTAGGACACGGTTCTAATGATGACACTGTGGCCGCGAGGACTGACTGCAAGAGAGGTGAGCAGATGCAGGAAAAAAAACAGGCACCCAGAATGTCCAACCTCTCACGCGTTTCCTGCACTCGTGCTCAACACCTTAACAAACAGCTGCTATTTCTGCCATTAGTCAGATTATCACCCTGTCAATCACAAGCTGCCCCCGGGAATTCATGGTGGCCAATGAGCAAAGGACAATAAAGTTCCAGAGAGGTAAGGCATGTGGACATCATCTAACCACAGCAACACAAGGGAAAATGTTATTTTCTCACTAATTCACACTGCGTGCAGTGAAAGTTAACCGTTGGCGGAAAACAAGCTTTGCACAGTTGAAGCTGTGCAAAGTAAACGTGTAAATTTAACGGCTATTTGAAGTGAACAACCTCTCGGGTAATTCCACCACTGAGCTTCAGAGAAAATGACTTTTCTTCCACTTTGAAGAAAAATAAACCTGTCGGTATCGCTGGAGGACGTTTGCTGGATGCGTCCCAACGCTAACGGAACCTCGAGCACGAGCGTAAACTGCGCCTTGCACGACGGTGATAGTTAAGCAGCAGAATGGAGTCGGACGTGGACAAAAAGACGACGAGAGCGTACAGACCGCCAGGAAGACAAAGCGTAGGCGATTATGTCAGAAAGGTCGAAACAATTACTTGTGCCTATGCATCCACGAAAGGCACTTCAAGCCTTTATCGTATATCTTGAAATTGTCCGTATGCGCCTGTGTGCAGGTCCCTGGTGAATTTTACGGCAGCTGTGTCCGTTCCCGCGTGAGGCTGATGAATGAGGCCTCATAGCAGACTGGATGCTCCCATTTAACACAGTGCAGCACTACAAAACTCCACTGACAGGGACAGCAGCAAAGCAATAAACAAGAACTAACAAACACATTAGCATGTTTGCATCGGAGTCGCCTGAAAATCCAGCGGAAGCCTAAAGTGTCCGATCACAGTTTTGAGAACATTTCCATTTCTTATTCAGCTTTTTAGCAACTAGTCACATAGTCCTGCAGCATTCACCAAGCAATGCTAGAAACATCTTGCATGAGAGGAAGTTCCAGATTGACTCCAAAGTAAAAGGATGAGATTTCTGTACATGCAAAGTGACGCTGACAAATATGCAGACATTACAATGGTGTTTTGAGATCCATACACGAGTGTCATTTTTACCGTCACCATGCTCGCAACTCAAAATACTTGTACCTCAAGTCGTTTTTCCGGAATTAAATCAATGAAAATTCTATTAATCCGTTCCAGAAAAAAAAAATAAAACATTCATTCATATTGTGCTGGACCTTATGGTCTGTGTGTGTGCCTTGGCCATCTGAGTGTTTCATGATATAGACATGCAGATATACCGTACACTACAAAGAGGTGAAAGAATATGTCTGTGATTTTTGTTTTACTGCCTATCTACATGTTATTTGTTCAAATGTCACTTGCCTAAATGCTTCCAAAGACCGTCATGCCAATGCTATTCATTAGCCAGTTGACGGTGGTTCGTTTGGTTAAATGGACGCTTCCTCGGGTAGACGAGGTAGTGACGCTTCCTCGTGTTGCTTTCCATTGTGAGCAGACGTGTTCAGTAAACATAAAAAGAGCGTGGTTTCGGTTTTCGAACAATTTCAGTTTTCGAACAGCCTTCTGGAACGGATTATGGACGGAAGCAGAGGTTTGACTGTATATAAATTTTTTTTAGCTCAATGTGTAATTGTCTTTGTTTTGTTTTGATTGATTACTTTGCCGACAAATTGTCTTCTTTCACTTGCCGTTACATTTTGTTTCATTGTGATTTATAGTTTGAAAAAAGGTTGACGGCTTGACAAGAAGCTTTAAACCTATCAACCGTGTGTGTGTGTGTGTGTGTGTGTGTGTGTGTGTCTGTTGTTGCTGCCACATATTTAATGAGGAGGAGTCAAACATGTGGTGTTTAAATGGCAAATTAGCAGTGCTGTGAATTGGCCATGCTGGTCCAAGCTGTGACAGAGTGCACAGTATGCACCCCCCTCCCCCACCAACAGACACACACACACACATTTAATTATGTGTTTAATTAGGTCTGGAACTGGAGAATACACACTGTAAGCACAAGCGCAAGGAAAATCAAGTTACGCGAATTAATGACATCTCACAGTAGCGTGTGTGTGCATGTGTGTGTGTGTGTGTGTGTGTGTGTGTTGATAATTAATTAACACCCATGTTTCATTTGGTGATGTCCATTTGGGAGTCTTTGAAGAAATTAATGGAATTGGTTATGCAGCTTTACTCGCTTGTTGCAAAGGGTGCCGGCCGCACATGTGCTTTTATATGGCAGTTAGAAATTGACAGGGGATCCAAAATTTTCCCACAGCAACTTGTCAACAGCCAATGGGTTACCTGCATATATTCTCTGCATGACGTCCCTTCCAGCATGAAATTTGGAGGTGCACGCCATGTCTCAGCTTTCCTCGCCTCTTGTGTGCAACCACACAGCTTTCTAATTGAATCTTTTGATCTGTGGCTAATTCCACTAATTAGTAGCACTATTTTCCCAGCAGAACGTTTCCTTCAAACACACACACACACACACACACACACACACACACACACACACACACACACACACACACACACACACACACACACACACACACACACACACACACACGTGCATTTGTAGTTTATTTGCTACTTAGCTGGTAAGCCAACAGTGGGATGGGCATTCAAAAAGGGCTTCCGAAAACAGACAGGTGCACAGTTTGGAAGCAATAATGCTACATGAAAATAACAAAAAAGCACAGATGCTCATTATACAGGCACATACGGCCAAATGAGCAGTAAGTGCATAATGCAGCAATTTAATTTCAAGTTCATGTTGTGTTCATGGCTTCTGAGAATGGAAGCAGTCAATTTGACGCGGATGCTGCTGCAGCTTGCTACTGAAGGCTCTTCACACACTGACTTCTAATGTGACTATTGTTTGTGATGTCTGTCATGGGCATGCCCACAGTGCGCCACTTGCACCCTTTGGACAGCAGAGCAATATTTGTATTTATTATTTAGCATTATTTAATCACTTGCAGCATTTCAAATGAGGAAACATACAGATTAGCTTGCACCCTTAATTGGTACTAAATGGCGTCTCCCATTTTCATCTTTGAAACTGGCTTTACCCTGAATGGCTCCACGTGGAGGTGTGAGCCGCCACTAGTAAGTGTTCAAGAAGGGGTCCCTTGGTGGGAGCATCTATCTGGAATCAAGGTGCCACTCCAAGGCGAATAAAAGCCTTCAGAAGGTTTGGGTTAATGGTTAGGTGTGGAAATTTAGCACCCTCAGAATGGTGACTTCTCAAATTATTACTGCCTCCCAAGCGGCACTGGTGTGACAATATGGAGCAGTTACCCAAGTGTTGGAACAGTAAACAGATGTGCACAGCGGAACCTCACGATTCACAAGGGATGGGGAACAAGTCAGAACACATACAGCGAATTACTGTGAATACCTGAAGCGCCCCTAAAAATGATTAGAAATGCCGATATGAATCGTATCAACCAACTTTCGATGACAAACTATGATTCCAAAACACAACATTGCAGTATTTGAAGCAAATCATCAAGTGGAAGAATGATGTGATGTGAATAATAATTCAGCTCCAGAGACAATTCATTTGTAACATATGTCATCTTTAATTGATGGAGAGATGAAGGAGAGAACATTAAATTCTGAGATTATAATTTAAATGTGTTTTTTTTAAACGTGGAAATGCTTCAATGCTGGCCCAAAAGCATCCAAGCATGCATGGCCACTCATATTTGCTCTGCACACTCACTCACCTACTTACTATTAAAAGCATATCAAATAAGAGCAAAAATAAAAATGGCTTGGATTTATAAAGCGCTTCATGGGAATCAAGGATTCTCAAAATGTGCATGCATATTAGACATGATTTAGAGTTGATTGGGAGCTCCTTTTAAAAAATGCTACCTACAGGAACATAGACAGAATTTCAGCCACCGTTCAATTATGATGGTTGTTCATCTTGAATCGCATCTGTATCGAGATTGGTGACATTTTTATTTGACTTAGAACCTTCAAAATACAGTGATGATAGTAATTGTACATGCATCTATCCATTTTCTGATCCGCTTCTCCTCACACGGGTCCGGGGCATGCTGGAGGCTATCCCAGCCTTCTTCAGGCATTAGGCGGGAGACACCCTGAACTGGTTGCCAGCCAATCGCAGGACACACTTAGACGAATAAGCACCCGTGCTCACACACACACGTAGGGACAATTTAGAGTATTCAATCAGCCTGCCATGCGTGTTTTTGGAATGTGGGAGGAAACTGGAGTACCCGGAGAAAACCCACGCAGGCCCGGGGAGAACATGCAAACTCCACACAGGAAGGCCGGAGCCGGAATCAAACCTTGCACCTCTGCACTTTTAGGCGGATGAGCTAAGCAGTCAATCCAAAATTTAGTGAAGATTTCGAAAAATCCACGGACAGAAAATATGGCTTGTGGAACATTGCTCAAAATATCACTTGCACAGTTGAAGCCGTGGCCATAGTTGTGTGAAGCTGCACTGGCGTGTGATGAAACCAACAGAGTGATCTCCATTGACTGTTTAGGAGAGTCTGTGCACGGAAGCAGTGGCTCGCACCACCTGCTCCTGCCACTCACAACAAGACCTGCCAGCATGCACACGCACAAACACACAAGCATGCATTCTGCATCATACAGCACATGGTGCACGCCCATTTTTATGATAGCAAGCACATACGGGCACAGCCTAGGTCTCAGGAGGGCTCGGGACGTGATGCTCTGATAAGAAAGTGGATGAGGAGAACGGGGTGGGGAGGGGGGCTGCAGGATTTGAGCTGTTTTGCTTTTGTTCATGAAGCTGAGGGTTATTCCGACATTTCCAACATGGTTTGAGTCTGGAGGTGTGTTACCAGTCATTGGCCGTTTTGATAAATCCATAAACAAGCCTTGTTGCTCTAAGATATGAAAACCTTTTGAGAAAGTCACGATGGAGCGCAGCATGACAAGTGCACAGCACAGAGGGCTGTGAGCCGGACAATGAAAATGTGTTTGTGCTCTATATCCCTCATCTCTCAATGTCTCCGTGTCTCCATGTTGGGCGGCCTCTGCTTTTCGCACGTCACCCATCTGCAGGGAAGCGCAGTCGGGACTTTGCTGTACTTGAAAGCAACCTCGGAAGCAGCATTGCTTAAGTATTGCAAGTACTTCAGGATCAGCTTGGTTGTGTGTGAAAATGAATGCTGGAGGCGTAAATCACCCGAAACACATTGTAAAGCAATGGAAAGTGCATTACTCTGATTTGATGTTGTGTTGATGTCAATAGTACACTCAGCACTAATGACAATGAAAACACGATCATGAACAGCAATTTGATCATGTATTTTTAGCACGAGGTGCTTTTATCGTTTCAACCGCCCCACACACACAAACACACAGAAGATCTCTCACGTTTTTGAGGGCATGCGTCGTCATTTCTCCAAGGATGTCCCAGTTCAGGGACAGTGCAAGGGACTCAATTACACTCAATTTGGCAGAATACATTTGTATTTATTGATGACAGTGTTTTTGTTCAGCTACAATCAAAATGTCCTTCCGGTAGATGGCAGAGAGTACAGCGAGCCCATGTATCCACCTGTTGCCATTCAATAAATCTAGGCTTCTTGCAAGTAGCCACACAGGCCCACGTTTCACAGTGAGGAAGTTAAGTACGAGTCAATTGAAACCAGACTTTCATTAATTCCGTTTCCATACTTTTTATGACACTTTTGTTTTTGGTGGTCTGCCGTAAAGGTAAAACGGGTGCCGAGACATGATCCAAGTTGCAAAACGCTGTTGTAGAGGAGCTGGATGTTTTTCAAGGGGCAAAGACTAAAATAAATGAGCACAAACAATAGAAATCATTGCATGGGAAATTTGCTGTCTGAGTGTCTTGTATTTTCATTCATTTCTGGCTCTAACGGAAAGCTGCTAGTTGGAGAAATGCTTATAACTCGAAGCGAGTGTTTTGTTGTTTGTGTAAAATCAAGTTTATTTGACTTTAACTGCAATTTTACAACTAGATTGCACACAACACTTCTATAATGAATAGCAAATTAGCTGAAAAACACAGAGATGTGTTCCGTACCTTTCTCTCTCTATCAACTCAGTCAACAAACAAATAGGCCATGGGTCCCCGCGGAGCCCAGACGAAACAAGGCAACAAGCAGGTAGAAATCATGCAATTCACGATTTTTGAGACGTAATGAAAATTGCACTTATTTCACTCTCGCAAAATAATCCACACGTCTCGCCCTGGGTGCTGAGGAAAATCAAACAAAACAAAGAATCTGCACTCAAAGAAAAAAATAGTAATTAAGAACCGTGTCTTGTAAAACTCACACACCCACACCGATGCACATTTGTCACGTTGTCAAGTACCATCAACGTTCTGGGTGAGTATACAAATTTTGTTTCATTGTAACAACAAGAAATGCCTCCACTTGTACAAAAGGTTGACAATGTTGAAAATTCAAACGTGTATCACGTATATACGTGCGTCTTTATGTGAGGTGGTTAACCTTCCAAGCTCTTTGTCACTCATCACACGAGAGCAAATGGTTCCACATTCTATTGAAACAGCAGTTCATTTATTTTCACCCTAAGGTCTGTCAAATGTTAAAATGTTCCTTAATAAACAGTGCTTGCCAAGTTATTAAAGATTTAATGTTGGCAAGAATTTGACCTCAGAAGATGTTTCAACCGGAGTCTCTGCGTTTATACATTCTGCTTTTCCCGAAAAGTTGTTTAACATTTCATTGTTACAATATCGTTTTAGAACATTTGATCAGGGCTTTCAAGTGTTGAAATTCCTCATGGGAGTTGCTGTGCTCCTTACGCATGACAAGGTGTGACAACTTTTGCCGTGACAGATAAGGGCACCGAACACGTGGACTTTGAACTGCTTGTGCATCGAGAACATGAAACCGTCAGCAAAGCTTTGTGTGATTGTATGTTTGCTGAATCAAAGAACCCTTTCGCAATATGAACTTCATGATGTGTTTATGTTTGCATGAGTGAATATGGAATGAAGTAGCCATGAATGGTCTTACACACTGTCCAAGGCAAGGACTGGTGACAAATATATCTCACAAACAGAACCTCTCTCACAAAACGTCAACGTCAGAACCAGGGATGGGCAACTTAAATGCAGGAGGGGGGGCACATAGGACAATGCACTTCCGAACCAAATGGATGACAAAAATATTTTAAATATGGACAAAAGACCTCCATATGTGGAATATATGTTGTCTCAATAGATTTCATTTGGGATCATTTCATTTTTCAATGCACATATCAAATGCACAATCCTAACCCAACAACAAAGGGTTTGAAGCAAACAACAAAATTACCACAATACTGTAAAAAAATAAATAAATAAAATACAATCTTGTAGGAAGGGCTGTCTTGCATTAAAAAAATGATCATTCAAGAATGGCACAAAACTTCTCAACATTTGTATATTATTAAGGAACTATGCTCGTCATGCATATCATTCCGCATCTGCAAAAAAATATTCGGCCTCCTCATGTTGTAGTAGCGTAAAGGTGTGAAACTCGAGGCCCGCCACGTCATTTTATGTGGCCCACGAAAGCAACTCATGTGTGTCACCTCACATGGCCCTTGCTAAAATCTGTACCGAAAAGTCAAATTGTCATGTCTAAAAAATAACGTTGAAATTTTGCAATAATTTTGCTGCCCTCTTTACACTCACTTGAACAATAATTGAACAAACTATTATCGCTGACTAATTTGAAAACTGGTAATCCATTAATTTGTTGTGTGTCAATAATAATGCAATTTGTCTTCACCCATTTCCTCCTCGTTTTTCATGGAGAACTTACAGTCTATTGAATTTGCATTAATGTTTTGGAGAGTTTTTTGAGGGGTTGTAATAAATACAACATACATACATATAGTACATACATAAAAATATATTTTTAGGGGAAGGGAATTTATCAAGAGGCTGAACACGCAGAGGGTCCCACTTGCCCATCCCTGCTCAATGTGTGAGTGTGGCCGGCATTGATTAATTGGAACGTTTAGCGACGATGATAGCTGCACTCTTCAGGGGCAGCACACTCTCTCACTCAGTCCACCTTAACCTATTATGTGCACACACGTGCGCACATACCCATGCACACACGCACACACACACACACACACACACACACACACACACACACACACACACACACACGCACACACGGGCAGGTGAAATTAGACCAGCTCCCTTGTTTTCATCTGCATTTTACCGCCAATCACACCATCACCCTGCTTTCACCTTGCCAAGAGCGATCTCCAGTTGATTTCCGGGCCAAAACGCAGGGGAGCAAAGAGGCATTTGACTGGCCTTTGCACACAAATAAATGTGGCCTAGAACAAAAAACTTGCTTCTGAGCTAACAGATTCTCACAGGTTTTTCAGCTTCCCTATTTCGTGCCGCCAAAAGTGACTTGCTTCCTCATGCTCACACAACCACAGCAAAGCCTGGCCCAAGGTCCCTCCACACACACGCACAAGTTTTATGTACCTTTAAAGCCGCCGTAGGAGTGGCCATATTTCTGCTGGACTGCAAGGTCACTTCAGTGAAACAAAGAGAGGTGAAGAACTGGGGTGGGGGTGCAGGCGATGAGGATAAGAAACACGGCGGCTTCTCTGCCAGATGCACAATCATGCTGGACTGGGGTGCCATAATTCTCGTGCTCATCGGCTATCTCTTTCACCCATTTTGTGCACCTCCCACCTGTCAGCGTCGTCTCACTACCCACATTGTCAGCGGACAGCTGACATGACTGCCACTTTCTGGCAGCTCCTCATTTATTACAGGCTGACTTAAAGAGAAGGTCCGCAAGAATATTGTCCCTGACTGGACTCATCCACCGACAATTATACCGACTATAAACACACGGCACACACACACTGAAGAGATACACACTTGGCCTTCATACGGTATATTTGTGCAGAACTGTGCCAATTTTACCCATCACTCTCATTTCACACAAACAAACTATAATTAAGAACCGCTGACACAAGCCGAATGAAAAAGAAAAAGTAAGTCACAAGTGAGAAGTACGGCGCTTTCCCAGAGCTCGTCTTCTCGGGCACTTGTAACCTCACTCTGAAATTAACTTCCCGGAGCTCAATCCAAGCTGCCATTTAAAGAGCTGTGGAGGGTTCCAATATTACTGTCACTCACAAGAGTCTTTATCTGAATTTGAAATGGCTTTTTACTGCAGCTAATGGAATTCAACTTGAAATGGTTTTTGGAAACAATCGCATTCAGTTTATATGTTTTATATTTCCCGGCGCATCACAACTCAGTTATTGGGTTTGTGGCTTTGCAGGGACGATTGACTACAGCAGTTGTAGAAGGAGCCAAATGCGAGTGTCTTGTTAAGCAGATCGATGCGTCTTTGTGCCCTCCCGGTGATCCATGATATTATGAACGCTCTGTGATATTACATTTCAGTCCTTTTGCAGAGCGGTCTTTCTCTGTCATGGTGACGGCTGAGCAAAACAATCATCTCTTCCACTGTGGCAAATATTCAATAAGGAACTGAGGACGGCAGACACTGACGAGCTCTGTCAGAAATCGTCTGATAGAAATAAATGTGCACATGCTCAAGCATACAGAATATCAATCTCTCTCTCTCTCACACACACACACACACACACACACACACACACACACACACACACACACACACACACACACACATGAACCCAGAATAACACACTGACTCTGTGCCAGGCGGAGTTAGGGCTTGATTTAAGTCGCCTCTCATATGAACACCTCGGAACAGTGAATATCCTTAATTTGTAGTGTAATGAAACAGATTAGGGTAGGTGTTTTCAGTATTTTACCAGTGATTAACGCACACACAAAAATACTGGCTAGGTTGGTCTTGGTGTGTGCAAGTCATGCTGGTAACAGAGCATCGACTCACACACACACACAATACTGAGATGAGAGGCCAGCCATCATTTCCCCCTTGCATTAAAACAGCTTTATCAAGGTTATGGAGAGAGGGAGAAAAGCTTTTGTGGTTGTGATCGTCAACCACTGGAGGAAGGCAACTGAAAGAAAAAAAAAAGAAAAAACCCAGACTTGTTTTGAAGGAGTCGGGGCTGCCTCGCCAAGGCGACGCTGTCAGTCAAAAGAAGCTGAACGGCATCCCACTTCCTGTGCTGGCCTTGTGCCGGAGTACATGCGTGAGTGGGAACTCAAAGCCAACGTTTGTATACAGAAGGCTGCATGTGCGCGGAATGCCCGAAATGTCATCCTTTGCTTGTGGTTTCTACATGACGTAAAGTTTGGGGAGGCGGGAGAGGAATAAATAAATAAATGCCTGTTTCGTCCTCTCACTGAGGCTAAGATTTGCTGGAATCGAAAGTAGGTTTCTAGTTGTGGTTTATTTTTATTTCTTTCAATTAATTTGCTAAGTCACAACCAAAATTTTCGGTTGGATGTGTAATAGCCTGTCGGCCCAGGATCTAATTAAATATCCATCCATCCATTTTCCGATCCGCTTTACCCTCACAAGGGTCGCGGAGGGTGCTCGAGCCTATCCCAGCCTATCCCCTGAACCGGTTGCCAGCCAATTGCAGGGCACACACAGACGAACAACCATTCATGCTCACACTCATACCTAGGGACAATTTAGAGTGTTCAATCAGCCTACCATACGTGTTTTTGGAATGTGGGAGGAAACCGCAGCACCCGGAGAATAACCATGCAGGCCCGGGGAGAACATGCAAACTCCACACAGGGAGGCCGGAGCTTGAATTGAACCCGGTACCTCTGCACTGTGAGGTTGACGCGCTAACCACTCGACCACCGAGCCGCCTCTAATTAAAAACATGTATTAGGAGATTAAGAAAATACACAAAGAACAAATACATGCTGTAAGGAAGACAGAGGGGGAAGAAAGGAATACACACGAGACGTGTGCATATGTGTTTGTCTCAGCCACAGTATGAAGGCGTTTGTCTCTGAGCGGAATCGCAAGTGGTGGGCTCAACAAACCCTCCGGTGGTCGAGAAGAAACTGACCGGAGAGAGTCTGTGTGAGAAACAAAAGTGGATTTGTGGTTTCTAAATGAGTCCAAAAGTTGAAGCTGCCCCTTTCACCTTTTGTGACCTCGCCCGTGCCAGGCCGCTGCCCTCCAGGTGAGTGTGGGCACACTGCCCATCACTGGGCATCAGTAGCTGGAGCTGTTGCAGCTGCATATTGTGATTCTGCATGTCAACACTGGGTCAGGTTCCAAAGTCCAGGGTTTTGCAACCGCTTTTGAGCTAAGGCAAATATTTTAACTGAAACAAAAATGCACACCACAACGAGGAATGCAAATAAAAAGTATATATGAAATGAAATAAAGAGGATCTTGCCTCACAACTTTATTTACTAAATGTGAAATCCAGGCCAGTTTATTTCAACAAAAAGCGTTTGGGGGTTTTTCTATTATAAGAAGAGCAACACAAGTTAATTGGACCTACCACCATCTAAAGAAAGAGCATTTAATTCTTGCGATTCAGAAATTGATCATATGGATCAGCTGCACATTTTTCAATTTTAGAGCTACTCGCGAACAATCATTGTATCCATCCATCTTTGAATCCGCTTATCCTCACAAGGGTCGCGGGTGTGCACCGTGGCACACTCATGTGGAACCTTAGCATGGAAAACAGCCAATCAATCGAAGCACCACACACACACACACACACACACACACACACACACACACACACACACACACACACACACACACACACACACACACACACACACACACACACACACACACGCACACACATACCCCTGCAGCCCGCTTGATGATCTTTCTCATGTGTGGTTGGAAATCACTGCTCCAGTCCCTGAACCTAATGCATCTCTGAGCGGGCGGCGAACAGGTAAATTCACATACAAGTCAATTTGTGATATCATCAGACAACAAGATAGAAGAGCCTCTAGTAAGCATCAGAGTGAGCTGCATCCTCAAGGTGCATCCAGTAAGGCCTCCATCCCGTTGCACGCCTGACGCCTTATTATCAAGTCCTTTAACTTGGACAGAGGCAGCAAGGCCCTCTCCTCAATATGAAGCCCAATCAACTAGAAGTATTGTTTTGCACCTTTTCTATCTGGCCCCATGAGAGGCAAATCCTTTGCAATCACGGCGGCATATCATATGAACAAGAAGTTTCACGTGGGTCACAGAGCTCAGATATCCAGTTTTGATAGCAATGTTGACTAATTTGGAGCATGATAGAATTGCCCCTACGTCCCCCTCATCCGTCATGCTGTCACATAAAGGTCTTGACAGTCTAGACTGATGCTATCAAGAAAAAAAAAAGCTTAATTAGCTTGTAATAAATTCTTGTTTCTGCCAGTCATCTCCAAAGTCTTGGTCAGCTCCGTGTGGGCCAGCTGACAAGCCGAAGGTAATTTGAAACTGGCATTCAGCAAGTGTGCCCCCAACGCCGCGCCATCCCCCATCCCACACCACTGCACAGGCGTCTTCAAATGTCACCCAAACGCACACATGCCAAAGCTGCATTTGTTCCTTTCTCTCCCTCACACACTCACACCAACATGCGCACGCACACACCAATTAAATGCTCCAACTAAATGTCCAGGTGATTCATGAAAATGAGCAATAACAAAACCCTTAAATTTGTTAATGGACCCTTGCCGATTGTGAAGAGTTGAGAAGGATTAGAACGCATCTTATCAAGAAGAGCTTATTGTTGCAAATATCCACCAATGAATACAATTATTTAATACGAAATAATAAAAACAAATAGTATATATCGGCCCTTGCCGGCAAAATATTATGTGGATGTGACCTTTCACGCTTTTCATGTTTAAAATTTAACATATGAAATTCACTGGATATGTTTCATTTCATAATATATTAAATCAATCCCACAGAACAACTGGGAATTTCTACACGTTACACTCACAAGCACACGAGTGAACACACAGATGAGATTCTCTGCAACAAACACCATGTGAAATCTTCTCATTTAGTTCAACATGATAATCAGAGTCATGAATTGAGCAGTCCTCACTAACACCCACAAAGTTACCATAGGGCTGCTGGGTGGAATCTGTGTTACAAATATCCTGGCTGGGTGTGCACGCGTAGCAAAACAGTGCGGTTGTCTGTTTTTCTCCACGTACACGCGCTAGCACCCATCCATTAATGCATGTGTCGAATAGGCTGCATTCAGTTCCTTCCAGTGTGCGTGTGTGTGTGTGCACCTGAACACTTCAGCCCTCCTACACAGCGACTCCGTGTCATCAAATGTATTTCACTTGTTCTGTTTGACACATTGTTTTCTATAGTTTAGTGTGCATTTCCAAAGCTAGAATGTAGCACTTTGGAGAGAAAATCGTGTAGCACATTCGACCCAAATGTTCCTGAACAGAGCAAAAACAAAATGATAAGTGATTGAAGACTCTGAGAAAGCTTAAGGACCAACGAACAGAAGACAATGTTTTTAATGACGAGTGGATGGACCACAAACCGCCCCATCCAGGAATTACTGCATGAAGATAACAAGATGGTTCAATGTTTCAAATATTCAGGGAAGAATTCCAAACATAAACTAGCGAAAAGTACTTGTAAATAGTCAAAACATCCAAAAGAGATGATCGGATAAGCAGTTCGGTAAGTGAATTTCGGTGAACTAGTGCGGTTTGAGAAGCATTTGACACAGAACAGAGGCGGCGGTTTGAGCTGCGCGGCGTCAGCGTTGAAGTTGGATAAGTTTCTTTTCCACGCTAATGAATCGACAATGAGCCAATCAGTAGGCTGAGCGGGTGATTCCACTAACGGAGGTGTTTGGGCGCCAGCCCAAGCAGAAAACACTCACCTGACTGCGCTGCACCGGATGGGATGAGCAGCAAAGTGGCGAGGGCGCAGGCGAGGAACTTCATCTTGGAGCGTGGGCTAATAGTCTTGTTAAACTCCCGCAACTCACATGTCCAATTAGGATATCCCGGTCCTGTCTCAAGTGTACAATGATCGAGGAAAATAGAGCGAGGCTCGTTTTATCGCTTATCGCTTGGTCGCGCAGCCCCGGCGCAGCGCACAGCCTTTACGCGCAACTTGGCTGTGTTTGTTTACTAGTTCCCAGGCTGCTGCTCCGGATCGCTTTCCACCGTGAGGACTGTGAGACAGTTTTCCCGCACGCTGACTCGGTGTTTGTGGCCGGGCGCGCGCGCGCGTCCGGGCGTGCGCATGAGATTGCGAGCGCTGGGTGTGAACACGCCTCCACAATGTGATTGACACTTCACGCAGCCTATTACAGCCGCTAATAGACATTTTTAGGAACCCTTGGCTTCGCTCGAAGGTCTGCCTACGTCAACGATCAGTTTCCGTGGTAGGTGATCACACCTGACCTCGCCACTTGCGGTTTAAAGGCCACCTGAGCACATATGCATGTTTTCACGTTGGCAAAGTTCCAGTGCTTGAATGACTCGAGGGCAGCACAGGGGTGGGCGAACTTTTGTGTTCAAGGGGCCACATTTGATTTTTAAGTGTATACAATTCGGGCCCGTTCATTCATCAAGTTAAAAAACACAACAACAATTTGTATAATCTGTGCCGCTACATATGTAAAGCGTGAATCTGTATAGTGTTCAAAAATATGTCATCCATTCTAATTGTTTTGTATTCCATTATTCACAATGAAGGTAGATATAAAGACTTAACCAAATGTTTCATGCTTTTGAGTGTATACAATACAATATATCAGTTGAGTGGCTATTGAATAAGATAAATAAATGCAAAATACATACATTTTAACTAACGATTTTCAGAGGAAGAAAATTGACTCTTGATGCTCAGTGTGCTGGACTAAAAAAACAGCCATGTGGGCCAAAGGCTATACTTTGCCTACAAAAAGACACCTTCACTTAAATGGTTTGTTGTTTATTTGTTGTTGTGTGTATGCATTTTGTGAGCTAAACTTACTAACTTAATAAGATAAAAAATAAAAATAATTTGTGGTGACTGATTGTCTAAATTAATTACAGTATCTTCAGTCAATTATGTATTTATACTGCAGAACACTATACCGCACCGTATTATGCTATGCTATACGATACTGTACTGTACAATACTGAATTGATTTGACCAGGATATTTACCAATGTCCCTTAATTTACCTGAAAATAATTGTTTATTAATTACTTTCATCTACTGTATGGTAACACCAAACAATCTGGTGTGAGAACAATTTAATGGGGTCCCCCGCCATTAGATTTGTGACATTTTTGTTTGGTAGTGCTTCATGAGATTTAACGTAAAATGAGTCCTCATTATTTATTTATTTTTGATTGATGACTTACAAACACATTACAAGATAAAAATACATGTTCGAAGAAAAAAAATCACCACTAGATGTCATAGTTCAATGCGGTTCTATATGTATGTGCTAAGGGAGTAGGAAGAAGTACAAAACTCGTCCAATCCCTGGTTCTCTCCATATTTCTCATATCAAATTATTCCACTAGTCGGTCATTCATATAGAAAAAATATATACAATAAGTATTCACAAAGTATGTAAACCTCACAGGAGTACATCATATAAAAATATACAAGAGGTATTAATTATTAGTAGTAATAATTTATACCATAATGTTTCATTCCATACAACTGCTAAGTACATATGATACAGTATTAACTTAATGTAAGATGACACATTTTTGTCGACCTGCAAAAGCAAAAATGAAAAAAATGAACAAGACCATCCATCCATCATTTTCCATCCATCCATTTTCCGAACCGTTTTATCCTCACTCGGGTCGCAGGGGGTGCTGGAGATTATCCCAGCCGTCTTCGGGCAGTAGGCGGGGGACACCCTGAACTGGTTGCCAGCCAATCGCAGGGCACACATAGACGAGCAACCAAAATCCGCGCTCACACTCACACCTCGGGACAACTTAAAGTGCTCAATAACCTGCTATGCATGTTTTTGAAATGTGGGAGGAACCCGGAGTAGCCGGAGAAAACCGACGCAGAAATGCCGGGGAGAACATACAAACTCCGCCAGCGGGGCCGTAGCCAGAATCGAACCCTGCACTTCTGCACTGTGAGGTGGACGTGCTCATTACTCGCCCACAAGAAAACGTGTATTTTCCCCCATTCATTTTTATTTTAAGAGTATTTAATAAAGTCTCAGTGTAATGCATTTACGCATCAGCCAGTACTATAAAGTCCATGTATGATCAATGGAACAGAGACAGAATCGGTGTGTGTACAATGAAAATACAGCGAGGTTGAGATGTTGATGGATGATGGCGTCAGCAAAGGTGTAAATCATGTCCTTTCATCTGCTCCCATCTAGCGGATGTTGGGAGAAATGCGTCGCTTTAGCCTTAATATTCATCATGAACAGAAGAGGTTGCTGGAATATCAACTGAAAACATCCATTTCTTAAGATGTACATATAGACTACTTGAAAAATGTCACCTGATCCATATGGTTCTATTGAGTGCAACCACTAAACGAAATAAAACTGATTAAATTCAAACAAATACTTTCAGTGTACTGTATATTGTAGTACCGTAATCAATTTCAGACAAATTCTGATAATTCTGATTATTTTCCCGCCGTACCTTGTACTGTGCTACGGTTCGTCCATCCCTATACCATTTACACTGTGGGACAAGTTAAACTTTTGGAAACCAAATGCTAAAAGTGTCACATGTTCCTTAACACTATTCTTGCGGATTCACATTAGCTCAGTTTCTTGGTGACGAAAGGGTTACAAGTTCACACCTTGAGTAAATACAAGCAACCAAATTAAGTGTTGTTCTGTATTTTTGACAACCTCCCTTCTCACTCTGCCCACCTTCACATTTTTTTAACTACTCTTGCGGCCCGTGCCAAATGTCATTTTTAGTGAGTTGTTGTTTTTTTGTTTTTTTGTTGTCATGTCGCAGGTCGCTGAAAAACGGATGTTTGGGGTACAAATGGCCCCCAGGCCGTAGTTTGGACATCCCAGGCCTCGCAGACCACAGACAGGAGATGAAAAGGTGAATTGGAGTTGCTGATCAATTTTAATTGCACTACATTGGAAAGTCAAGTGAATGTCAGTGACTTCCCGTCTTAGTTGGCAGTGACTGTCATGCCACTCGGCTAATTTTGGTTTCTGATTTGTTGTTGTGTCCCCTGTGAGTGGCTCCAGGGGAAGGCAGCCGGACAAGGAATCAGATGACAGGCAGGGCTGCTATGATTGGGGGTGGGTTCCCACTGTGGAAGGTCAAGGCACTTTTTTGGTTTTGGTTGGCGTCTCTGTTGTGTTGCGCCCACAGCCATGAGCCATTGTTCACTAGTTATCCGTGTCATCATCTCGATCTTCGGTTAATCGTATTTTTTTTATTGACAATTTATTGGAAGGGAAGGACAAGAAGGGGAACGAATTATGCACAGCTGATCCCAGGCCAGTAAAGAGAAGCGCACACTGGAGTTGCTTATACAATAGTCATCATGGCAAGTGCATTGTTCCTGAAGGCAGCTTGTGTCATGTTGTTCGTCACCGGTGAGTGGTTGTTGAGAAAAGGTTGTTATTTTAATTCATTTAAATATGCTTACGTAACATTTGAAAATTTCTGTCTGTTTTCCTCGTAGTCAATGTCTGTCAGTTTTTATGTTGGGAAGATTTTGTTCGAAATTTCAAATTAAAAGGCAGGAGAAAAAAAAAGAATGCAAATACAGTATAACACATTGCTGTTATTATTTCAGATGGATGCACAAGCAGCACTTGCTTCTTGAACTTGGACTTGAGAGAAATGGTTATATGTGGTGCTTCAAGTCAGTCACGTTGGATACAGACATCCACATATCTAAACACAGTAGAAGAAGAAGGAAAACCTTTAAAAACCTCGAGTCCAGGTTTTTATGTGTGTTTATTCAGCAGCCTGACAGCAGTCGGCAGAAACGAGCGGCGGTACCTTTCCCTCTTGCAGCACGGGTGTAAAGGTCTCTGGCTCAAGGAGCTGCCCAGGCCTGTCAGTGTGGCCCGGAGGACGTGGGAGGGTCCGCCCATGAAAGCTGTTATCTTAGCTAGCATCTTCCTGTACTGCATATTCGAAATATTCTCTAAACTCAGTCGCCTCAATACCCAAGGGCATTCATACATCCTCGTTAGGTCTGTCAGCAGGAAGATCACAGAAAAGCAAAAAGTGGACTTCGCATATTCATCTCAGTCATAACTTTTGGAATAGCAGTCATGGAAAAGTTATAGTTCTTGTTGATCTGGGGGCTTTTTTGTACTTACTAGCAGCAGAAAGTGCCATCACTTTAATAACCTTTTGCAGACTTTTTAAAACTCTCCCTGGAGGCTTAGCAAACACCAGAATCACACAATCCGGTTTAGAAACAGGTTCCATTTGCATGCTCCTGACTTTAGCAACATATTTACTATACTAAAAAACATGCCCTGCTAATTGGAGTCATGGAGAGCTACAGAGCCCTACTGTTCATGACATTATCCAAGGTGAAAACGATGTTTGAAAAAGAGATGGTTTTCAGGGAAGCGGAAAACCACAAAAGCTTGTAATGTTTGTAGACTAGCTCACAATCACAAGTCAATGATGGCAAGTTGGACTCATCCTCATTTTACCTCCCATTTTGCAGCATGTGTGTCTGGCTGCGACAGGGCACTCTATGAGAGAGTCATCGATGACTTCTGCCTGGCTAAGTTCAAGTCGGACATGGGGGCAGTGGACCAACGTCTGTGGTGCAGCTGGCCGGACACCACACAGTGAGTTCCACTGTTGTCTCCACAGCCTGTTCATGACCAATAAGAAGAATCTTTTGAAGGATTTGTTCTATCTGGTACAGCGGGTATTATCTGGCCAATGAAAGCAAATACAGTAAAGGGTGTCTACTTCCTGTTTCTTGCTATATAGATGTATTCTTTCAATTTATATACTATACAGTGTATACAATATCTAATAATTGATGATAGCGTATTGAGACGATTTCACATTTATCAATTGTCTGGGGTACTGAGACTACTGCGATGCATTTTAGTTTCTTCTGCCCCCAAATATTTAGTGGCTATAATTAGCACTGTTAAGACCAGATGCTTCTCTGGTGTCACTCTCGAAGGCACCAAGAGAGTACACTACATCGCAAAATATAGTGAAATGCAGTTTATGGTACGTGCTGTCTTTTGCAGGGGTATTTCTAGACCGCCAGGGTTCCCATGCAAGTACCATGAAGGAGCCTTCAAAAACAACAACAAATATAAAGACTGCTTGAAACAAACCTGCGAGGAGGGGGCTCAATTAAGCAGATCTACAAACCCCAACATGTCATTACAATGTTTCACCAGTTTTGTCATTGATATGGTCTATTATGAGCCATTCATGGGGTCCCCGACACCAGCCAGTACCTGCTAGTGAGTGGCCTTAAGCAGGGTATTCACAATACATTTTCAATGCAGGGGGTAAAGCAGTGCATTAACATAATTGATAGAGATCAATATCAGCTTGGGGCCCCATTTCAAATCAGGGCCCTGTCGACAATTGCCAGAGTTGCCTGCCTCATTGTGGCATCTTCGCTGTAGCCTCTACTGACGTTTGGCTTGCATTTTCCTTTGCTGTTCCATGCAGGATCTACGAGGGGCTGACTAACTGCACCTACCAAGTTGCGCTGAGGATGGACTGCTTCTGGCCCGGTCACACAGTCGATCGCTTCTTTGTGAGGATCCACCGTAATTACTTTCATGACTGCCAGCTGACCGGCCGGCTCATCCACGACCCGCCGGCCAGTGTCCTTGCTCCATTCGTTGGTGTGCCAATATTGGTCACCTTGCTCGTGACAGCCCTGGTGGTGTGGAGAAGTAAACATACAGAGGGCATTCTATAGGTACAACCTTAATTGCTGGACAGTCTCTGGACCCTTTATTTCTCCAGTGGGTGGTACAGTTACAGTACGGTTTGGAATTTATTCTGGTGACGTGTATCAGCTACATACTCTAAGTGGTGTGCTACCATAGCAGCTCAACACAGTCTAAGAATTACACATTTTTTTTCTTGTCTTCTTACCATTCCATTGATTCTGTGTGAGTGTGTGCAGCTCTGTCCTTCGAGGAAATTCACCACTGCACCAATGAAATACAACTCTAGACAATGGAAACTGGAAAAAAATGTGTAATCAAACAAACTGTCCTCATTGGTTGACTCAAGACTTTCATTAAACTACTAGTGTGTGCTATTTTGCAGGCTGTCAACTGGTGCATTCTAATGCTCATCAAATGTAGAAAGCAGTACAGTGAGTGATGGTTCCAAAGTAATTATACACACATTAAAAGCAAGAAAAATAGAGCAGCAAAAACACTAAAAATGTTATTTGTTTATCTGTGAAGAAAAAAAAACCCTCATAGCAAAGCTTTTCTTATTAATCACGTGCAAAGGAATTAAGGATCGGATAAAGAAAGACTGAAATGATTTTAGCATTCATTCATTTGGATTAAATACAAGCAAATAAAAATGCACAAGCAAAACAAAATAAATAGAATAATACAATAAAACAGCTTAGCTTCAAGTTCGGCTTCGGTTTTATTCAAAGGTATGCAGGCTAGGAGTTTTTTTTTCTTTCAGTAAGTGTTCGGAGTACAACCAAAGCAGAGATCCTTGATTTACAGTAGAAAGATCAAGGTTTTCGTGCAAGCATGTAGAAATATTTGATCACCAAGGTGAGTTCCGTGTCTGGCGAGGACACCTGCATGGCAGCGAGCAGCCTGAAATGGAAGACAGGTTCCGTTGATTCTTTTTGCAGTGGTACAATGAGTATTCAGTCATCTGGAGGTGAACTTTTAATGAGCAATTGAGAGTACAAACACCGACACAATAATTTGAGTTGCAATGTAGAATTTAATGCTCAGTGTTTGGCTAACTGAGGTCAAAGATTGCATGTTTATGTCTCACTTGTTCCTGATGTCATCAGAGAGACGTTTAGCCTTGGCGGCATCCTCACTCCTCAGTTTCTGGTAACTACTATATGTCTCTACCAAACCAATGAAATGGTTTATCGTCACTTTTCTGTAAATGTTTTGACCGCTGTGCCTGGAGACAAAAAAATATATAAAGGAAGAAAAATTCTGATGGGCCACATTATGGAAATGTCACTTTTTAAAATGTGTCTGTTTTCATTGGCGATAGTCAGAAAGATGGGATACTCACCACTGTTTATCCGGAAAGGGACAGGCCTCAAACATGTCAAAGTAGATTTTTGAAGGACACGAGCCCAGACAAGGGTGATTAAAGGGGAGCAGAGCTGCATGAAACTAATCACAAACAAGAAACAACATGCTGGTAAAAGCTGCTATGCATCATCACCGGCATAAATCCTGCGTGGTGCACGGTGTAACTCCACAGAGGCGGGTTAGACCCAATATGTGAGTAATTTCGTAGACGAGGGCAGCCCAGTGAATCTTCAAGAGGGAGGGCTGCGCCACTGTGAGTGGTCCCACACGACTTTAATCATTGCTCATCAAAGTGGCTCCTTTCAACCCCTTTAAATGCGGCCCTCTTGTCGTTCAATAGTCTCTCGCACTGATAGAAAAATCAGGATATTATGGCACTGTATTGGCACCATCCACATATATAGAGCTCCAGAGGTTAAGTGGACTCACATACAATACGTTATGGCTTCCCCGTATCATATGCATGGTCACTTGATGTCAAGGTTCAGGTTGAATGTTTTATATATCTCATTATGACAGACTGTTAAAACATCTGCGACACACCTCAACTTCAGATTTTGCCTTTGTAATTTGTATTGTGGCAACTTTTACAACCAGTTTATGTTTACAAGCACCAAAATCCATTTCAAAGGGGTTATTTTATTGAAAATTGACTTTTTAATTTCTTGGACACAAATAGTTGGATCTCGGGAGTCACTGGCCGCACATCAAGTTGTAAATTAAACATTCTCAGTATATGGCTAGCTGCCAAGTCTGTCAAGTGAGGCATTCCAAAATGTCCAGACTGTGATGTAACAGCTGTGGCTGATTTACATGAAAATAAATAACAGCAGTACGGCAGAATAACGCTTCACTCGTTTGCCACACACTCGAGAGGTTCTATCGGTTCGATTCTTGGCTCAGGCGTTCCAGCGTGATGTTTTCACTAGACGAACCGGCTTCCATCCATCCATCTATTTTATGAAGTTCTTGTCATCATTACAGTTGCGGGTCAATCGCAATGCTAGGTTCTCCATTATTTTAAATGGATTAATTGGATTCTTTCTCCGTGCAATATACACTTTTGCACTCACTGCTGTTTTGCATTGCTGTTTAGCACCCCGAAGTCCACCCGAGAAAGTGAAAATTAGAAGGGGTACTTACAATTTAGAATGCAACATGAAACAACAATGGCCACATGGGACATTTTTGTTCCGTGACTAATGTACCAAGGAGTAAAAGTAAGTATGAAAATCACCTCTTGACAGATGTTGTTAACTGCGCTAGTGGCATCGCCATACTCCAGCTCCCTGTCCATCATGTTGCCCAGCAGCGCCAGGCAGCCATTGGGCTTCAGAACCCGCTCAGCCTCCTTCAGGAACCGTGGGCGGTCAAACCAGTGGGCCGCCGTCGTGGCCGTTACAAGGTCCACCTGGCTGGACTCAAACGGCATTTGCTCTGCAGGACTCTGCCTGGATGTGGGCGTGGAGGAAAGTGAGAGGTTGGAGAAATATTAGAACAGAAAATTCATGGACCACATTAATAAATGTAATAATTAAAGTCTTTTTTTTTTCTTAATGTAGCCATATTATGGAAAATTGACTTTTGAATTGTCCGCATATATAGTAGATGGCTATCTGGAGTGCCATCATTTGTGAAAGACACAAGGCAGCACATTTTTTGTGAGCTGCCTGTTTCCAGAATGTGTCTGTTTAGTGATGTGTCCATTGCATTTGCACAAGCATGGATCATCTACATACTTGATGAAGTGCATCCAGACCCATTGCCAGAGCTCCGCCTTATGGGGGACACAGGAAATGCATGGGGAGCCCAATTACTATTGATACCCTACATAGAGCATTTACTTTGCTCCATATAATGAGATATATTCATGTAGCACTGCTGCAGCCACAGTCAGTATTCTTCAATGGAGCCCTTTGTGCTAAACACTGGCAAGTATTATCATCGACAAAATTACAGTCCAGCGAGTCGACCTCACAGTGCAGAGGTGCAGGGTTTGATTCTGGCTCCATCCTCTCTGTGTGGAGTTTGCATGTCCCCCCGTGCCTGCGTGGATTTTCTCAGAGTATTCTGATTTCCTCTCATATTCCAAAAACATGCATGGCATGATAATGTGTTATTGTGAGCGTGAATGGTTGTTTGTCTCTGTGTGCCCTGCGATTGGCTGGCAACCGGTTCAGGGTGTTCCCCGCCTACTGCCTGAAGACAGCTGGGATAGGCTCCAGCACCTGCCACGACTCTTGTGAGGATTAAGCGGATTTTATTTGGGAAATTGTGTCTTCTTTAAGTAAAAAAAAAAAAAAAAAGAACATGGCTTGTTGTACAATTTTGGAGCCTGGCAAAGATTGCATTATAAACAACACACTTCTGTTGAAAGCATTGGAACCAGCCACTCCATTATCCCATCTCACCTGTATGAGACATTCTGACGAATACTATTGGCCCGAGCAAGCCCCAGTTGAGCGGGGCTAACGTCTGTCCCAACAACCTGGTTGAAGTACGGAGCTAAGAGTACAGTCCCCTTTCCGTTGCCACAGCCGACATCCACTGCAAGGTTGAACTTGTTTTGCAACTAGAGCGGAATTTACAACAGTCAAATTAACCATGAACACTGAATTTCACTTACTCCTTAAAAAAGCAAAACAAAACATTTTTAAGTGACATAAACACAAGCATTGGTTTGAATGGGTTACACAAAACAATCTAAAGGGTTGCAGTTTGATCACATAATGAAAACATACCTTTGGTCCCATAAAGTCTATAATCTTGTTGATCAACTCATGGGGGGTCACTCTGTATTGCAGGTAAGCGGCAACATGGGCACTCTCCTCAAAAAATCTAAAGGCCATTGGTACCCGGCAGACCCACGCTGATTTCTAGAAAGTGGCTACACTTCCGCGTCTGCCAATTCTTCAAATATTCGTGTGTGCGTATATGTGCGTGCGACTGTGTGTGTATGTGTATGTGTATGTGTATAAATATTTATTTTTTGACACTGCACTTGCATTATAAGAGCAGCAGGGAGCAGTATTAGAACATGCATCATTTTGTGCGAAAGGATGAAGATTTTTTTTTCTTTCTCTGGGAAAGGTTGTCGTCCTCATTTACTCCGAGGCTATAATTGACATGGCCGAATGTCAATAAATGAAATGATTTGAATAAAAGTGTATTTCGATGAGTGCAATGCTTCTCTTCAACATACATTAGAAAATGTATACCACGTGTGTAAATTGAACGCTGTATTGTTGTTGCTATTGTAAAATATGTTTTAGCGACTGAGGATTGTGTTAATAGAGTGAAGGGGCTTTTCCAGGGTATCAGCGACCCAAATCCTGCATGGGCAACCATGGCATGTGTTGACCAATCAATTGGATGTGGTCATACCTGTCAGCAAGACTCAACATCTGGTGTGTATGTAAAAGTTTGAGGACGTGTGCTCACAAACCCAATTTATTAGAAACACAAGGTCAACTGGCAAAGAAAAGCCCCGTGTACATCTGAGGGCACTTCATCAAGCAAAGGAAAAAAGCTAGGCCCGTGACTCTGACCGACAGATGAGTGCAAGGGACAGTCAAATCCATCCTTGGAACTCAAAGTACTGTACTTGCTGTTCAAACTTATATGAAGACACTTGCGGTGTGAATCAACGCATATGTTTGTCTGAAAACATGCTTTTTCTATGTATTATTACACCTTTGAAACACATTTCATTCAATGCCAGCTATTTTCAGGCCCCCTTTTACCCTCAAATGTGGAAAAAAAAACAACAACATAAAAGACGTTATAGAATATAGAAATATATTCCTGGGATTGAGTGTCTGGATTCTTAAGATACATGAAAATACATGAGTGGGAATAAATTAGTTTTAAAATACATCCATGCACAGTGATTGTCCTCAACATCTTAAATACGAGTATGGAGACATACATGGTTCTGAGTATCAAATCCTCTTTGTAATTTTAAGCAGGTGAGCACACACTGCAGCTGCTGGTTGAAAAGCATGCATTTCAGGAAATTGTGTTCCAGCCCAACTACTTATTTTTGCCTGTGAGTTCATTATTGGGCTCTGTCGCCAAACATTCAGCCTCACTCCCTTGACCCATGAACCCTTTATTTGAGGTGCCAATTTGAAGGAGAGGCCCGTAATCCCACTCTGAGAGGGGAAGGTATTTGGTTTGGACGATAGAAATGGATTAAACGGCTTACATTAAAGGCCAGTTTAATTGAACCAATCAATCCTGATTCTGCCGCCATAAGATAAGTGATGAACGGGACAGATAGCGTATGTAGGTCACGGATGGGGGTGGTTGATGGCATTTGATTGGTGGACACTCATAACAAGCAAAAGCACTTCTGAATCAGAACCAAATGTATTTACTGCTGCTGGTTACTGCGCTTGGCAATTTTATTAAAATGCCACAGCTGTCCTAAATTAACAGCAACAAAAAAATTACCCAAATAATATTTCATGCTGGCAGCAAGTTTGCCTCGCACTTCAGAATTTCAGGGGTCAAATCTCAGCTCCGGCTTTCCTGCGTGGGTGGTGCGTTCCACTTGCTTCGTGTTTTTTTTTTTCCATGTCCTCCGTGAACACCTGTCTTCCCTTGCCACGCTCATTATTGACAGTGTTCAGTTGCAAACAAGTGAGATAGCGGTGACCTTTCCATTCAACCTGGTAGCAACGTGAGCTCGTTAAACTCGGCTGTTTAATTAGCAGGGGGATGGCAATCAAAGAGGAGTCCGGGACCTCTGCGGGCATAGAGATGGATCAATGGCCATCGGGGAGCCTTTAAGTGCTGCAGCGCACGACTTTTCCGTGCTCAGAATGCAAAAGAAAACACAATGGTCTCTCAAAAATGTCTCTGAAGGAACATGAGTCTTTTGCGACCACACTCATCATCAACACGCAACCTACATATACGGAATGTAGTATGTTTCAATGTAGTCAGCAAACCGGAAAAATGGCAAGCTAAAGTGTCAGCGTGCTTTGGAAAAACACGCATAACTGAGGTCCAAGTGGAAGCAAGTAGCATAAAAAAAAAATAAAAATCAGAAGGCTCAAGTCTGTTGGTCTATTTTTACAGCAAGAGAGCAAAAGAACTCCATAATGTATGATGGCTCCGTGGAGTGCTGAGGACTTGGTGGTCCACCGCGAGTCTACGTTCGCTTCTCCACTCCAAGATCTTATTCGCACAGGCTGAAATCAGTTCCAGTTCTAGCCTAGTCTTCTTCGGTAAACAACTCACTGGAAGCGTTTCCAAGCCAGATGAGTGACTTGTTTGGATCGAAATAACAATTGGCTTATTGTTCTCAGCACTGTCTCCCATCCCTCCCACCAAAAAACTGTCCTATTACACGCCACTAGTCTCCATTACCTTAGCATAATCCAAATTGCATTCGAGGATACTAACTAATGACATAAAAGAGATTTTGGATGGCAGCATACCTCACAGGGGTTGAGATGTCGCTCTAAGTGGCAAGCTTGGCGCGGGTGCTTCTCTGCAACCAGCAGGGTGATTAGCCTTTGATTACAGAGGGCCATGCTGACACATTCCCTATAATTGTTGATGTAAATTAGCCTCTCCTTGATGAAATGGTGTCTCAGAGATTTCTCTAAAAATAATGCATGAATCTTTATGAGACAACTCAGACATGTGCAACAAGTGTAACATTTTGGTGCTCGTGCAAAGTACCGTGGCACTTTGCTGAGGTGCCCGCAGTTTTAGTTCATTTCTTAAAGTTATACTTTCTGTTGAGGACGTAATGTGCGACTGTAGGTGTTTTTTTTTTTTCATAGTCGCAGTTCAACTTAAAAGGTTTATGAGTAGGTCTACAGTAAAACATTACCTTTAAGTGGTGCTTAGATTTAGGTGAGGAGAATCTTTTGAATTTGTGTGACTCTTCTTGAGTTTCCACCTGTTAATAAAAACAAGGAACAAAACAATTTTTCCAAAATCGTTTTTTTTTTGCATTTGTTCCACAAACTGTTCTCTCAATTGAAACACATGTTCAGAAAATAAAAGACTAATTCAAGTGGCCACGACAGTTTTGTGATGGCTTGCCACAACTGAACAATGGAACTGAACTGCCTTGTGACCCTTGCCCATCGACAGAACCTCCTCAACTCACTGGAACAAAATTCCTGTTTTCTTTTTGTCTTTGATTGACAGGCAACCAGTGGAGTCTGTCCTAATTGAGCAGATATGCCTCAGCCCCTGCTGTGACCCTCAACGGGAGAGGCTGTGCATCACAAAACGGATGAGAGAGGACCACAGAGATAGGTAAATTATGTCTCAAACAGCGTGTTGATCAAGGCAGCTTTTCAATTATTTTGCAGAATCTTCTGCTGGGGTTCTGGGGTGTAATAGCGGGATTTAAAAAATGTGCTGTTGTCCTGCTGTGAAACTTCCTAGCAGCGGGAGTGCGGGTATTAGTGGCGGCGGCTTCACTGTGAACATGTTTAAGGGAAGCACAGGCTTCATTGAAAAATGACTCCATTAGTTCTCTTGCGGAAGTTGATGTAGGTACAGTTCAGTTGCTAGCCGTTTTGTAATTACTGTACCAATAAACGGACATTATGTTTAACCGACACAAGTAAGCTTCTTGATGAGGGTAAAAGTTTCAATTAGAGAGTATTAAATACAATAAAAAAGGGAAGGGGGATGGGGGGGCGGGGCGCTGATGGGAGCTTCTCTTTGCCAGACCCGAGGAGAATTAATACACCGCATAGGACCATTTAGCAGGGAGTAATTACTCCCTCATTAGCTATTACTTATTCGATTAGCCTTTTATCAGCTGGTCATGGTCAAAAAGCAGGCAAAGCAGAGACGCCTTTTCACCTTGTTGGCTAACAGATGTGATTACGCACTGTGAACAGGTTATTTTAGCCATCCTGTGAAGGATGGAATAAGAAATCGTGAAGCGAGGAGCGCAATAAGAACTGATTGGATTCAATTACGCTTCGCGTTAGGTGCAACTGCAAAGAAATGTCAGTGATGGAGCACTCTCCGGGTGCTCGTTGTTGACAAAACGGCAGATTCTGCGATTGAGTCTTGATAAGACATCTTTAAAGACACTGTGGTGGGCACTGTGTGCATTTTTGTCAATGAACAGACCAGACAGGAAGCATGACTACTCCATGCCAAACTGCATCTACCATTTATTACACTTAATTACACTCTTAAATAAAAAAAAAAGAACAAACTAACAAACAAACAGTCCTTGCATAGAGATATTACAATACCAATTTAAAAAAATGAATTATGAAACAAACCGGTAACAAAAATAAATCTTTCTCATTTTTCGTTAATAAAGAACATTATCATACCCATACATCATAATATACAAATGATAAATTTTAAAACACTTTATACAGTCGAAAGAAAGGGAGAAAGACAACAACACAGGAAAATGGAGGAAGATGGGAGATGGTGGGGGGAAGGGAGTGTAGGGGGGCAGAGTTGAAAGGGTTGTTATCTTGTGAAGGGAGGGGAAGGCAACAAGGGGATGCTGGTGGAAAAAAGGGGTCTGATTTCAAATTCAGAAGGAGATCAGCGATGCTGAGAGCTGCAGCCTGCACCTCAGACCGAGCAAGCGCGTGCGTGAGTGTGTAAGTGCGCGCGTGTGTGTGTGTGTGTGTGTGTGTGTGTGTGTGTGTATGTGTGTGTGGGGTTGGTCACACTCTCGCATTAGCGTGTCTGTGTGCACGCGCCAAGTGCGTGCTCTAATGCATGTGCACAATTTTGTGTATAAAACAATTACCGTATATAGATGCAGTGATAGTGGCGTGATGTGCACAAGCGGACAGGAAACATCAGCTATGTTACTTTTTTTTTTGTTTACTTTGTTTTTGTTTTACAGTGCAAATACAGAAAAAAACACGCACACAGGCACAGCATAATTGACAATCATTCATAAAAAGGACACATAAGTGAACCACCCAAAAATGAAACAAAAGTATAAAAAAGTAAACATTCACATTTGAACTCCCAAGTTTTCCAGCGCGCACATTTGAGAAGAAATAGTTGAGTCGGTTCCAAAGAATATTTGGGATATTTCTGTGCTCCAGTCCAGGGTTGTCCATGAGAACATTTAAAACAACCAAAATGTCATTTCCACGCAGTCATTCATGCCAACAACAGAGCTGGAGTACTGAAAGACATACATCGAGCTGCCGTTGACGGTGCAAACCACTTGTATTCATTTCGTCGGCATCCAATCCGGACGGAACACTCGGACTGCTTGCAAGGAGCTGATCTGGTGCTTTACGTACTATCCTAAACGTGAAATAAGACAGGTGTCCATGTTCCTCATTTGACTTCCCAAAAATGCAATTTCTTAAGTATTGGGCTAATGATCCCAGCTGAGTCAACAAGAATTGTGGCATCGCCTCCATTATGTCCGTGCCGCCTGGATAAAAGGCAGAGCTGGCGTCTGGGATTCAGGAGTCAGAGCACCGACGAGAACTGCAACTACACATCTTTGTATGTTCATGTCTCATTCTGTTGAAGTTCACGGACCTGAAAGGGCAGTTATCTTTGCTGACTGGGCAGACCAGGCCCGCCCTAACCACTTGACCCCACGGAAACCTGCGCTCCCAACCTCCGGACAGTCAACAGGAACAAAGTGTGACACGTCACCAAGTGACTTCCTAGATTAACAACGATGTGGAAAGAGATGCGGTTCGAACAAGGAGTGACCGCTACACCATTCACATTTTCAGCTGCAACGTGCACAGACACATTAGAAATACATTCACATTGATCTCTCAGCCAGTTGATTGGATTTGTCCTTCTGCAAGTTCATTCCGTGTCCTACAGGGGATAAATCTGCGGAATGTCCCAGGAGATACGTAGGGCCGGATCGACTGGAGAAAATTGCATTCCGAACGCAACTTGGCTAAATTGGAACAGTTCTGCATGGCGAGCAACGTGGTGGCGGGTCGGGTGCCAATCACTCTCAAAGGGCCGAGAGGTCACTTCAGGCATCGACACTTTTTATTTGGCTGCATCCATTCCCAAAAAGTTCTTCGGAATGGTCAAATTCCGAACAAAGAGGAGGTCTTTGCTTCAAAACAATGTAGCCTTTACATACGTGGCGATCTTGTCTGATGTGCGATGACAGTCAGCAAGCTGCTTTGACTTGTGCATGGGGGCCCAAGTTCCTCCCATTCTGACAAACCAGGGCTTTTCTTTTCAACAAAAGGCTTGCCAAGAGTCAATTGTGCAATAATGTGAGCTCCGACGAAGTGGACATCAGGCTCAAGCAGGAGGCGGCCTGCTGTTGACCACATCCATAGCAAAGTCCGGATGGACGAGGTTTCGAAACTCCCGCAGTCGTCTGTATCACCTCAATCAGCTCCGGCAAAAAAAAAAAAAAAAACACTCCAAATTTTCAAGTCTGCAATCGCCATCCAAACGAGTGCCGTCCAAGCAGAAGGATTCGTAAATGGATCCAGTTTGGAAGTATGAGAGGCCAAAAGTAAAACTTTGACTGAACAGAAAGGCTACAGCAACCTAGCAAGATGGTGTTTTCGCTCAAAGAGGACCGAATATGAGTGCAAAAGTGGCTGCGTGTTGGGCAATACTGCTTAAAAGCGAGGCAAAAGTGGACTGAACCCAAGAGCTGCCAGCTCAAGGTCCCATTGGAGGAGGCAGATGACGCTTCATGGAATGATGTGGGACCCGTGTGTTGCCTGCCCTTGTTCAAGCCAAAGCGTGGCGCGTCTGCCTCCGATCCGGAACATTTTTCCCCAAGTGATGTTGTCCTCTCTGCTTCCTCACCGGCTCCACTCCCTTCTGACATGCCGTGCGCTCCTCAGATGTGCCTCTTCATGTGCAGCGCCAAATGATCCGACCGGGAGAAACACCTGCAAACAACGGAGGGGGAAACGCTCCATTAGTTTACAAACACGGCACTCTGGAAAGGGGATTGTTTAGTCGATGCGATTAGCTAGCGAGCACTGAACCATGGGTGTTGATGCAAGTGGTCCTCGTGTAACTCATTCATAATCAGCATTTTCAGTTGCAGCTCCTAATGATTTGAGTGGTCGTGCTGCGAGCAACAGCAGAAACTAACATGGAGCTGCAAAAACCCTCAAACGATAATTAGGACAAAATGTTTTTATTCCGCACAAAACGGCCACAATTTACATCATTATGGCTGGTGTTTGAATTATGCATGTTCATGAACACATGCATGGGGCCTTTATTAGACATTCAAAATTATTACACCCAAACATTCCCTCAATAGGACGAGTCTCACACCATTCTTGCTCTGTGTGCTCCCAAGTAATGACGCATTAGAAAAGGTGGGCCTGAAGTGTCGCTTCCTCTTACATAATTGCAAGCTGTATGACGTTGTGATTAGGAAATACGTCAGACAGAGGAATATCGCTCATGCTATGGACATGATGCTATTCAAGACAAAAAAAATCAAACATAATTGCAACATCGTCGGTGTAAATCATACTCGTGTGGCCTGATTGCATAGCAACGTGCGGCGTTTGCATAACACCGGCCTCGTTTAGGTACACGCAAACACATACAGCTCTGGGAAAAATGAACAGACACATCGCCACTTTATGCCAACAAGTCTTAATTGCGATGCAGAGAAATTGAAGTGTTAATGTCTTTTTCTGTAAAGATCTATATCATCGTAAATCAAAGCACAGCAAAGCGCATCCTCGATTTGTTTTTCTTTTAGTTAATTGCTTAGCCCTTGCATCACTTTCTTCATTTTTCCAGAGCCGTACAACTTTGAAAAAGATCTCCTATCTAAACAACCGCCTACAAGCTCACTGTCATGAATCTCACGGAAGACCGCAATCCTCATCAACCTCTAAAGTCAAAAGTCAAAGCGTGTGTTGAGATGTTTGCACAATGTGACTTGAAATTATCATGGTGACCTAACTGCCTATGAACTGTTATACTAAATGCACATGTCTTTGGTTTTAAATATTTGCAGAGATCTTCCTGCTCAATTTTGCTAGTGTGCTGTAGTCTGCGAGATTGTCCAGTTAATCTTGAACGTTACCAACATTTGCTCATTTAAGGCTCCTTGACAGTGCTTGTGCACTTACGCGTGAACACCAATCGATGCCTTTATAAAGACTTAATTTAATTTTCCAGATGCATGACCGACTTAAAAACATTGGTAGTTACTAAAGTTCTAATGAGTGAACAGCTCATTATTTTCTTTATTTCCACAAATCGGCAGACCGCTGGAACAGATGGGGTTCAACATTAGAGGTTTGCAAGATTGTCTTTTCTTCTGACGTTTTACACCATTCCACATCGCGGTGATAAATTTGATTCAATTCACAGACATTGAAGTTAGACGTTTTTTTTTGACACTTCCGATTGCTTCACTCCAGCAAGAGAGAGGCTCCTGTCAGGATGAATCAATGTTTGGCCGAGGGGCGGAGTTACACTAATGAGTCACCAGTCATCGGTCTTACTGTCACACCTGCAAGCATGATGCGTCTGCGCTTGTGTGTGCCATGCGCACGTGAGTATGTGTGCGTGTGTGTGTGTGTGTGTGTGTGTTACTCTCTTCTGCTATCAGACAGCATAGCCACCACATGCGGTTAACGAAAGGCCCAGGAGACTCTCAAGCATGTTTTTCGTGTCGTTCAGCGAGACAGATGGTAACGTACGAGTCACAACTCGGGGGCACCGCACCAGCTGGCACACCGCAGGTCTCTCACCCCCTCTCCCCACTCACCTCCCAAAGCCCCCTCCCCAGCCTCCATCTTGCAGCCTGTCTTCTTTTTCCCCCCTCCCTCTTCCTTCATCTCAGCATGATCTGCGTTGGGCCCAAGGGCTTGGGCGCCGTGCGACACATGACAGAGATGAGCCCGAATTAGGGAGCGCATCCGGAGGGTAGTGGGGTGGCACTCAGAGGAAAGGGGGAGAAGGGGAAATGGGGGGAGGGTTTACTGTATTTACAGTGTGTCTATCCAGCTGAGGTCTGACAGATGCTCTGAAGACCGCATGACTGGCTCATCAACCCAAGCAAGCTATCAGGTAACGCACACTTGGTGATAAAAGACACTTAACCGGCCTGCTATTTGCTTGTGATGCAGAATGGCCGTGTTTACTGTCATATTTATAGCATATGCACATAATTCTGTTGACTCGTCACAACTAACAACACATTTACTTTTCAATATAGTCGCTGACACTGATATATGGGTCAATATGGCCTCATAAAACGATCTTTATGATGCTGCAGATGCTTTACAACTCTCTCGGATTTATCATGCCGGATGCGTGTTCAAGGAGATCACAAAAATGACCTTTTCATCCCAGCAGCTATTCCCCAGAAGACAAAATTGCTGTGAGATCCCCAAGGTGTCAGCAAGGGTCGGATCACAGACAGAGGCTTGTAATTAAAACAGGGCTAAAGATTTTTGTGTCACAGTCAAGCCTGATCTTTTTATAGCAAATAATGGCCCCCGAATGCTTGATGGTTTCACCAGCAAGGCTGCAAATTAACATTTTGCTTGTGTTTCATTATTAAACAGGGGCCGCGGTGACTAATTAAGGTAGGGAGTCGACGGCAAATTACGTCACATCGCCATAGCAGCAGTGCTTGAATAATATCTGCGTTTTGTATTGGAATAAGCAGAGATGGTTAAAGCTTCACTGCAATGCAAGGGGCCTCAATCCATCTGCCAAAGAATTAAATATTTAGACACTGAAATATCATGTGGAGCAAACTGCTTAGCTGGTCAGTTGACTCTGTTCAAGGACACTTGGGATCAGAGCAGCAGTCACAAAATGTTCTGGGAAGTAAGTGGGTCAGAGCGTGAGGTTTTATTTACAGAAACACACTGACCTGTATTTAGCATCGTCCTCGGCTCAAGCGTGATTATACAAAATACAGAGACCAAAAAGTGGAGGATTGAGGGGCACGTTGACAGACCTGTCGCAGTGGTTGCACTTGAAGGGTTTGGCGCCGGTGTGTTTGCGGTAGTGCCTTGTCAGCTCGTCGCTCCGGGCGAACCGCCACTCGCAGCCGTCCCATGAGCACTTGTATGGCTTCTCACCTGCATGGGGGAGAGGGAGGAAAACACCTGTTTCATCAACGATAATACATTAAGCAAAGACACTGATTATGTCCCAATGGTGCGTGATGATGCTGAACACACAGAAGAAGAACGTCATGAAGTGGGAGGAGAACGTCAGGGGAAGGTGATGGAAGTTTGGAAGGGTTGCAGAGATTAGTTTTAACATATTGCTAATTTGTGTGCCGACTAATGGCAACAGCCACTCCTTTGAACAGTTCAATCGTGAGTTAAAATGTACATCAGTTCATGTGTTTTTGCCAAGAAAGAAGATGAATGTAAGTAACCAACCACTATATTATATACTGCTATGAGAGTCGGCGGCACGGTCTGCATTAGCTTGCATGTCAACCTCACAGTGCAGAGGTGCAGGGTTTGATTCCGGATCTGGCCTTCCTGTGTAGAGTTTGCATTGTTCTCCCCATGCCTGCGCGGGTTTTCTCCGGGTGCTCTGGTTTCCCACACATTCCCAAAACGCTCTAATTTGTGGGCGCTCTAATTGTCTCTGTGTGCCCTGCGATTGGCTGGCAACCAGTTCAGGATGTACTCCGCCAACTGCCCGAAAACAGCTGGGATAGGCTCCAGCACGGCGGCGACCTTTATGAGGAAAATCGGATTAGAAAATGGATGGATGGATGGATACATGGGCTACTAGAGTACATTGAAAAAAAATGTGTGTTGAATTTACTCAATTTTATTTCTCATCAAGTGACTGCCCAAAATGTAATTACCTGGAGCCAGATACATGTTTGAAATAGATGTAAAGTCTACTTAAAAAAGCTGTCGTCGGGCAGGAAGCGGGGTGCACTCTGAACTGGTTGCCAGCCAATCACAGGGCACACCTAGACAAAAACCCAGTTACACTCACAATCACACCTTTGAGCGTTCAATCAACCTACCATGCAAGCTTATGGAATGTGGGAGGAAACTGGAGTACACAAAGAAAATCCACACTGGCAGAGGAAGAAAATATGAACTCCGCATTGGAAGGCAATAGCTTGGATGTGCACACTGGACCTCTGTACTGTGAGGCGGATGTGCCAAGTGGAAGGCGAACGGTGAAAAATTGCACTGTACATGAAGCGGTCCATGATTATTTGCAATCATGGCAATGCGCAATATGCATAACCCACTGCAGTGCTGGACCCAGAATAGGACTACATTGTGAAAACATTAGCTGGCTGTCCCAGCAACAAGCAGAGGATTTCTATACTATCATGTGACAGCCAGCGAGCACTTCACGCAGCCCACATTCCATGCTTTGGTGTTCTGTACTGAAAAAAATAAAGTAAAACATCTACGACGTCATCAGTGTTGACTTAAAAAAAACTGAATTCATACAAACCCTAGTCTGTACCCAGGAACACTTAGAACAGCAGTTCTGGGCCGACCGGCAATGAAGCCCCGGGAGACAAGGATGCCTGACTCTGTTGCCTAGCAATGGGGCCACGAGAGGAGTAGCGTGTGTTGATGCTGGGTGCATGCAACATGAGGAGGCAGCATAGTCAGTGCAGCTGGCTGGATCTGGCAACGGCACGCTGCCATGCCACCGGCCAATTACCGGGCATGCCGGCAGAGCATGGAGGCAGTTGCCTAGAAACGGTAACTGTCGAGATGTACAGAGCAATGGGGGAGGGATAGTGAGAGGTGGTAGCGGTGGCGGTGCGGAAGGAAGAAGGAAGGGGGGGCATTAAGAGACCACTGCCTGCAGCAATAATAACCACTCAGCTACCGAGTCCTCCAACGATATGCTGCCCCGTTGCCTGGTAACGGAATCAACCTCCCCCACCTCTTCTTTCTTGAGATACCCTCACAAAAACAGACACGTAGACTTGCCTGCTCACACACACACACACACACACACACACACACACACACACACACACACACACACACACACACACAAACACAAATTTACAAATGTACCCACACACTGCTTCCATTCAGTGGGATTGAGTGTCACTGAAAAATGGAGCTCACCAATCTAATCCAGCAGATTAGCCCAAACTCGTCAGTATAATCAGATTATGCTTTTGTTACTTTTGGAAAACATGTCATGGCTTATGTTGCGGATCATTTCCTTTCATTAAGATGATTATAAATCCTGTGCGTGGTTACAAGCTCCATTGAAAGTGTTCAGAAACCTCTGCTCAGACATGTCCCAGTGCCCAAATGCTTCCTCCCTCCACTCTAAAATGCCTTGCAGAATAATCAAATCAAATCCGAACTTGTACGTCGGCATCCGCAATCTGATAACTGGGTGTTTCCTGAGTCACGGTAATCATATCATGTGTCATCTGTTACTTCTGATTGTTCCCTCACACGCACACACACATAGGGAATGCACTCCAGCCTCTCAGGTGCCAGTGTTGATCTTAATTGCATTTCCTCCATTAACTGGAGCCGGTGCCGGGCATCCGGGTCTCAGAGGTCATTAAAGAGGCTCGCAGAGAGCGCTTTACGGGCTCCGACCTGCAACCAGCATTTCAGCCTTTGATATGAGAGAGCAGTGTTTGGTTGGGGGCAGCTACATGAAGAGAGGAAGATTTTGTACGGGAGGCGGGTGAGCGAGGGGGGAGCCTTGATGTCAGCTCAAATATTCATATGTATCAAAAGGAAACTTTTCTCAATTTAAATTGCTTTGAAATCAGTCAAAATACAATAACTGCACGTTTACATTGTTGAGTTGGTGATGGCTTTCACATGGACACTGGCAATAACCATGGATATAATGATGGGAGTACCAGCATCCTCGATTGTACTTTGTCGGTCTTGCGTTTTGTAAATAAACATCCACCTCTCTCCTGATTATTCCGGAGATCTAACAGAATAAGTGCCGCACGTTAGAAGCCAATGTGTCTGACTGTGTTAAACGGTGAAGGAACTTCCACGGGGTCAAATAAAAACTGGAGTTCAAGTATTTTTATGAAGGGAGACACAAGAGAGGAAGGTGATGTCAAACGAGCGACAGAGGAAGAATAACTTGAGCAGCCTCGTGTTTTAGCTCTTCCCTCAACCTGCTCCCTATCTAATTGTACCACTCCTTATCTATCATAAGCCTATTCACAAAAAGCTCTACAGGGCACCGCTATTCCATGCCGACCCGTCTAATTCCAGATTAAATCGTTGCCTTTTCTCCGGCAGTAATTTATGGAAATAACAAGCAAGAAAAAGAGGATTTGAGTAATGACATCTCTTAACGTGTCAGGATAATAGTGCAGTGACTGGGGAGCCTGCTTTACAGCTGTTGCGTTGCAGAGGGTCGTTGCCTTATATCCTTTTGTTTGAGTCTTATGGCGTACGTCCTTAACACATGAGTCATCTATGCGAATAAAATATTTGATTTATGTGCTGTTTGATCCTAATATCAACCCACTTTCTTGTGGCGGGTCAACACGAGTAGAAATTGCACACTTGACTGTTTTTTTTCTGGTCTACCCACTTGTCATAATTTTTACCCACTTGGGCGACAAATACACTTCACCGGTGAACTCAGTGATTGTGTATCTCTGTTTTAGTGTGGCTAGCGCTTACCTGTGTGATGTGCTTCACAGAAAGTTCAATCAAACCTTGAGAGTTTCCTAGCCTTTTGTCAAACAAGGCACATACAAGCCGATTTTACTCACAAGCATAAGAACACAAAATGTGTGTTTTGCACAGCGTTGGCAGTGGCATAGAGGAGGTACAAATGCATCACTCCAACCCCATAAGATCCAAACTCACTGTATGGGTTCACCAGTAGTCTCCTGCTGCACCTTTTTGACTCATTGGGGCAGCGGTTCTTAACCGTTGTCACCATGGTAATAATCAGAGCGTCGGATGTTGACAACATGTATCCCACAATGCATTGTGCCAAACAAATGCAGGCTAATATGAGAGAGTACAAAACAGGAAACCCCACACTTTGACAATGGTAGACAGCTGAAGAAGGGGCGAACATTCTTCAGGCTACCAAAAGAAGAACCAAGGTGTAGCGCCAGCGTTTGTGAGAGCGCACCAGGGCCGCACCGCCATCTGATGCGCCGCTCAAAGTGAAGGACTCCCCATTCTAGTGTGTGATTTGCCCCGCAGATGCTGGAATGATATGATTGACTGATAAATATACAAATGGCAGAATAATGTGGAGTTAAATGCCTGACAGTATAGGCCCAATGGCATTAAGATAGGCCCCTAGTGCGAGCTTCTTTGTGACAACTAACTGAGCGAAAGTTCAACACGTGTCAGAATTATATGAATCTATTAAGACTTCAGATAAGCCCTCTGTTGGCACACACTATAATTATGGCCACGGCGTAGCAAAGAATCGCTCATGGGTTGGTCATCTTATACCAACATAAAGTGACTGACAGAAAAATGAACAAATTGGATTTTTTTTTTTTATTCCCGATTGGCCCTTGGTTATGGTGGGCCATAATGGCAGGCTTGTCTCCATCCTGCATACACAACTTTCAGTGGACTCACAAGCTATATCCTGGTTTAGAAAGAAAGATTTAGATGACGGCACGCCTTGCGCTGACACACGACAATATAAGCCAACATGCCATGACCTACCTCCATAACTGTTATGTCTGCAACATATTTGGAGTTTCTGGATGATTACAGCCCCAGCAAAAGGCGGTCAGTCACTGACCTAGACCCGCAGGAAGCTTTAGTGGGTGTGTGTGTGGGAGTGGGGTGTCAGTGTTAGAAATAAAGCTGGGAATGTCAGGTGGCCTATCCAGGTCAATCCATCCATCACTGAACAGTTACTCAGGCAGAGGACAGCTCTCCGACAGGGGTCTGAGTGGTTTGGGATGGAGATGGAGGAGTGAAAGAGTTGGGGCATCAAGATCCCCCCCTCCCTTCCCTCCCCTTTGCTTTAGTCAACAGCCTTGTCGCTGGAGACCAGGGTCAGGTAGAGAGAGTGGGACGAGAGAAGTACCGGTAGTGTTACTCCTTCACTCTAACAAGAAGTTTTCATTTTCTACTTAACCTCATTCTTCACTGAGAATGGAGAACACGGGGAATTTTAATCACAACAAAAGAAGCGTAACAGATGGCCCGACAATACGGTATGTCCGTACAAACAGATGTGTATACGAGGAATGGAAGTGGTATGAAAACACATTTGAAATATCTTGCAGCTAATCAAAATTCTCACCTGTGTGTGTCCTCTGATGGGCCTTAAGGTGAGAGCTCTTCGTGTAAACCTTCCTGCAGCCATTAAACTGGCAGCGGTGGATCCTCTTCTTGTTCTCTGGAAGCTCCCCGAGCACACACGCTACTCCCTCATCTTCCTCCTTTACCTGCGCAGGGAGGGGGTGTGCCGGCACCAGCCGGGCGGCGCTGAGCCCCACCTTCCTGGCCACCAGCTTGAGGGTGAGTGTCCCATCAGCAGATGCCGTGAGGGAGGGGCTGGGTTTCACAAGGTGCCGACCAAGTTCCGGCGATGAGGGGGGCGTCAGAGAGGTGACTGCACTTAACTGTGCCTGGTGAACTCCTTCCATCCCTTCTGTGGGTTCTGGAAGCTTTGGTTCTGTTTTTATTGAAGTAGTGGAGGGTAAGTTCCTCCGTGTGGGGCAAAGTATCACTGTTGGTGGGCTCGGGGGCTCATGTATGCTAGGGAGGAGAACGTCGGCGAGCTCTTCCTCGCCATCCTCCTTCAGGTAGGCAGGGGTCAAGAGCCCATCCAAATCATGGTCGAAGAGCTCCGAAAGACGCTTTGGCTCCGTCTGCAGATAACGCTCCAACTCCAGGCAGGTCTGGAAGAGATAAAAACAGCAGACTGCTCACTCTACAATCCAACTTGATAAACATCCATCATTGGATGTGCCAACATGTACTTGTCGACACTCCACTCACTCAGCTGTCACAAAAACCACAAACACACACACGCGCGCGCACTGACACGCACACATGCACTGACACGCACACTTCACACACACACACACACACACACACACACACACACACACACACACACACACACACACACACACACACACACACACACACACGCGTATAACCAGAAACCTGTGCCAGTAATTATACACTGATTGATTGCAAGTGCAATAGGAGATGTTCAAAACTGAATGCAGTTCTTTTCAAACAACATTTCACTGTGTAGAGACAAACATGCATGTGTCAGCCTCCAGCAAGCTAATATTGAAAGATTTATTCCACTGTATTTATGGTCGGCTTCTTTCCAATTACTCTGTACCTAATCATAGAAGCCAAACAAAAGAGCACTGATTTGTGCACACTGGCGTCATGAGGAGTCGATTACTTGACACGATGCTGTCAAGCTTCTTTGAGTCGAGCCGGCCAGGGAATGAGGCGTCCAGTGTCCAAGGATAAAGCTATTATGTGCGGGCAGACGGCGCCGGTTTGATCCCAGGGATCGTTGTGTCTTACTTGTAACCACTAACCTGTTTTGACAGCTGAGATGGAGGCGAGCAGCTCTGGCGGGTGCGTACTACTCCCCACTTCATTTGTGTGTAAATAGGCACTGACACACAGGAGTCGCTGCTCCCATTATCAGAAATAAGGTTTTACACACTGAACACATCAGAGATATTTACACTCCACCACTACCTCCCCCTAGTTTCCCAATTCCTCTTCTATCCCTCCCTCCTCGTTTGCACCTTCTAAAAATAAAATCACACATTTCTCTCTTTTTTTTTTTGGCAGGGAGGGGTCTGTTGCTAGGGAATGCGTCTTCCAGGAACAAAAGGATATATTTTTTTGGGTGTTTGTAATGTTTACATGATTTGCATACTGACATCAAGACACTCAAGAGCACCCACCCCTTCCCTATGCCACACGCCTACATTATTTCTTCCTCGCTCTGCGCTTTATGCTTTATATAAATTGACAAACAAGTTGGAGCGATATTTGCTATCCGCCCCCCTCTCCTATACTTACTCTCCACAGCATGTTTTCCCTCATTTTTCAGTCCTCTCGTTGTGCAGGCGGGCTCCTCTCTCAAGGTGAGCACTAATTATCCGCCTAAACCAGACACTCAGAGAGGAATTTCTTGAGCAAAGTGCTGAGGACTGCGAACCAAGGTGAGAGTGTGTATGGGAGCTAGTCCAAGCAGGCGGAAAAGAGGATAGAAGAAGATAAGTGCAAGGCAGAGGCAAGTGGAAAGTGAGTAGAGCAACGGGGGTGACTGGGTGAAAGAAGCCAAAGAGCCGAAGAAGGTCTTGACTTGATTTTCTCCGCAGGGGGAATGGGGAAGTGAATCCTTTTTGGAAGTGTGACATTTGGTGTAAGAAAGTCCTGTCAGTGGTTCCTCACACACACACACACACACACACACACACACACACACACACACACACACACAGAGGAGCATGCAGGTGCACAAAACACGAGGTTAAATACAAGGTTACAAACCACGGTGATATGATGGCATGTCGTCTATAACATTGCATGAGGTGGAGCGACTACTGTGAAACTTCTGCGTGAGTTGTGGCTGCCATCCTCTCCTTTCTACGCTTCCTGTCCCCTGTCACTCCATCGGGCGCAACCGCCCTACCAGGTCGTATCACTCAGGTGGTGACATTAACATTGTTTGAGAGAAGGTCATGTGTTTGATCAGCAGCTTGTGTGTGTTTATTGCTGTGCAGCGTGGGTGGTGTCACGTTGTCTGTGTAAGAGAAGCTTAATTATATGCTGCTCTGAGTGTAATTATTCAGCGCTTGTGTTTTTGCGTGAACACCCACTGTATGCTCATGCATAAACAAATCTCTTTCCTGATCTAGTGCCTTAAAGTGTGTGTGTGTGTGTTTGTGTGTGTGTGTGTGTGTGTGTGTGTGTGTGTGTGTGTGTGTAGAGAGAGAGAGAGAGAGAGAGAGAGAGAGAGAGAGAGAGAGAGAGAGAGAGAGAAAGGGGCTAATTGGCGAAGCGCCTGTCTGGAGTGCCGACATTTATTGGTTTTGCACAAAGCCAAGTTCCATTTTCCTAATGGCCTTTTTGGGATGATTCCTCTATGCGGGCCAGGATGAAGCGTGACAATCCGCTGGCTAGCCAAGCTGCCAACCACTGAGAGAAAGGTGATGATGGTGACGGTGCATTTGCAGCCATGGTGTGACACGGTAGCCCGTGTCTTAAATCTTACTCAAACAAAATCATTGATGCTTTTGGCAAAAATACAATAAATAAATGTTAGCTTCGCGGGTGAAGGGTCACGCGCCAGAGGATTGTGTGTGAAAAACAACTTTGGGAGAAGACTTTTCTGTGTGAGCAATTGTGTGCAAGACAATAGAAAATGCCAAGGTTTCTTTCTACTTCCTTTCTCCAGATTGACTGGCGCCCGATCCATTCAGCTGGGATAAGCTCCATTTAAACACAGCCCAAATGTGGGAAAGCAGTACAGAAAATGGATGGATTGTGTTTTTTTGTTGTTTGTTTTTTTGTACAAATGCAACATTTTGAAAACAACCCAGACACACGAGAGGTGCATATGTCAAACAATTAGCTGGCAATACTGGCATGTAGTAAATAAATGTGATATAATATGCATGCTAATGAAATGTTTGAACTCCGTGGGGCACACAATATTTTCAACATCATTCACCTTTACACCTGGGAGGTACGAAAAATTGAATGCAGCTCTGCTAGGAACAAAATACACATTACTGGCGAATCATTTCCAGCATCAGCGCTTAACAGACATATGTTTACCAATGTTGCTTTGGCTGTGATACACTCATCCATGTCCGGAGAGCAGTTTCTAACAAGAGAGCAGCCCTAACATGCATGTTTGCACAAGTTGCTGCAAAACACCCAACATGATGGTACAAGTATATGCTGTACAAAAGGGAAATTAAAAAGGCATTTCTCCGCCTTTCTGTTCATACATCTATTTAGACGAGCGAGTGCCGTGTAATGGCGCAGATTTGCACATGGCTTTCTTTTCAGAGATTAGCATAGTTTATAGCATTTAATCTTCTTCATGAGCCCCTTTAGCTTCTTTTGGGCAATGCTTCTTTCAAAAATAAACTCCCCAAATGTGTCAGAAACCATGAAAAGTGCCCAGGGGCACAATGTAGACACACGACTGCAGTTTTAAATACAGCAGGTGTGACAACGCCAGACAGACAGGCTCAGCCTCACCTCCCCTCTTCTGCGGGGCCCAGGGCCTGGCAGCTGATGCCCTCTCCCCCGTTGCCTGCCTCCACCAGCCTGCCACCGCCATCAAAGCGCAGCCTGCCTCCCAACTGTTAGTTCCCTGCTACAGCGCTAATAAAAAGCCTGGGTTATAAATATGAAGAGAGGATCGTGCGTAATGCCCTAAAGGAGCACCCAAAACACCACTAAACAGATAAATGTAATGGTATGGATATGGCTCATTAATTTTAGCATACTTAGTTTTTACAGAAGCTGTGATAGAGACAAGGTGTTATGAATAATATACAAAGCATAAGGATGCATTTAAATGCAAAGCAGTTTACATGGGACGTGAGGAGGAACCAATTCATCTGCTTTGTCCTCTTACAGGCTGCACAACTGCTGAGTAATATGGATTTGTTTTTTCCTGACGTAAATTCTCAGCCGCATCGATTCTGCATTATTTAGCATAACAAGCGACATCCTGTTAATGGCAAGTCACAGATCGATGAAATATTTAAAAAAACAAACTGTGCTCGGGAGTCATTTTGGATGCAACAGAATTTGTGTTGCCGTTGACTTTCTCAGTCTTGTGGCGTCCCATTTGTGAAGACTTTCCCGCAAATGGGGAAAAAGGACTGGCTGTTAAAGCTGAGCACTTGGTTTTATTTATTTACGAAGTCAGGGCCAACTTAACTCTCTTATTCTTTTGATGCAGAGTCCTGCTGTGTGTGTGTGTCTCATCCTGGAGAGGTGCTACAGGCCTCCCATTGATCTTGGGCCGTGCCATCACTTTGAGGTGACAGCTAAATGACCTGCAGCCCTGGGCGCTGACCATCTCACCATCATGTGTGTGTTTGTGTGTGTGTGTGTTTGCATTGGAGTGACTAATCGATAGAGAATGATGCCTGCATAGAGCTCATCAGTGGTGGCAGTCGCAGCAGACAGACTGTAATCTATAGCTTTGCTGAGCAATGCTTACATGGCGCACCCCCACCTGCATGCACACAGAATCCAAAAAGAACTCACCCTCCTCCCCTTTCCTGCTAAGCTCCCCTTTAGGCTCCTGGCCGGCACCCCCTGAAAGCTGCAGCCTCCTCAGAGAGCAGCACGGCGTCATCGTGGCCAAGCAGCCTGCAGGGCGACGAGGGAGGCAACGCTTAATTTTCCTCAACCCCAACCTGAGCGCCGCTTGCATTCGCCACCATTCTCAACAGACTCACTGACAGGGGTGCGGGGTTTGGCCACAAGGGATCTTAGACGAACTGGTGGGGCTTGGGAGGAAAAAAAAAAAGAAGAGGAAGGAGAGACACAAAGAGAAGGGGGCTCCAGGGGAGAGAGGAAGCTCATTTATCTGCCTTCTGAGAGGTGAGACGTAAAGAAGAAGAAAGGTCGGTAGCGTGAGGGGTGAAAGATCTACAAACATTACGCTGCAGTTAAGAGTCAAAGATAGCGCGGAAGAGATACTCCTGATAGACAAAAAGCTCCATCTCTGCCAGCAATTGCACCTTACCTAGCTGCAGATAACATGTGGCGGAAACATCTTAATTACACACACGGCCTTATCAGGAGACATTAGCCCGGCAGTGATAATCAGTGCCGGCGTCAGGCCCTTCCGTCACTGTCTTGTGGGACTTTCAGATAGAGTGGGCATCAGGGTGATAACACACATCACCACTTGTTAAATCACAATCCACTGATGGGCTTTGAGCGGATAAAGCAGAAAAACATTGCTCCTCATTTATTGGACAATATTTTAGTCTTCAGATGAAATGTACAAGTCATTTTTAATCCATCCAATAGTTTTACAGCCCAGGACTCCAAAGTGAGATATTTTCCCCAACACTCTTCTTTCTGCACCACCAAACATATACAGTATTACACTATACTATACTATAGTATATTATTTTCAAAGAAATACAGTATCACAGATGGCTAATCTGTCTTTCGCACGCCATGTAAAACGATTGAGCCCTTGAGGTTCCGGTAACCTTGAGGTGCACACAGCGTTCAGGAGGGCTTGGGGTACAACAAGTGGACAGCACTTTTAAAGACTGAAGCCAATCTCTATGAAGGGTGTGTGACAAAGGGTGGAAAATGTCTTTTTGTTCTCGTATTAAGAACGGTGATTTGAGAGGTGAGCGTGTAAGAGGATGGAGAGCTCAAGACAGGAGGGCACCGGTGGAGAGGGCGGATGAAGATGCAGCAAAGAGAAGAGTGGCAAAGAGGATGGAGGCAAAGGCGGGGAGGAGGGGAAATATAATCCCAGCGACTAGAGCGCCAAGGAGGGAAGTCTCTTTAACTGGATTTGGGTGAGCTGCTGTTTATCGGTGTACGAATGGCCAAGTAGCCCCTCTTAGCTGTCAAAACCATCCTAATCTAATCATATGACATTTCAGCCATTTTCCACCAACATGCACATGGCGCGTGTGCGCATCCAGGGGGGTCGGCGACAATAGCGGTTTTCTATCTTGCAGTGGGATTTGGGGAGGCTGTGCTCTGGCCGTAGGGGATCCCATTGTTTGAGGCAGACTGGCTAATCTTCATTACCGCACACAATGGCAGGTCCAAAGAGCGAGTCCTGGGCTGCAAAAAGCACGGGAAACAAAAGCGTGGCGACCGGTGAACGAGCGGGCAGGAAGACAGGTCGACAATAACAGGGAGAGAGATAAAGGGAATAGTGAAGCGGAAACACGCGTACTCGCACGGCGAGCATTAGAAAAGGCCGCTCAGTCGCACAATCGCGTCCTGAGTGCAACTGTGGCGCTGTGCCACCACTGATAAGGTTCATTCATACATGCTGAATTTGGGAAGCTTTTTGAATGCTTTCACCACAGCGGCATTGTGCAACAGGCTGACATCGTCCTTGCCACGCCAAAACTCTCAGGAAAACAAGAGAGTGCATCGAAAGCCGGTCAGTGGCAGTGGCACAATTTGGATTAGCTCCGATAAGTGGCGGCGTGCACTCGGGGTAGCACGGCTTCAACTTTTTTCAGACAGCACTATTGTAATGAAAGTCGAATGGATGGTGCCGAGTGGCTGATTCCATCAATGATATTTTTAGTGCTGCAGTATTAGACTCGGACAATTAGTGGAGCTCAGATGTCGAAGAAAACATGGTAAAGCTGAATTTAGCTGTTTTGCTGCACGCAAATGGAATAAACAGAAGTGAAAATGCTTTGAAATAGAAATTCTAAACTCAACCCAAGTCAGGTAATTTAAACATTTTAAAATATTTTTTTTCTATTAGTCATTTTAGAAACCTACTTTTATTTGTTTTATTTACTTTCATATTTTAAAGTCCTCTGTTCGTGTTGTTAAATGTACGCTCTTTTTGTGATTTTGCTGGTATGTTTGGAAACGCTTTTAGGTGATGTCTCTTTCCCTGTGTGAAGCCGCTGGGACGGCAAGGTAAGAGTTGCAAAACTTGGCCAACATGCGCAGCAGCGGAATCTGCATGGTGGGTATTTGCGTGTTTACAAATAATCACGGATGTCCTCGTAAGTGGTAGTACAATTCCCAGCCCTCCTTCCACTTTGATTGTGAAGGCGCAAAAAAATTCTAAATCCCACTTGAGTCAAGCATTTGGAAGTTCAAGACAATTTGAATCAATTAAGGTCATGGACTTATTTCATTCAATGCACTCATCTGTTGCAGAGAGCGGCTCTGCTTCCTCCAAGTCAAAACATTGGTGACGAGTCGACGTCAAGCTCTAAGTGTCATTGTGGAGTTGGAAAGTCGATGAGTTGACTAGTTCACACTACAACATGCTTGCACATTTACACAATACAGAAATGTTCACACCATAATGCTTTTTCGTGCACCGGTATGAGCAGGTGGGACACTGTCGTTCTGTCTTTATTCCCGCAGCAATGCTTTTAAGACAAACCCGAGTGGGAGAGATTAACCCAAGCTGCTTAAAATATTGAAAGACATCTTCTCGCTGCCGGGCTCTCCGCCAAGAATTGTGAGAGAGCCCCTGAGTGAGTTGATGTTGCTCACGGATGGGCGGAAGTGGGCTGAACCCAATGGCCCCTCAGCTGCTGCAGCACAAACAGTCTGCATCCCAATTTCAACCCCAAAGTGCACAACAAAAGCTGGCTGCATGAGCTGCAAAGGAATTGCGACCCTTGACCTTTACAAGTAACTGTGTTTTTCTGCATGTTTCTGTGTGGCATGACACACACACACACACACACACACACACACACACACACACACACACACACACACACACACACACACGTATGAACCCAATAAACTTGCACTGCGATGCTTGCTCTGTCGCTGCGCTTTGCTTACACGCACGCAAGCACACAGACGCATACACACCAATGAAAATTATTGATGTGCTCTCTTATAAAACAGTGGCTGGTCCCTGAAGTATTCCTGGCAACATCACGGGCTGAAAATAGCTGCCGACCCAAATAACTTTCCCCGACGGAACGGAGACAGAGCCAGACCACAGCCATAGGCAACTGGCTTTACTAATTGGCATCATTTTACAATGAAATAATATCTGGGATGCAATCGTGGTAAACTAAAGAGCAAGAGGATGTGCTGTCTAGCCAGGCACATGCCTGGGAGGAGCACCCCGTCGTGTTGGTCTTACTTAATAGAAAATACACATGGTGTGTGTTCATGTAGAAGTGGTGTTATCAAGGCATGCTCGGATGACTTTGGTGTTGAAGAAATTGAGAGATTCCAACAAGAGTGAGGGAGACCTCAGTGAAGAGCTGGAGAGTCATCAAATCAAAGGGTTGCCGGAGCATCATGAAGGGCACACTGATCCACGCAGCAGGACGGGCGATCATTCATGATCATGAAAAAAATACAGCCTGCGACTAAACTGGTCAATTGATCCTCGCACATGCGATGTAAGCAACTTGCTTCAAAAGAAAAACTGAAAACAATGAAACAATTTACTGTATACTATATTATATTTTGGGCGGCACAGTGGAAAATGGTTAGCAGGTCGGCCTCAAAGTATGAAGGTGCCGGGTTCGATGCTGGCTCCGGCCTTCCTGTGTGGAGTTTGCTTGTTCTCCATGTGCTGCCATGTGTTTCCTCCCGGTACTCCGGTTTCACATTATAAAAAACATGCATGGCAGGTTAACGGAACACTCTAAATTGTCCCTTAGGTGTGAGTGTAAGCGGGAGTGGTTGTTCATCTCTGTGCGCCCGGCGGTGGGCAGGCAACCAGTTCAGGGTGTCCCACGCCTACTGCCCGGAGACAGCCGAGATAGGCTCCAGCACACCCGTGACTCTTGTGAGGATAAGCGGATTAGAAAATGTATGGATGGATTTATTTTATATACCAGCCGCCCCCCCCCCACAGAGAACATGTAACTATTGGCAAGGAATTAGTAGTTATTTGATAATATTACAAAGAAAGGAAACAAGCAAGAAATAAAGTACAGTGTGTGGTTCTTTGAGGTTCTCATTCTGCTCATGTGATCCGGCAGGCATTTATTGGCCTTTGTAGCTGTGACATTGCAAAGCTGTTTACCTGAGATTCACATTTCGAAATGCGGAAAAACTGTAGCTGACAGGTGACCCCCTCCCGCCGCATCAAATCTAGCGGTGCTGTCGACCCCGGCCCGCTGCGCGATAGCTCAGTAGCGTGTGTTCGCTTTGCTCGTTGTGTGGCGGGCCTCAGGTTGAAACAGGCACTGGCCTGCTCACATTATGCGACGAGAAGAATGAGGAAACATGTTCAATGTCATGCTGATTAATGGCTCTTCCCACAGCTCTCATTAAATCATTGCAGGCCAGTTGCCAGGCCTGTTGGAACCCCACCGTCATTCAAATTTGACACTTATATGACCCTTTTCCCCCCCTCACACCAAGGCTAAATGTCAGAATAAAATAACACCACATCTCACGCCCTGACATGTCGGCCAATCCCAGTTTTCGGTTGAATCCGCTCCTTTCTGAGGTTGATGTATCTCCTTCAAACATTGCAGGAGATTGGAAGAAAAGTGACATAGGACCTAAACCGTTTCATGTGGAAGCAAGTTCCAGGTAAAATCTTTCCATTTTGAAATGCAAGACACATTCCACTCTGTTTCAGGCTGGCATTAAAAATAGTTGTCCGATGATAAATGTTAGCAATAGTAACACCAAGTATGATGGAGCGAAGACAGTGAAGCAGGTGAAGAAGACGTCTGGTTTGCATGTCATGCAAGCATGCAAATCGCACACAAAGTGCCTGACGTAACACTGCGAGCTCCTGCTCCACTGCCACGATGCAACCTTGGGTCAGGATGAGATCTCATCTCAAGAGAATTGAAAAGCATATGCAACCCCCTGGAGTCAAGATGCTTCGCCCTGCTTTATAAACAAGCGGCTTTACGGCATGTCCTTGCCGCCGTCAGCGGCGCAGGCTGAAGGCCTTGATTGATGACTGGCTTCAGATGGCAACAAGCAGTGGTGTTGACTCAGTCAAATTGCCCTTGTCTCCCTCTGCCCTCCATCTCTTTCCTCTTCTTTGCTCCCATGGGAAAAGGTCTTTATGGCTGGATGTCTGTTTTTTGGGCGTCGCATGCTCCCTGGGGCTGGGGAATATTCTCCCGTACAGAAGGAAAGAAGCAAACAGGCAGAGTCCTTTCTATTGGCTCTGCTTGCCAAGGCTGCCTAGCAACAGGTAGGCAGTGAGAGGGGACGAAGTGCTTACCCCTGAAAGACTTACAACTGATTCTAAATGCTGCAGATATAAATTTCATGACAAATTTAACAGAGCAATCCAAATGATCTTCTCTACGGCCTCCCTTTACAGACGTGGTCAGCGTTCACCCACTCATCATGGCCATGAATGCTGTGCAGCGAGATGTTCTCAACACGAGCCTTCTTTGTCCCGCGTGGCTGTGACAAGCCGGGCAGCCGAGCAGTGTAAGGTGCCATGACGAGTGTCCTGATATTTGGCTGAAATGATGTGAAAGTCATTTCCAAGCCGCATGCGTGTGAGGCGTCAAAACGACAACTGACTTTTCTACTGGTTGTTCATCAAACTTGGGGCGACAGAGAGCTATACATAAAGATGTGCTCGTCCGCAGCATCCCTCGGCCCCTCCCGCTGCCCCTGACAGGCCAGACAGCGGCATGTCAGGCAAATGAATACATCCGCTGCCGCGCTCTCTTTCATCAACGCTTCCCGGCTTTTCATCAGCGGCCATAAAGCAATAGCAGGCACATATCACTGCCGATAGCCTCTCAGTTGCCTGAATGATGAGACAGACATGGCAGAGTTCAAGATGCGCTCTCATAGCAGATGGGATGTTACTAGGTCAGGGGGTCACTCGCACATCTCATTACACAAACCTACATGCGCACAGGACCATCAACTAGCGACAAACCTGAGCAAGCCTTAATGTGAAAAAAAACACCAAGTGGCATGTCTTGTTAACTGGTGCTTCAAATAGAGTCTGAACAGTTTTGCCTCATTTATCGGCTCAATTGGATCAACTCGTTTTTCTAACGGACATTTTCTACCCTCGCAAATAGACACGATTCCTCGCTGCAAATAAAATGCCTTGAGGAAAAACCTCATGGCTGGATTATACAAAGGCTGCCTTTTTACAGGCCAGGCCGTGTCCAATAGATATTCTATGACTGAGATCTCCTGACTGCTTTTTGGCTGGAGGCTGACATCACTCATATTAGCCATTTGAGTATCACAAGATCATAAGAACAGTCTGCAATACTTGAGGAAAACAAGGATCAAATTCATATTACAGACTTCATGGAGTGAATTCTCCATTAAATCATTTGTTAACCACCACATTAGATGATGATCAAGGTATCAGCCGAGGCTATCTGAAATAACTAAGTTTACATTTGTCCGACATTTTCCAGATCATAGTCGACTTAAACATGCCTACTGGATGGATCTACCCCTCTTTTGCATACAACAACACCAAAGTGAGGGGAAGTGTACAAGAACAAGTGGAAAAATCCGTACTGAGCTACTTTTATTGCAAGTAAAGAGGATCCAAAATGTAAGGAAGCAGGGTGGCTGATATCGAGTCTGCCGTGTGTGAGAAAAGCAGCTGTGACCCACTGAGGATTACGCAACATTGTGAGACACGCGGCTGGATGTGCGCTCGCACATACGGACTCAACTGTTTTCGGATCAATGGCAGATGCCACTCTCTATCTTTTTGCCTCCACCTTCCCGTAAACTGAAGGTAGGGTCACCATACGCGTTCTTCTTCTGTCACTTTTCCTGACTCTCGACGCATCCCCGCATCTTCCTCTTCTTCTGTCTGTCTGCAGTAACTCGTCAGTCCTTTGGGGTCCAAGCCCACCCGACTGTGAAATGTGAAACCCTGCTCGGCAACTTCTTCCATTGTCATGGTTGCACCGACTCCCCCACCTTGCCCAGACACAGCCATTGAAATGTGCGTGTGAGAGAGTACATGTATGTGAGCGCCTCTGGTGGCCGGTCGTGCCGCTGCTGCTGCTTCACCCCACATTCAGGGAAGGATGTCCACATATAGACACCTATAATACATTGCAGCGACATGAAGCCATTTGTGTGTGTGTATGTGTGTGCGCGCAAGCGTGTTGAAGCCATAAGGGATAATATATTGTATGTGTTGGAGGGCATGGAGTGTGTCCTGGGGTCAATGACACACAGTCGTTTGTGGTGTCCTGCTACGAATCAGGGTCAAGTGCTACAGAAATAAGCTGCATCATCAGCGGAGTCTGAAGGCTGCTGAAAAATCACCCAAGATGCCGATATGTGTCTGCCCACATGTCACATAAGGCTTTATCAAAGTGGATGGCAGTTTACAAAGTGCACAACAAACATTGGTAGAACTCCAGCTGAGGTAAGTCCTTGGTGGTGTTGGGTTGTGCTTGTCTGAGGGAAAAATCACAACTAATTCCAGCATATTAGCTTGCAGCTATTTGTTCCAACTCTGAATGACCGACCATGCGGGGATTTGGTTGTGAAACATTTCCAAAAATGCAACAAATAGCGCCCTCAAAAGTACTATTTGCAGACATTGGAAATACTTTGGCCCATTCATGTCTCCTCCCCATCCACACTTTACAGCTCAAATCACGGCTCAAAGACACCGATAGAAGGGGACACAGTCACCACCCACGCAATCACATTTCTGTAAGCCATTTTGGTCCGACAGCAGTGCCCTCTTATCTTCAGCCCATAAAGACATCATACTCAGAATTGTGGCCGGACGAGAGCAAACTGCTCAAACCTCAAGCTTCGGATTCCTGAATTTAGGCGAACTCAGCGACATCTTCATGTTGTTGCAGCAGGCATACATACAGCTTGCTCTGTAAACATGCCAACAGAGTGCTTGTCAAAGTGTAAAGTAAGGCAATATTTGGTCATTTCCATTGGTAAGGAGACACACGAGACTGTTTGTGGGATTGTTACAATTTGGTAGAGTTGCTGTGGTATTAATATTCTGATAGACAAGACATTTCAAGATGCAGCAAATAATCTGACATATACAATAAATAATCATATTGCAGTATTAAACAAAAGTCATACACATTGCTACAAGTTGGAGAAGTCCTGTCCAATTTAGTCGGAGGACATTGTTTTTCCATTCCAAAATGAATTACATCTTGCGGGCTGCAGGCTATCATCCCAGTTAAAGCAAACTGACATTTCCAGCCTCTCCAGATAAGAGCTCTTACACTCGCTTCCATTTGCATTAGGTATTGATTCAGAGATGCTGGCGAGGGGGTGAGGTGCGGGAGTGCCATTTAAAAATCCACTGAGAGTGGAGGCAGGGAGTTGGGAGCATGTTATGAAAAGATGTGTTGGTGGATAACAGTGGGATGCCAATTAGGCTGCTTGGCCACAACGAATGGATCCATCGTCACGCACTGCTCTCCCTCTTTCCCCCCCTTCTTTCGGCATGGAGCAAAGACAAGAACGTCTAACAATGTTCTGTTTATCCATATATAATGTTTGTTTGTTTGTTTGCTGTTTCTCTTTTGGTTGCTCTGTCAAATGGAGCATCATCACGAGAAGCAGCTATGCAGGTGGTGCTAAAATAAATAAATCAGGAGCAGTAACATTGCCCGTTTTTCAATTTCACCCAAACTGTCAAATTATACAAAAAACCCGACATGCTTGAAAAATATGTATTCTTTTATCTAAAATGTGGATTTGTGGAGACATGACAAATCGTCTCGATCACCATGCGACCACGTGCGCACCTCCCCAGCCGTCCACTGAACTTGTATTCAGAAAGTAAGATACAAGGAGAAAGATAATGGGTTTCTGGAATGTTTCTGGAATATTTATGTCAGCATTATACCTAAAAGATGCAAAGACAGACATGTCAGGGTATCTATTATGGATAAGGAGAGAAGGCGGGTGAGGGGTTGTTGAGGGAAATGGGGGGGTGAGGGAGTGCGCGCATCTCTTCGTGTGGGGGCTTCACAACTCGGTAATGCGGATGTATAATTCACGACCAATTCTGTCTCGGTGATGGCCTGCGCATCTTCATCTTTCCAAATCACACTTGACAGCTTTATTACGTGCCGGAGTGCGTCCGCATCCCATGCAGCTCTGGGAAAAGTGTCACATACAGTATACTGTATGAGTGATAGAGGATTAAAAAATCCGCTTTTTTATGTATCTAATACTACTTAGCTCAAAAGTTGGCGTCTTTTTTTTCTGAGTGCACAGGTGCTCAGTTTCAGCCCCGCGCCGTTTGGACTCTTACCTGCTGCCAGTTCTCTTCCAGCGAGGGCATGGCGGAGAAATAGCCGGTGTCATGCACGAGCTGAAGTTCCTGAAATATACTGTGGTTCGCCAGGAGGTCCATGCTGACGCTCGCGTACGGAAAAGAGAGACTGATCCACGGGAAATGCGCCTCCTCTTTTTGCCGTATCACGCCTCTATACGCGCACGTTTGTCATATTAGTCCACAAGAAGATCGATTGCTCAGAAGATGATGATCAGGACCTGCGCGCATTACCGGGCTCGGTGCGTAAAATAGATCGGAGGAGATGGAGGCTCCATGTGTATCCGTATTGCCAAAATAGACCCTGATGAGAAGCCAAGGGAGGGGAGGGGCGAGTGTAAACGAAGGGGCGTGTCTCTCTGTGTCAATCAACTCCCCTGTTTGTCCGTGTAAGGTAAATGGGCGGTTGAGGGGCATTAAAGCAGCAGTGGAGCGTGGAGAGGAGGGGCTAAGATTATTGGACGAGCCGGATTGGCTCCAGCGTATTGTCACTCACGGCCAATATGGGCTGGATAGGCGCGCTATTTCTGGATGGCTATATTAGATTTGGATGAAGGTCTGAGAGGATAGTCTCCGATCAGAAGCCGTGGGGTGAACTTGTACACGCAGGACTGGCCGGTATTGTTTCACAGAGCAAATATTTAATTATTGTGAGATACAGGATGTGAGGCTTTGCATTACACCTGCATTATAGCAACCTACTGGATGTCAGAACGAGAACTCCAATACCACAAGATGTACACAATTTGTTGAATGAGGTTAATAAGTCTTCTTGGCCTGAAACAGGCACATAAATACAGCTCTAAAAATACACCGCCTTTTGTGCACATTCAAATTGAGTTTGAGGTCTTTTAAAACGCTTGATGTGTTCTCATGGTTTAGTGTGGATGACCTTAACACACAGTTAAAACAATATACTCTTTACCGTTGCCTTGATTGCTTTGTAGACACACAATAGCACAATGTGTGCCATCATCGACTTACATAAAGTAAGTTAATTGTGATCTTTTTTTGCGGTGAATATTTGCTAACTTGAAAGTGCAATTTTGCTGTGCTGTGTTGTGAGCCATTTCTAGAAATGGCTTTCTGTAGGCTTCTGGCTAAAAGTGCTTTCCACCTAAGAGTTATGGAGCCATCTGTGCCTTTGATATGCTGACATCCTGCAAATGCCTTTTCATATGAGCAGACGGTATTTTTATAAAATGGCATAGGTGTGGATGGTGATTCTCTCCTACACTGTAATGGTCAAAAACAGACGCTGTGTATGTGTAGTTGTAGCCATATATTATTGTGACCCGTTGGCATGTTACCCATGCGCTGCAAGTTGTGGACTGGATGTGCTCTGAATGACAAAGATGCATTTCAGTTGTAAGTGATTCAGATTATTTGCTCTGTCTGTGGATGAGCGCATCAGAATTCTTGAGGTCTGTAATCTCATTACTGTGTGGAAGGGGAGGAGGCCATGTGATTTGTGCATGGCATTTTGGGAAGGAACATTTGGTTCAGATGGACGACAAAGCTCCATCTGACATTTATCCATCTGACACAACTCACTCCGTCTCTCCTCCTTCTTCCTCTCGCTGCTCCCACTGATATGCTGCTTTTATTCTTCCTTGTTGCTCTTTACATCTGCTTTTATTCCTCATCCGTCTCTTACTGCCATGACCATCCCAAACCTAATCTAGCAACCACCTTCACCGACAAGCCTACATCACACTTTGGATTTCACCATGTGTGTTCAGTAAGATGAGAAGAGCGACATAAAAGTGGGCACTTTGCATCTGCGTCCTGGCTCATCTCCTTGTGCTTCTTCGTACACCACAATGGCAAAAGAAAAAATAAATTGCATGTAATTTCTTGGTAAGTGAAAGGATCTCTCAAATTGGCGTAACATGCACATCTACACTTAATCATGGTCTGAAAAAAATGTGTTGTGGTCCTCCATTTGTGGGGGCAGACTCTAAACATTCCGCGGCAGTCTGCAACGATTGATGCTGCATGCCTGAATTCCTTTCTTTTTGTGGTACGACAGCATTATCGAATGATGCTGGTCAGGATAAACATCACACCAACTTTTTCTTTACATTGTGTTACACAACCTTTTGAGGTATTCACCTCGCTCCAACAATTTATGGAACCCTCAATGAGACGTACTGTTAGCGCCTGCCGACAGATATTTTGGCCCACTCCATGTGAGTAAACTGCTCCAGCTGTCACGGGTTTGAAGAGTGCCCTCCCCTGCGAGATTTGCCTTCTTCGTCAAATGTTCAATAGGGTTTCGGTGAGTGCTATTCAGCATAGCCTCGTGTTTTGTTCTAAGCCAATCTTGAGTATTTTGTGACTTTTGCATCAAAGACCTGCCACTGAAACCCAAGCTTTTCTGACACCGGGAAGCACAGTTTGCTCTAGACTGCCTTGATAGTCCTGAGAATTAATTTTACCCTGCACATATTCAAGACACCCTGTGCCAGATGTAGCGAAGCAAGCCCAGAACATCACTAAACCTCCTCCATATTTCATAGATTGTATAGCTTGTTCGTCTTTTCATGAGAAACTACAACAAATAGTGTACTGTCATTTTCTTTCCCTTTATATGTCCTTCCTCACTTCAAGATTCTCATAGCAGCCAACCCCAACAAATAGCAAACAGAAGGTTGCAAAAAAAAAAAGAAAGAAGAGAAAAAAGAAATAAGAGAGGGCTATTATTCACAGGGCATGCAGCATTATATTGTGGATGCTGACATTGCCGTTACCTGGCAGCCCCTGCTTTTACTATATTAATAATGGAGCAGGCGCCATCCGTCATGGAGCTAGGATACTGCTAATCATGTCAGCCTTGTGCATATTCACCCGTCTCACCAGAAGACGACGCTGAGAGATGGACCTGGAGGACGGAGAGAAAAGTGAGCGATAAACAGTGACAGTGGTGGGAGAGATGGAGGAAAGAGAGCGGCAGAGTACGGGGAGATGCAGGAGGACAATATCAATGTGCTGAAACACATGACAGATGCCCTTGGCCTTTTGCTGAATGGCTTCCCTGTTGGCAGGAGTTAACCAGTGTATTTAAACAGGACAAGACGAATGGGACCTCTACTCCCTCTGCTCACTGAACCAGCCCATTTCTATTCCGACTCACAGCCGTTCCCCATGTGGGAATGCTAATGCAGCTAGCTGACTTTGCCGGGCTTACTGGAGACACGCCGTACTTGAACTTTTTCCCTCATTTCAACATGATTTCTCAAAATGTTAAGATCGTGCCGTTACAAAGCTCGTCAAAATATCGTCCACCTGACTGCTGTCTGATCAAAGTGCATTTAAAAAGATGCCTGATTGCCTGCACCATCACTGTTGTTTGCTGCAACCAAAAGACCTTGAATGTTGCTTCACTTCCCCTCATTCGATGAATGATATCTTCCCCCCTTTGTGATGACCTTTACGTTTTCAGGAAATTGTCTGTTCACAAGCACATCTTTTGCCGTCGGCACAGAAAAGGACATTTGCTCAAGATGAGCAGGGTTAGTGAAATAAAGATAAAGTGTAGCAACCATATGTCAGAATTGCTTCTCGCCGGGAGCCTGGATACAGAGTAACTCCTGACATCTTCATGCTTGTGGAAGAGCTGTGGGAAAAGGCAAAGATGGGGTCGTGGGGTGCGGGGGCGAACTACTGGATAGGAGGAGGAGTGAATTCCAGAGCGACAGGCTGACTCTGGAAAGCGATAATGAGCGCTCTGGGCTGTCTGGAACGCAAACTCCTTCCCCAGCGACGAGCACAAAAGTGGGGGAGGGAATGATTGGAGCAGAGGGTGCAAGCGAAGGTGCACCCTCAGCTGGTTTGAGTCGGAGCATTGCTGTTTCCTACACTCGGGCGAACGAGCAGAAGCACAACCATCAAGGCGGCCATTAGAGGCGGCTGTTAAGTGCCAATTAGGCTAAGAGTGGGAGACGGAAAATACCCATTTGCACTTTTGCAAGCAAGCAGGATGTGAACCAAAAAGGGGCTTAAACCCTCTCATGTTTCACAATCACTCTCATGCTAACATCCAATCATCTCTGTAAATATTGTCACTTCATTTAAAATAACCAAGGCCGGCACAGGCATCCGATTAATGGAAAAATTCATCCACACTATTGTAGCATAACGCGAAATGAATAAGGTTGAAGGAGAAAATTAAGCTTTGCGGGCGTGTCTGAATATCGGAATATGATTGCACGACCATAAATCTTTAGTTTTATTTATTTTTTAATCCAATGATTTTTAACGCATGCATTAGGGATGCATTGCGTTGTGAATTTCAAGAGGTGAATGGGGGGGGGGAAACCAAAGCAATAATAGCCGCTACAAGGTTAGGAATTACAAAACGTCTGTGAGGAAGCTATGGCAACCATCGCCACACAAAGCAGCTGACCTTGCTTGTAAATGCCATTTACATCATGTTAATCCGAGCACCTACACACAATGAGTCTGACATACAGTATTTTCTTCCGCCTTGTGTCACATCATTTCATACAAGAATCCCAATTGCCTTAACAAATTCACAATTGCTTCAAATAGAAGCGCGTCACTCATCATCAGGGCAGCCACCAGCGAACAGCTGATGTCCGGGCTCTTTATCTGCGTTGTTTCCGAGCAAGCCGCATACCCGTGGCCGCGCTAATTTCCCAAGGCTGCGATCTCTGCAGTGCTGTGTTGTATATTCATGTGTGTACCTTCCTATCTTAATCCTAGCTATTACACGCATGGCTTGCCATGTCAAGGGGAGATTTGCTCACTCACTGTGAATGGGCCAATATTGACAGCATGCCCACCGCATCAGCGATCGGTGTAAGGGCTTAGCGCACGCCGCATTCACCGCAATAACATTGAATGCAATCAGGAGGCGAGCCATCCTCATAGGGAATCCATGCAAATGTCAGTAATGATGGTTCAAACGTGCTGCTGTCTCTCACAGACAGAGCACAGCACATTTTGTTTGGATCCAGTCGAATGTCGATGGTGTTTAATGCGCCGTGACCCAGTCCACGTCAACTCTGGCCCGAAGCAGGCCTCAGGAACTGGAGTCTTCAACCGTGTAGTGTGAGTTGCCAGGGTTTGAGGCAATTCGATTATTTGCACCCCGCATGTGCACACCTGCACCATTGTGTCTTTTTTACCCATTAGTGCATATGTGTCAGAGATGTTCTCTCGGACGTTTGAAACATGACAACATTATATTTTCTATTCTAACAATATGCTATAGTGGTCTTTTATTCCAAAAGGAAAAAGAGAGGCAAAGTGTGAGGTAGGTGTCAAGGCATAAAGGCATTCAATGCAATTAAGCTTTTTTTTCCCTTTTTCCGACTCGACCCTGATTACATTTAGCGCTACTACGACTACGACCTCTCCTCACTTCGTGCCACTGGAGACAGCTGGTGGGTGTTAACTGCTTTGAGGTCACCTCAGCTCTGCCAGGGGTCAAGAGCTTAATTACTGTATTCTGTGGTTTGTTTTTGAAATATGTAGCTTTTTGGTTCATGGGTCAGACCACTTCATAAGGTCCAACTCAGTCATTTAATTTAAGAATGGTCGGGATAAGATTTTTTATTTGGGTCCCTCCAGACTCAACGGTTGACCAATTCCAAGGCCAAAACAAGATTCTGTCACACCACAACTTTCAAAAGCACATCACCACATTAAAAAACAAACTAGGGAGCTATTGTCATCTTCGAATGATTCGGAAGTTGTGCAATGATGTTCTCAACCAGGTTGTGGGTTGATACCCTAGTATCAACCTATTCACTGCCAGCACCCGACTATTGATCAATACAATATGTACAATTCCCAGCAGTGAATGAGTTAAAAAAAAATGTTCGCCCATAATCCGTTATAAATTTTGTACTTGGAACTGTCCTTTGTACTTATATTGTATGTATAAAAAAAATTCCCAACATATTCACAAATTGATGATTTGCATTTTTTTTTATTGTCGGTAGACCATCTTGACGTGGTCATTTTGTAAGTAGCTGGCTTGCTGAAAGTGTGAGCACCACTGATCAAAGGCAATAAGACTGACATCATTCCCAGTGACATAATCAGCTCGAGAAGCAAAACAGGGTTTACACTGTACTTTCAAAACTTCAAGACATCATGCATCATTAAATCTGATTTGTGACGCACCATTTTAAGATACAGAAACAGTATGCCAGAAAAATACCACATAGGTTTGCATGTAGTCAGCCGTTGTGACTTGGTCGTGCAAAGTAACCCCAGGCCAGTCAAGCCGGCGTGGTTGAGTTGGACCATGAAGGCCTTTCAATAGCGGCATTCAAGATGGTCCCGTGTTGGGGTAATTGGATTTGATGCAGAACAAAAACATGAGACACATAAGAGTGGGTAAAGCCATGTGCTAGTCATATGATGATGACCTCAGATACTGGATCTTTTGTGGACAGGAGGGTGTTTACAGCAAAAGATAACTCTCTGGTTGCACCCAAAATGTTCTGACGTCTCAGCACGTGAACGAGGAGAGCGTGACATCCGCTGTCACCGCACACAAACACAAACAAAGTCCTTGTTCAAAGAGACGCACGTCTGTTTGTTTTGCAGAAAAGCACTCGCCATTAACAGGCAAATTGCCGTCGGGCATCGAGTCCGCAACAAGCTCATCCTGCATGATCTGTCATTACCCAGCCATCTACATCGCCGCCGTGCCAAATCCCCTTTTTCAATTGGTCCCCTCCCTCCCTCTTCTCAGAGTACAGTGAGGCTCACACTTCAAAATGCTCCAAAATGAGCTTGTTCTGCCAGGCCGGCATCTCGCCAGGCCAATCATCCATCTGCAATAATAGAAATCGTCTGGCTGATGACAGACTGAGGCAATCACCGGACAGGTTGAGTGGGCTCTTCAACGCGGCCTCTGCACCCCTGCTGCTGGTTGATAGCGGGGGACGGCCGGGGGAGGCTGGCACTGTTATCTAGTAGGTAGGCCTACAAGCTTTGGCAGGATTGCCTGACTACACACGGAGAGGAGGAAGAAACATAGATTATATTTGCAGTTTGCCGCCTTTTAGCATTTCTCATATCGAGAATGGAATTTCTCGAGGGCACAAAAACTTGTGAGTCTTCATTATGTTCTAGCCTGCCCATCACATGTCGGCCCCCCCCTTCCAGAAGGTCCTTCTGGCCACTTCAACCTCACTCCGTTCCTCCATCCATTCTTGCTCCTCTCCATTGCGTTCATCTGCGTGAAGAGCGACCTGCTTGGCCCGGGCTAATTGGCTCTAATTGGAGTCATTCAGCAGGGGTTAATCAAGGATGACTTACTAACATTATAACTGCTGCAGGAGCAACAGAGAGCCAAGGCATGACAACACAGGCACATATTCCTCCTCCTCTTCCTGAGGCGGCAGTGTAAATAGGTTTCAAACAGTTGTTAAAACAACATAAGCCCACGTATAGCTTTTCAGGGCATTTCCGCCACTTTCTGCCAAAAAAAGTACCAGACGAGCCAATGCACATTCACAGAAAAGCAAAAAAATATAAATGAAGGCAGACACAATAAGCAGTATCATGAAAACTACTCAGACTAATCTCCACACAACCACGTAAAGTTGTGCTGCATGGACCAAGGAAGAACAGTGATGAAGGTTACTCCCAAAAGTAACCTGCCAACAAATTAGCCTTTACCCCACAGGTCACTTACCTTTCTGAAACCGAGAGCTATTTCTTCTGTACCAAAATTCGAAATAAATGGCTACAAGTTTCATACAAAATGATACACATGCGCATAAAAAAACCTGCACAATTAGATAGCAGTTTTTTTAGACGATCTGATTCAGCTTAACGTGCATGAATTGATGACACCGTGTAAGTTTCATTTACAAACTGGAGATCCTTGACATCATTAACCTAATGACGGCCACCTTGCACACCTGCTGCTAATTAGCCGTGTTATCCCAAGCGTCTTACCAAAGCATCTGCGTTTGGGGCATCACCTCATATCTTGTGCCTGATGACTTCATTTTGACCCTCCAATATTTGTCATGAATGGAGCATGCGCTCCGTAAGACAAGGCAAGGCAATTATTTGTATAGCGCCATTCAGACACGAGGCAAATCTAGAAGCAAACAAATAATTACTCAAAGCAAGATGTGATCAATAGATGGAAGTCAACATTAAAAGCCTACAGAAAGCATACCAAATGAAAAGATCAAACAAAACAGCTAAACGCAGCTACAAAAAATATGTAGCTGCAGTTCAGTGCCCGAATGTTTTGGGCGATAGTGAAGGCGGTGTCTCTTCGTCAACCTGGCGCAAGTAATAACGTGTGGGGGCTCGCTGCATTGGATGACTCAAGTAAGAGCTGTAAAGAGTCTATCAGAAGTTTGGTTCTTTGGATTCAGTCGACCCAGAATGGCTGTTTTCACTGCCGTTGTGCTGCTGGCCTGGAGAGGCTGGAGGAGCTAGCAGCTTGGGATCGAGCTAACGATGAATCCGTACAAACTTCACACTCGTGAGCCAAGAAGGAGTGAATTTTTGACGGATACTCTAACGGAAGCCACGACGGAAAAAGTGTTACAGTAGAAAGTAGCGTGCAAATACAGGGAAACAACGCAATAAGCATCCACCCGTCCATGTGTTGTTATTGTGACATCAGGCTTGTACCAATGTAGAATAATTATGCTTTTTAATTAAAACCATTTTTTAAATTACATTGTTTTTTGTAATGCTTTATATTTGTATATAGTCCAGTGCTATTTATCTAAAATCACATACGGTGTTTCTTTATACACGCCATAAAAGAATCAGTGTAGCAACGTGACGGGTTTTCCAAAAATATCTGTCAAAATGCAAAGTCTTGGTGTAAAGGCCCCTTCAACCCAAGTTCAATGCAACAAGAATATTGAAAATCAAATGACGCCTTGTGGAGAAATTAAACTATTTGTGTGGAAGAGAAGGGCTTTTTGGGGAATGCTTTTGTGTTATGTATTGCCGAAGACAAGCTTTGTATTTAGGTATTTAAGACCAAGATTTTTAGACTGACGGGAACATTTTAAAACCTATTCTTTTGCTCTCAGGAAGATTTTTAGGACCGATCTGATCTTGTGAAGTTTTCCTGGCAGCAATAAAAACTCAAGCAGCTCCATTCTGGCCCAGTTAACAGATGTCAAATTGATTTTTTGTTCAGACTTGTAAACCCCAGGTTATGATAGGCCAATCTACTGAAAATGAACGTGGGAACCAGCTTGTCGAGAGAAGAATTAATTTTAACATTGTTAGAGGAAAACCCCCCCACTGCTATTAATACTGACTGCACGCTCAGGCTTCTCCTGGTAGCTTGTGCTCAACACAATATTGCAGGTCTCTTTATGGCCTTCTATGGCCTTCCTGCAGAGACCTACTTCCCTTGCACGCGCACTCATACAAACACACACACACACACACACAGAGACACACACACACACACACACACACACACACACACACACACACACACACACATGCCTACAAGGAAACCATTACCAGTAAGGGTTGGACCATTACTCTCTGTCCAGTATGTGTGTGTGTGTGTATGTGTGTGAGTGTGTGTGTGTGTGCGCATGAAGTCATCTGAGCATGCTCCTACGAACGCTATTTGATGTGACTAGTCCATTAGACTTTCAATGGGCTCCTCCAATATAATCCTGAATATACAGTTTTTTTTTCTTGACACCCCACATCCCTCCGTCGGGCTCCTCACTGCTACAGATTGTTGCTGTCACCATTGAAGCAGACACATTTGCCCCTTGTATATGCCGCATATGGGACGATATTGTCTCGTGATGGCCCTGTTACGTCCCCCCATGGCAACATTAGCCAGCGGCTGTAAAAAGACCATTAGGATCCAAATCATTGTGAAGGTGGAGCGGCGAAGAGGAGATGGTGTGGACTGATGGGGAATTGTCGATGCAGAAAGCGTTACCCAAGGATTAGGTGGAGTGATCATGCACGTAGAGAAGGTACTTTTTCAATATGTAGACATCAAAGAGTTTATTTACATACCCTGAGGGCATCATGTTTTCATTGCTTTGTTATGGGAATAAGCATAAATTGCAATTACATTTACTACAGGGGCGACACATGGACCAACAGCGAACTACCGGTACTTAATTTTGTTGACGATCTGGACACAGATACTGATTTCAGGGGGACAATGGTAACGCAGTAGTTCACAATGGAATGCCAACCACCGTCCACTATTGTTAAAATGTAACAACAACAGCACTATTCTCTTCAAATTCATAACTATTGGTGACAAAGTCTGGTGATATTGTTTTGCCGATGGTGGAGTGGTTTTTGCCAGGTACTCTGACTACTCCCACATCTCCAAAACATGCATGATGAGTTAATCGACCAGTCTAAATTGGCCATATTGGCAAGAATGTGAATGTGGGTGGTTGTCTCTTTTGTCCTGCAACTGACTGGTGATCAGTGCGTGGTGGATGCTGCCTCTCGCCAAGTTGGCTGGGATCGGTTCCAGCTGAGCTGTCTAAGGGTTTAAAACAAACAACGCGATTACATTTGATGGAAAATTAGAGCCATTGCATTGCGCAAGTATTGTCCATAGCAAGTACAACTATTTGGCATGCCATGAGGAAGACAGAAGAGACTTGTGTATGTAACAGACGGCAAACAGGTGGAGCCAGGAAAACCAAAGCATGTGATGATACGTTGCTACAAAAGACCTCAACAACAGTCAGTGAGTGACTTCCGCAACAACCTCTATCGAGCAGGAGCAAAGGTGTGACAAAACGCACTGCTACAACAAAAGAAATCATTGAGAGAAAGGAGTGGAGGATAATAGCCTGACTATCAAAAGAGTAGACTGAAACCCGGCAAGAGCCAGATTGATAATGTGGACCACTCAAAAGTGTTCTCCACAGTATCAATGTGGGACTGCTCCAATGCGATCGGCTCGGAAAAGGCCGGGCATTCAGGAACAATGCTTTGAGCTGATTGGATGATGTGGCAACTTGTGCATGCCTACCAAACTTTTATTTTGACGAATCACGGCAACAGATGAAAATGTCCAGGACTGGAGCAGGCTGGTCTAACCAAGTCCAGTCGCACAAATGTCTTTACCGGCTAAAAATGCACAAAGCGCCTTTCGCTGTTCTTCTTTCAAAAAGGAAACTGGGTAATTCTTGCGAGACCAGAATTGATTCCCGCTCCTAAACACACTGTTGGTTTTTAATTGTTCTGCACCACCACTGGTGCGGCTTGGAGCAAATCGTGGCTCGGGACAACGTGGATTCGAGAAGTTTTGTGCACTCACAAATACCGCAAGAATTCAGCTTAGCAGGCAAGGTTAGACTGAGCATGCTCTCTCTTTTAAGGAGAGAGTGCAACAAAGAACACACACGCACACACTCACACAAAAAAACAGAATTTGCTCTTTTAATTCATTGACATTATCATTCTTTCTTGATCTCCGAGTGTTTCAAAAGCTGGAAATTGGAAATGGCCCACAAATGTGTTCGGGAAACATCCAAAACTAAATTGAGGTGCCATTACCCTGACGGGCAAATCAAAGCGCTGGGCTGAAAAATCTCCTGCTCTTCTCCCCAGTGCTCAATGATTGTCTCATCAGCGGGAGTAATTTGGCTTTCTGGTTATCACGTCATTTCTGATGCAGACGAGGGGAGGAAAATCGGGAGAGAAGTAATTACTTCTGTTGGCAGGCGAAGAACAGATGAGGTATCGTCCAGTAATTAATAACTGGCCACTGAAGTAGATGGTACTGCCTCACAGACTCCCATGTTGGACCAGCAACAGGCACCTCAAAGAGGGAGAAAGAAATTAGAAGGCATGGTGAGCGCGAAGGAGGTGGGAGTGCAAGATGGAGGAGTGATCGAGGAGAGGGAGAAGATAGGGAATGTAGAGGATGGATGGCAATGGGACGGATCGGCCTCAGCTTTAATACACCTGAGAGGCAGGGAAGAAGAGATTGGAGAGCACGGAGAGGAAAAAGATCCTGCGCTAGTCGAGAATGGCATTAACCAAAAAAAAGGCACCTTAACAGGCTATCAAGTCAAACACTTCTCAGTGCACGCAGGAAAAAAAATATTGCAAAACCTCATCTTTTACTTTTCATTTCCAGTGATGCATTTTACACAGTACCTCTCTGAATGCCCTATGGTTCGTATCTGCTCTCTCAGGTGCACATGACTGCAGCCTTGACTACATAGCTACATACAACAACATAGCTTGTATCAGGCTACTTTGGGAGTAACGATTTGAACTCAGAGTTATGGCCTCAGTCTGCATCATTGCCACCGTTTGTGAGTGGAGCAATATTATTTTACATTTGATTTTTAATCCTCGTATTAGATGTATCCATTTTTTTTTCTAGTTCCAGCAAAGTTAGAATCTGTCTTACCTATCGATTTGCTGTAAGGCGGATCACACACACTCGATCTGGTCACGAGTGAATGGCAGGCCACATAGAGACAAACAATCATTCATACAGCCACACTGAGCGGGAATCAATTCCGCGTTGCTGTGTGAAAGTCAGCCTACCATGAGTGCGCTCAGGGTCCAGATCTTCCAGTAAAATGAATTCCACTTAGTCTTTCAGAACTGTTTAGAGCAAGCACCAAATGGTAGATTATCAGTATCAGTGATTTATTTTCAAAAGCAGTATTTTGAGAAGGTTTCGAGCAAAACAAGCAATTTGCGGCGAGTTTACCATCCGACTGTAGTATACAACTGAGCTCAGTCAAAGAATCGGTAACCATTTTAGCTTCGCTCTGCGACAATATGTTACGGCCATAAAAGCAGACTCCGAAAAAAAAAAAACAGCAAACAGCTGTTGGCTTGGCATTGCATTTTGGCAGTTAAAGTGTGAGAGTACAATGGAACCTCAACGGTTGCAGAGCATTTCTCCCTGTTGGAAATAATGGCGATAGAAGTTCTCAATTTAAGGGTCAATCAGCCCCCATCGCCTGATGATGCATGGATGCACCGCACAAAAATGTATTTCTGAAAAAAAGTTGAAGACAAAAATCTTAGAGACGCTCAGATTCAATTGGATCTTTGAAGCCTTTGATAAGCTACATTCAAACAATGTTCATGGCTATCGCGTCGGGCCCATTAATGGGACAAAACATGCACCAAATACAGCTGAACATAATCCAACTTGAAGAACCATGAACTGTCTCGAGATTCACAACTTCCCGGCCCCCTAAGTGCCTGACATGCTGTTTACGTAATGTCAGATTTAGTTGCATTTGCAGAGTTTTAGAATGGACAATTTGGTTTCTCATCGATACCGTGACCGCTGTGGCAACTACAGTTTCAAAATCTCGACATGTTCCCCCATTATCTCAGACCCATCCTGTTTTGTCCACGGCGGCCAAAAATGGGGTTGCGGTGGCCGCTGGGAACATTGTGCAAATGTGGCCTGAACCAACACTTTTAATTTTCCATTCGTTTCTCCATCTCATTTCCTTTTTCTACTCAGAGCGACCTTGCATATTCCAACATATCTTTTATAGTTCTGGTATTAAAATGTACCCTTGCCAAGTCTGTTCATCTTCCAATTTCTATTCTGCACCACGTCTCTCGCCAATAAGATCTCTAAGGTGGCGAGCCGCTGCTGAGTGCTGTCTGCAAGAGGGATGATCAGTGGTGGTCAAAATACAATCTTGAGTCTCAGGTGAAGTCGACAAGATGTTATCTTGACAGCCAAGATGAAGGGGGTGATGTCTTCCTGTCTGTTTAATGTGCGCTGCCACCAAACACATGCAGCGTGATCGGTATCTACCACGACTGCTTGTTGCTCGCCCAAATCACATGCAAGAACATCTGCACGTGCATATCCATTTATCATGAGACACAAGAAAAAGATGCTATCTTTCACGCTACTGCACAAAAAAAAGCTGATAGCAAAGCCAGGTAGAGGGCCAGCACAGCCATCTTTGTGAGTTATGGTGCAGAATGGTGGGCGAAGGCTGCACTCTAATATGCAAAGACAATAAAGGCAGATAAAGGCGCAGATGAAGAGGAACCGAAAGGTAAATGAGTGCACTGAGGAGCTGCATATTGTTACAAGCCAGTGCGAATAGATCACGCTCATCTCTCAGAGTTTATTAACAATTCAGGAAGCTGCCCGCACCAGTTTGAGATTAATTGATTCCTGCTCAATCGGACCAAGACTACGCACCTCAGTAAAGTTTTGCCATGAAGTGATGGAACAAATGTGAAAAATAGTCACTGCTCCACTGACTAAAAGGTCTCTTCTTACACCCCCACCTCCAATTTACTATTCGCTTTTAGCCATGAATGTAGTTTCGTTTCAGTTAACGTAGCAATCACTTTCAGCGCTTCTCTTTTGTAAGACCGCAAATTATCCCACGGGTCACAAAAATGATGCCAGCTGGATGCTCGGCAACCTGTGACGGCGTGAGCAGGCTCAGGCTCGAAATGCCGCTGATCACAATACAGCGGGTGCTGAATCCATCAGGTAAAATATGTTTGTCTATCTGCTGCCAACACCTGCGGAGGGCAGCTGGCTGGGTTGCAGGGTGCTTCGTGTTCCTAAATGTGCAGGTGGCGGGGGGCCCGTGAAACCCAATGGGTGTTGCAGTGATGTTTCACACAGTGACAACATCCACATTACCGACTGATGGAACTGCTCATGGGACATGGGAGTGGAGCTAACACATACACACACATGCACACAAATAAAGCACCTGATTTTTCACACTTCAAATTTATGCTCAGATAAAAAAAATACACATTTGAAAAACAAGCCACAGGACTGAGTTTGAGTTCAATATTTGAGTGGGTGTTTATGCAACTCGTAAGTTTGATCACCGTCTTTACTGAAGCGCATAATATATGGAAGTATCAAAACAAAACTCGGTTGTGTAACCTGTTTACACATTTGTATATTTTATCCGAGCCTAGAATTAAAATGTGAGAAATTAGTTTTTTTCCCCATATTGGATTAAAGGTTTTTTATTTGCCATTTGAAAATGGAAAGAATGAATGATAGGTAGATTTTGTATTACAACCCAATTCTGATTTCCTCCATTTTTCTTCTCCACTTTTCTCAAGTGACCCATGCAAACATATGGAAGTTTGATGTTTACATAGCAGTTCAAAAACATAGACTGTTATGAGAAACTATTGTAAACTATGTTACACTTAAGTGTGGACGCCATGAAGCTTCTAAAACTGCCGTTGAACTGCAGACGGCAATTTGGCAATGCTGCTCCAATGTTAATGAGGTTCAAAAAGCTGGTTTTAATTCACTGGTCACCATCTGCCATTGGTTTGCATATGGAAAGCATTCACCTGCAGCGTTTAATTTTTTTTCCGGATTTCAATTTAACACCTTTAGCGCATTTATAATAAAGGAAACTAAGATATCACCTGTATGTAAGTTTTCACAGTCTTCACTCAAACTTGAAACCTCTGTGGGGAGTTTGCATCTTCTCCTGATGCTTCTGTGGGTTTACTCATGGTTTGAAACCTGGACTCACTTCACACTTGGGGCTGACTTCAATTTCAATTCTCTTGGCAGCGTATTCCATTTGTGTGTAGCATAACAACTAAATGCAGCTTCACCGTGTTTGCTTTGAATTTGGGCTCCACTAATTGATTCAAGCAGTCACCTGGTAGGTTACAAGACACAGCCCCGCCCCATCCAATACAGAGAAGACGAGACAAGAGATGGGGTGTTTGGAGTGTACAATAATTTGGACAAACGGGAATTGTTTTTATGCCATGAAAAAAAGCCCAATACATCTTTTTTAAAATAATACCTTATTTTGAGTATTGTTTATTTAAAATCAATAAGACTTCATTAAGGTATTTGATGTATTGAGCCCTACTCATGAGCATGATTAAAATGCCTTTGATTTCAGGGCAGCGAGCTCTTACCGACAATGTGAGGGTTGAGCGGGTCTCCGAGGTGGGTAAATCAAAGGTTGCAGCTTGTTATCAGGTTTCATATGCAGCTAGAGGATCATGGCTATGTAATGCAATAAAACTGGTGCTCGGAGGGAACGTGAGTATGGTATTACGACTGGTGCGCTGGGTAAGCCTGCCCGCCTCAGGAACATAACATTCACTTATTCATGTATGCATGTAATAATACAGTCCACAGAGGGGCAACAGACTTAAATAAACACTGCATTATGTACAGGTAAATGTCCATGGTGCAATAGCCATTAAATATTGCACGTCTTCTTAAACTTTTAATTCTGGTGTTTGATAAAACTCTGGAAACTTTTATTCCACGCCCGCGTGAGCCGAGCAATGCAGTGACGGATGTTATGCAAGCAGCCCAGGATGTTTCATCAAGCCCTCTCCTCTTGTCATGGCTAGAGAACAAAGACTTCCACATGGCATCTCACCTTTGGGACAGTGACTTCTTCAATAATTCAGAGGCTCCAGTCCTGCAGAGAGTACTTGTCAGTGACCGATGACGATGGAAAGGAGGCTCAGAAAGTAACAGCCTGGCCTCAGCCATTCGCTGTTTGTAATGGATAAGTCCAACTAAAATATAGTGATGTGTGCCAGTGATGTATACAGGTGGAGCTGTTGAAATGTATTGGTACCCAATGAGATTGATGGACCTATGTTTCAGGAATTATAATCGTCTCTCTCTCTCTCTCTCTCTCTGACAAAAATGTATGGAAAGGAAAATCATTCACACTTGATGAGGAAATGTCCAGTGTTAAACCTATGATAAGTTCACAACTTATATACCTGATTTTGTCACTGCCATCTCCACCACAAACTTTTTTCAAGAGTTATCAGCACAAGCAACGTCTTTGAATATATCTGAGATGGCAAACTCGAAAGGAAATAAAAAAGATACCTTGGATCATGATTAAAGGGGGCTGAAATTGCAAAGCCTTGAAGCCCTGTCTCAGTCACTAAAAGCAGTCATAGTATAAAAGATCATTTTGAATACGGAAATATTTGAATAAAAGTCATGTCTTGTGTCAGAAAATAATCTACCCTTTTTTGCAACTGATGTCTACCCATTTCTTGCATTTCTTGCATGCAGATATTTCATTCGAAAATTATTCAATGTTTGGAATGAAAGTCATCTAAGGTGTTGTTTTCAGTTCTGTAAAGCAGAAAAAAGAGGATATTTTACAGAAAATTATTTGGTTCAACTCAAAGATGACACATTTAAAACAGCAGTGTATTATGTGGTGTCACCTTTAACGTTACTGCATCATAATTTTGTATCAAAATTGCATTTATGGTATCAAATTATATCAATAACAAGTAGCATTATGTCGGATCCTTATATACTTAGATAAATATCGCCTCAGTCAAAACCCTATGGTTACACACCCCTAGATAGAACAGAACACGCCGAAGAACATGTAACATACCGTTCAAAAGACAAAATGTATTCATGTTAAGCTGATCTTAAGATGAGCACAGGGCCCACAGGCAGACACAATGAACTCAGAACTGGTTTCTTGTCAGGAAGATGGACAGGTCGAGGAGGTAGGAACCAAAAGCAGTCAGAGAAATCAAATCGAGGTGAACAGGAAGGCTTGAACGTAACAGCGAGACAGCAGCGAGTATGGCTGGAAAGTCGGCTGACGAACTGGTATCGGGTGGTTCTTCAGCCTGGCCTTTATGCTGCAAGGGTGAGTGTGGCTGACAAGGTGAAGGCTGGCAGGCGTGTGGTTGAGACAGGTGCAATGATTGGGGAGACACCTAGTCCACATCGAATTAAAGGAAAGGAAACAAAACACAATCGAGGGAGGAGCCACATAGTGGACCACTGACAACAGACAATGTATTCTTCCAGTTAAAATGGACACCGTTGTCACTCCCCTGAGGCTGTGTACCAAATATGTTGAGGGATGAATCAATTCACAAAGAATTGAAAACAAAGAAAACAGTCTTTCTGTTTCAGCAACATAGCAATACTGTAGCAAATATCTTTGGTTGGCAGACTTTTTTCTTTTTGCACATTGAGGTGGCTGTACTTGAAACAGTCAAGTCGTTTGGACGGATTGGGGTAAGCAGCATGGCTGTTCAAACTGAGTACCGTAATAATTTTTTACAAAAGTAGCAGCACACCCCGAGCAGGAGGTTTTGTAATTTTCTTTGGAGTTCAATGACAAGTTGAAAGCCCAGGTCATTTTAGAAGGAATCAAGAGCGGAAGGTGAATTTCCCTCAGGTGGTGTTGGTCTCCAAGGTTTGCGCTGAATTAAAGTTCAACCCTTGGCTGCACCGCATGAGACTTGTGCACTGGACGAGCGATGGTGGCAAGGATGACAGACAGACGCAGCAGGAATGGCTAAACCGAGACGAAAGGCCTTTGGAGGTTGACCATTTAAAGGCCACTTGGTGAGGATCAAGTCCTCTGGGGTCTGGGATAATGTGTGAGTTGCAGGTTGATGTGTATTTGTGGAGAGCACACAGAAAGCTGCTGGGCGCATCCTCCAAGTCAATTTTAAAGAAAAAAAAAATTGTAGTCCTCTGATCTCTTGGAAAAGAGTTTCCAATTAATTTGAAATAAGATTATCTGTATTCATTCTAAATGAAGACACTCGCCTTTCCTGAGCATTTTGTCGTCTCCCAAATCTCCTGCAGGTGAATTCACCCATCATAAGTTTTAGGTCTGCCACGTTTATGTGCCATCCCTTTAACAAAGCTCGTGGCTGAGAAAGTCGCGAAGCTGGCGGGAGACCTGCACGACATGTCAGCCGTGTCGCTTCAGGCATCGTTAGACAATTCCAGGTGGAGGAAGGGAGATGGGAAGCAACAAAGAAGAGGAGCACATAAAAGAGACAAGGGAAGAGGAAGGCATGAGGCAAAAGGAAGGGTGACCATAATTTTCTGGGTAATATCTGAGCAGTGAAGGGAGCCACAGCAAACAGTGTGATTAAAATGACATTATATCACCGCTCGGCTTCAAAACAGAATATTCTGCTTTAAACTTTGAGAAACTCAATTATCTCTCAATGTTATTTGAAAAAAAAGTGAATGCCAGTCAAGCATGACTTGTTAAAACGGATCCTTTTCAGATTCATTTGATGCAAGAGCATGTGCTATTGCTGACAAGTTTGGTGTGCGCATTAGTTGCCAGAAAAGGGAGATTATGACTCATGTCTTGCACTTTCATGGGATGAGGCCATACAAATGAACTCGTGTGACAACCCTTTTGGCTACATTGCGCTCTCCACTCAGTGGTCCATCTTGGTACGGATCTGCATGAGACATAAAACACATAGCAACAACCACAGGAGCTATTTTCTCCTATGCTGTTGTCTCAGCACAGAGCAAAGGAAGCAACGTGTTCTAAATAGCTCATTAACTTTTGATGACCGGCTCCTTTGGCTGTAGATCTTGAAAGCAAACAGGAGCCGGATCCTTATGGCTATTGATTCAGCAACCCTCCTCCACCCGCCATCCCTGCATCCCAACAAGGCCTTCTGACAACTTCAGATTATTCATGCCAAGAAAACTGAAGACATCTGGAATCTTCACAAAAAGACCCTTTGCATAGCGCTTACATTTTGCTTTATTCCGTTTTGGAGTTCATTTATTTTCCTTTCAAAGTGTATGTGTCTTAGCAAGGCTGAACATTGTGACAGCACGTCTGTGCACCTGAGGGAGAACAAAAATGTTCACTGTTGAAGTCGCACCTTGAACAGCTCAAAGACCAGCAGGTGCCATGTCCGAGCCTGATAGTGCTGCTCACTGACTCGCCCTATCTCTGACGTAGTGTTTCCAGAACGTCGTTCCGCACGGTGCCGGGAGAAAAAGGCAAGGAGAGCACTGATAAGGTGGGGTTAGTCATGTCCAAGGTCCGTGCGGCTGAGATAGGGCTACAGGAAGTGAAGTGTGACCACTTTCTTAGTGTCTTCTTCCATCTTTGCGCCACAGGCCTCCCGCCCTCTGCTCACCCTCAGCGCGGTTGCGTTATCTGCTCCAATACTGATGTATGCTGCTTGTGTCTTCACTCATGTTCAGATTTACATATAAATGGCACCTTTCCCATCAGCGTTCAACGTGGCTAAATGTTACACTGGCCGTTGTGCCCGAGCACGGTCCCGACATCATGAACAAAAAAGAAAGAAAAAAAAAGAGAAGGAAGAGACGTTAAACCTCTGCATCGATTTTACTCACACTTGTCATCTGCCGCTTCGTGAATTTAAATGGATTTCTGCAAGTTCTGTCTAGCTTTCACACCCTCATCTTGCCTTCCCGCATTCTCGCTGGATATACCTCGACATCTGTCACACTGCTGGAAGTCATTTTGATGCTCAAGTGGAGAATGTGATCTACGGGTTCTCTCATCTTTCCTCGGCCAATCTGGCGGGGCGGAGGACACTTACTATACGACTCACTCATCTCCAGTGGCAGCTTTGATTCTCCGGCCCCTCTCTGCTGATTTTGCATAATCACGCCGTAATTAATTTGGCGTCGGCCCCGGCGCACTGCATGCTAGCTCACGCTAATATGCTCTAAATGGATGAAGGGGAGGTTGCACTAGAGAGGTAGTAGGAGTACTGGAAGTCGGAAAGGTGTTAAGTCCCCTACATGGCAGCCACATTTATTAGAAACACAATTACACAGGTGCACGGGGGCATACCGGACTCCACAATGATTTCTCCATTCTCCAGTCGGTGGAGCGGCTAATTTCCTCAGCGGCTTAGTACTTATAGGCTGTCTTGTCGGTGGCCTTATTCGAGCGAGGGCAATATTGCATGGTTGTTTCTATATCATACAGCTCATTCAGACTCTCTCTCAACCTTGTTTGTTATGGTACAGTCTTAAACGATAACGTTTTGTTTCATTTTTCACCCACATAAAGACACATTCAAGAGACCGCATTGACAAAGTGAAAACAGACTACAGTCTATAGCCACGGGCTATACTGAATTCTAACCAAATTTACCAACAATGTTCGTTGTACAAAATCTTGGTGATGAAACCACCATCATTCATTGATGACAAGATCAAGCATGCATGATACCTGACCATGTGTTGTGTTTTTTGTGGCTCATTTGTAACATTTTGTTGTGGCTCAGCAAGGTCTTGAGAAGAGGAGAAGAACATTCTTTGTCTCTCATGGTCTCATCCTCTTAATATCTTCATTTATTAAAAATTGTCCAACAGGTTTCTAAATTTGTTCATTGACTTAAATTCACAGTGTGCATGAGTACAAAAAAAAACAATCTGTATTTATCCAACATGGGTATACCTGTTTCAATTGCACCAGTAAATAAAATGCGGTGATTAATCCAACCTTTTCTAAAGTGCCAGGCTTACGCATGCTTTATGTACACGTGCCCTTCTATTAATGCAGTGGTTCTTAACCTGGGTTTGATCGAACCCTAGGGGTTCGGTGAATCAGTATCAGGGGGTCAACAGAGCCTCTGCCATGGAGGTTAAGACACTCCCCGACTCAACATGTCAATTGGTTATGACATGCCCGCTCGGCCATCACTGGCGGGTTCATTTTGTGCACAATTAAAAAACTTATAGTTTATACTCATAATAATTGTGTTGACTTTTTTATGTTTTTAATACATGTATTTTTTATGTCTTGAATTTATAAAAAAAACATTTTTATTTTTCACACATGAAGGGTTCGGTGAATGTGCATATTGGGTTTGATACCTCTAATAAGATTAAGAACCACTGTATTAATGTATAGTAAACCTGAGCAAAAAAAAGGCTCATGGGTTGATTCCAGTCAAATGTCCATTTATCCACACAGAGTGAAGCGCTGAAAGGTCTCATGGCTTCTCATCAAACACACAGTTGACACAAGCACCGCTGTTGGAAAAGAGGAACGACATGATGCATAAAAATTCGAGCCACTTGACACATGCATGCACGCCCAGGGCTCAACATCTGTCTGCTCTCTACCCTTCGACCAGCTTCTCCCATAAATGGAGATCTGCAATATGCCGCGCACCTGCTGACCAAAGCTTAATTTCTATTCATGTGTGGTTTGTGCACTATTACGTTGACATGTGTGAGTGTGTGCTTGTGTTGCATCTGTCTGGCCATATGATCGTATCATTTACTTACCTTGGGGCTACAAATATCCATCTTCTTTGCGTTTGGTTGTCAAGATCCGCTCCTTCGAAGCACTCGTCACTCTTTCTCACAATATCTCTCATCCGTGATCAAATTAGATGGGGAGAAAACGCTCCGTAAAAAGTGTTTAATTTTTTTAATAGATACATTTGCCTACATCGTAGGAGCCTGCAGTAAATTGTTTGGTTTCCAGCAGCTCACTATTTTTTTTTTCAGTCTTATCAACCTTTGGGTCTGTGTGGGCCTTTAATGAAAGCATCTTGCCTGGAGATCTGTCTGCCAGAATGTACGGCTGAGTGTTGAGCCCTATTTGCCGTTAAAACGCTCAAGTCTAATCAGAGGATGGGCCACTTTTAGAGTGTTTGGAGAAACCACTTGTGCCCACAGGCAATCAACACCTCATCACTCTTATGTGCAGAGAAGAGGGCACGAGGCGCAGAGCAGTGAAGAGTGCAATTTCACCTCCTTGTCTTCCCCTTTCATCTTGCGTTGGACCCCCTGTTGCGTTTTCTCGGCTCCGTATCACACATTTCTCCAGCTAATTTAGTTAAGTTAAATAAAGGCATGCTTCCACCAGAGAGTGGAAATCCTTGGTGAGCTCACCAGAGTATCGGTTAGAGAAGTCACAGCAAAATATAAGGCAACAACAAGGGATGAGACACAGTAAATTAAGGACAGAAGAATTGTGATGCATGCTAATTGACAAGTGCAAATTGGCAATTTGGTTATGAAGTGTCGCCTCCGAGTAGAAATAATCTATGCCTCTACTATCGGACAGCATGCAAGCACAATTTACTCGCCGTCTCAACGCGGAGGCGTCCTCTGACTGCACCTTAAAGTTTCCAATAACACAAGAAAAAGTCAGGTTTGCTGCTAGCAGTGGCTCATGAGCATGAAACGGGACTGCTGTAGGAGAAGCCGAAGTGTTTAGCTGAATTGCCTTCGAATACCGCCTCCCATACTGAGTTTCCCTCCTCTGATTTAGCTGCTGTGCCATTTTGGCCCAACTATACAGAAATACTGTGATGTCAACATTACTTCCTCCTACATTACAGTATTTATTATTATTATTATTATTATTATTATTCAAAGTTTTTTTCAGCTACACTTCACCGGTGGCACCTGGTAAAGAATAGGAAGCTGGAGTGCCAGGAGAATCATTTTATAATGGTACATGTCTGTACGATATTTTCTGCACTTAAAACACTGCGAAAGTTCGTCCCCTACCTCTTGTCACGTTGCGAGGTGGTGGTGGACCCCAAAGAGCAGGCAGGAGGAAGGAGCAGGGTGTACTTGACGAATTGTATTTAATAAAACACAGAAAACTAAATCCAAAACAAAGTCCAAAGTATCAAACAAAACACATGACTGAAGATAAAAACTCAATAACAGAAACATGACCGAAACAAACCTGACAACAGCAGACAAACGGCAACAAACAAACATGACAGTTGCCAAGAGCAAACAAACATGACAGTGGCAAAACGCAGCAACATCAACAATGACCCAACAATGAATGCTCGGGCTGGGAGTCCTTTTAAAGCCACTAATTACCTAACGACCAACAGGTGTGCAGCTGCAGGGAGAGCCCTGCAGTGCCACCTGTTGGTCCCAAACCAAATCATGACACCTCTGCGTCAGGTCTATACTAAAGTAGACTTTCCTGATTTCCTTTTCACAAACTCACAAACCTTTGGATTTACTTTATTTTTCTGTTTCATTCATGTTAGGGACCGTTATGGCTGTTGTTTTGTCAATCATGCCGTGTGTGTGAGTGCACACGTGTGCGCGTGCATGTGTGTTTGTGTACACGTGCGTTAATGGGTCAATTGTGGGAGGTTGGTTGCTTGAAAAGTAAGGTTGGACACCCCTGCTCCTGCTCTAAGATGTAGTTGAAAAGTGTCCTAAAATTCCCTATTCCTGGGGATTTTTGACTGCTCATTTAATTACAGATGAGTCTCAAAAGCCGGTTGTGGTTAGGGTGACGTTGGGGAAGAATTGTCAAAATGGTGGCAGAACCTCCAGCAGTTATCCCTAATTAGTGTTAGTGCTGGTACTTAGAAATTTGTCTCAATTTTAGATCTCGACTTGGACAACCAGCGGGCTCACAAACACATCGTCTTTCAAAGCAAAGTTTAGCTGGAATAATAGACACGCTATTTTACAGAGTGGCGTAGATAAATGTGGCAAAAAGTAGATGCTGCAGTATATCCTGCACCTGGATTTTAGTTCTGCTCCACTCTACAAAAAATCGCTTGACTCCTCCAACTGTTTGCCAATACCTTCTGTCAGGCAGAGCGAAAGAAGCCGTGGGTGTGAGTTGAAAAGAGACGCAGGCAAAGATGCAGCGAGCCTTGGGAGGTAGACGTTGGCGTTCTTCTGCGCTTCACAGTGTGCATGTGCAGAGCAGATGAGCAGATCACTCTATCAGACAGTCACTCCATCACTGCCAAGTGGGAAATTTGGAGGGAAAGGCGCCTTCCAACATTTGCCACAAATCTAAAAAATTCCTTTTGCGTCAGGCAGCCGGGGAGTCTTTCATTTTGATGGCGGCGAGAATCAACAATGTCAGATTTTACGGCACTTGTTTTATCGAAGTGGGATGAAGGAAGAGAAACAAATCACTTTCTTTTCTTCGTCTCGTCATCATCGTATGAAGGCACCAAAAAGAGAAGCCGTCATGTACTGGATCAGCCAAGGAAGGAAGTGAAATCCGTATGGCCGTCAGGATTTTGTTTCTTCATTTGAAATAAACACATAGCGGATGAAGACGTTTTTCTGTGCTCACTCAACTGAGCAGAATTTTACACCTACACAGCCTCACTATCCTGATTCACAAGCCCCTTGACTGGCACATTAATCAAATGCGCACTCCACTGTTATGGTCAAGTGCCTCTTTGTGTCAAAAGCATCGATTTTATAGTTTAGTAGGTTGGTTGGGCAAACAAGAAGTCAGCCGGTGTGACGGCCCACATGCAGGACTGCTGCTTCGAATAGGTCGAGAAATTAGAAACACAAGAGAAATAAATCGACAAGAATGTCTTCCCATGTAAATATATTCTCATGGTTGCCATGGTGTTTGAATCAAATACGTTGCATTATTCAAACTGCACCACATGAAGCATTATTATTCTTGACTGTTTCATTGTGCTCTGCACAAGACCAAAAAAGCTCAGAAAACTCGTTGCGCTGTTCCTGAATGATCTGAACATAGGAAGGGCCTCTTTTTTACCCTCAAATCGGTCAGTCTATGACTTTACACTTGAGCTTAGTCTCTCACACAGGATTGAAAACATTCGTTCTTTCGATACGAGCCTCTAGCGCTAATCACTGAAACCCTGGCCTCTCTCCAGCATTCATGCTGAGCGTGTGTGGTGGATATACATGAGGGAAGAACCACTTTTTGTGTTCATTGCCATCCCTAACTCCTTTCTGTGTGTCTCGAGGGACTGCATTTGCCTTTTTAATGCTTGGGAAGTGATAAGAGAAGGTGTAGGCTGGTTGGGGGTTTGTATCACCTTTCATCCGACAGGTGAAAGGAATGAAAGGAAGAAGAGATGTGTGCTCAAAAGTTGTCAAAGCAGGAAAATATGAACATGATCAACAGGTGCACTTTCACTCAAATCTTCGACTGAGTGTTGCATGTTTGAACACTGAGCGAGTAAAAGCACCACAATCATGAAAGCCAGCTCTTCAGCTTTATCTTGTAGCTGAACAGCGTAAAAGAAAAGGGTGACAAGCAAAGTCTGGGAGGAGGGGAGAGGAGATGAAAGTTGCATCTTGTGCAAGACCCACAGCGGATGAATTACTGGAGAGATGCCGAGATTCCCTTGAGGAAGGGAATGTCACTCCAACAATTAAGAGACACAAGACTGTTGGTTTATGTGAATTGGTTTCCACAACCCCCGCTGCATTTTAGGGAGCCTTCACTTCTGTTACTTCACGTTCTCTTGTCCGTTGCAGTTTTTGGTTTCTTTCTACCCGATAATTAAAACCAAGCAACCCAATCTGTGTCACCAAACTACAGTATAATAACCCCACCCCACCCTACGCCCAAAAAAAAGAATGTCCTTAGAGGGCGTCTTGAACAAGTTATCCATCTTTACTTGATGAAGAAGTACGTACTCTAATCAGAAAACCTGCAAATTGCATCCATCTTTCAAAAAAAGTGTTTTGTATGTGTATGAGGGCAAGTGGAGGGCGTCTTGTTTGACAAAACCTCACTAATAATTCTAATTTTCACAATCTAAATCATACGCTTTACAAACACTGCGTAATTTTACCTTGAAATTCATGCTGCTCTGTGAACTGTAATATGGTAAAAATTGTGACACTGATCAAGGGTTAAGGAACCATTTAGAATGGCCTTTTTTCAATTAAAAACAGGTCAGAAAGCTGAAGTTTTCGTCAACAGTTATTGTTCTTGTCAAGGTCTAAACAGTGAGAGACAAATATTTTCTTTTAGAGAGGACTTACAAATGTGCATGTACAGAGATCACAACCATTTGTCAACGGCATAACACGTGGCTACTGTTTGTAGTGTACGTGCATGAGTGTGTTTGTGTGTGTGTGTGTCGTACAACATGGCAAGCTATTTAATGCTTTTCCTGCAGAGAGCACATATACTATCAGACACATCACTCATATAGACGGTGAGTAGAATATGAGGAATTCATTTTTGGATATAACTGAGAGAACAAGCATTTGGTGCACGTGTAAAATGTAGGAACAGTGGACCAGTGTGAATAGGGACAGTTACCACCTCCTCGTCTGTTGGTAAAACACCAAGAAACAGCAGCTCTCCTTTTACAACACTCACAGGGCTCTGCACTCAACCTTGCTCGAGCTTTATGAAAACAGCACCGCACAGTATTCCTAGTTTTCTGATCTGTGGCTTATTTCTACTGTTTATTGCATCGACGCAGTTTTTCATTTGACACAAAGGATCTCGTAATTATATCACACATCCATTTGTCAAATGGATGGACATGATTAATAATAAGCATTTTGCAAACGAACCACAAATGCAAAACTGCTCTTTAAAGTACGGTGACCTTTGCACTTATGGAGCATGCATGTGCATGTGCATGCTCAACAGGGGGCTCAGCAATGGAGCAGCGTGTCGCACCAGGCTTGCGCAGTGGGGGTGAGCACAAAGTAGTCATGTTGAAAGTGGCCTCGCATGTAGATCTGTGCCACTGTGGCATGCTGTATAGCAGTGAATTCCCTCGCATGTGCATGCAAACGTGAAGCCCACTTAGACTCCCTGTTTGGCCATCAAGATTCAAGGTTCCTACACAACTTGTGCAATTCTGAACCATCACTTCTTTTTTGCAGTGAAAAGAACTCCCCCCTCAGAGGTGCTCTAAGCTTGTCATCAGGCACGCATCAGGGCTAGCAGCCAGGAATTAAGTTATTTGTCATAGCTGAGCACACTTGCCGAGCGCCATCACATCATTGGAGGCAGCAGACGCTCACATTGATTTCTTAAATAATGCATATTATGTAACTTTGATCACAAACAGTTCCCAGGTGCAATTGCTTGGTTAATTTCACACTTGGATGGTGTGCAAGCACCCCAGAGACCCAACTATCTGTATATAAACCATTAAAAGTGGATCTTTCATAGTACTGTATGTTCCCTTGAAAGCGCAGATTTTCCTTGAGTCACTTGTGGTGATAAATTTGTCCTCCAATATGCAGTATCGCTATGCATGTAAGGAACTTATTAGAAATGGTGAACTCAGATAGTATAACTCATATCGTAAATTGAAGCATGGTGGCCTTGGCGCACTCGAAAGCAGCCGTCTCTCATCATTGCTTACAAAGTTGTCACACACTTCAACACTTTCTTCCACATTGCTTCCTGACATTGGTGGAGATACAACTGCATGCAGACTGAATATTAGGGGGTAATAAAACACTCAAATGTACCCAAACGTCCTTGCCGCAGCATCTTACAAGACACCCCTTGGCTCTAAATATTGGACTGCTGGGAATTTCTGAATCACCGAAGACATTTGGAAACAAGATGGCGTTGCGCTGACTTGTTCAGGTGTGCCAAAATTGTCCCTTTATAGCTTTGTCTGCATACGATAGTGCCGATGATCAACGCAAGGTATGTGCTCTGACATGAAATTTATGTCCCTCTATTAAGTGGAATACAGGAAGAGAAACGATAAAAAAATTAGTTATAACCGCAATATCATGCCCCTTTTTTTAATCTCCGCTCACGACATCCCAGCACGGCTGCTCCGTCTTCGCTCGTATAGCTCGCATGCGCATGCCGTCTATCGTGTGCTTTTATGTTTACAAGGACATATACACAGCAATTGTGACGTACTGCCACCTTTTGACTCATGCCGCATTGTTTGTGCTGTTGGTCGCCAAAAGCATTTTGTTGCAGTGGGTGTCCAATGATATGGATGGATTCAAGGTAGCCTGCAAGGAAACGTTCCATATCCTGCTAAACTTACAATGTTTCGGGGACCACACCCAAAGCATTGCAGCTTTGCCCCACCCGTCGTCCACACCTGATCTGTGAGCGTCAAGAGGAAAAGAGCTTAAGGTGTCTATCAGCGTTATACATGATATTGTCTTCTTTTCAAGACTCTTGTGCGCCTCTGTCAACATGATGGATCATGTTTTAGGGATTATTCTCTTGGGAGTGATCTGCTGTCTGCGTCATCAACTGCGGAGAGGCAAGAACGAGGATGAGACATGCGGACAGACGTGGAGCAGACGCGTTTCTCATCACAGCGCAATCCGGCAGGGGGTCGGCCGGAGTGAGAACAATTTGGAGTTAGCGGCTGAAAGATTCATCTCGGACTACTATTCGAGGAAAAAACACATTCATGCAGCCACATTCAGTCAACGCTTCTCTAGCCTCCGGGAACTCTCCCCAGACACGCTCGTTCTCTGAACACTGAGTCACTTTTGTGACATTGGGTGCAGAAATGTGTCCTGTAGACATACTCTGGGATTAGAGCAGGCTTGGAGTTACTGTTACATATCATCACTGAAATGTTCTGCTCTTCAGGAAAAAACGAGCAAGAATCTCTTAAAGACAACAGGTGCGGGTTTTCTAGGCATCATGCAAGGTTTCCCGTTGCATACACGGTCATATGGAAGTAATATGAAAGGAGCAGTTGTGAAAAAATAAATAAATAATAAAGTGTTCTTAATCCTGTGACACTCAGTAGAGGTCATAGGGTCATCTGCTCACCGCTGCATCACGAGCTAGGAACCAGAGAAAAGGTCGAGAACATAAACTAAATCCAATAGGAATATTGCTTTTCATTGATTTTTTTTCCTGGCTGGGAATAATGCACACATTTCAGGGGCTGGTGTGTGTGTGTGTGTGTGTGTGTGTGTGTGTGTGTGTGTGTGTGTGTGTGTGTGTGTGTGTGTGTGTGTGTGTGTGTGTGTGTGTGCATGTGTGCGCGCGTGTGTGTAAATGCATAAGCACATTCTGGTGGTGAAAGAAACAATGAATGGTTGTTCCAGCGTATCTTGACTATAATGCCTTCCTCATGAGGCCAAATAGAAACGTAACTCTTTCAAGATGTGTAGGAGAGATGGAACAGTACAAGACAATAACTTGGAAGGAGTGGAGTGTGTTGCTGTCTGTGTGCACAGCTACATCACACACACACACACGAAGACACACACTGTACCGATTCAGCAGTCACCACGGAGAGGCCAAGGCCAGTTATTTATTAAATGCCATCACAACTGCTCCGGTGTGCCTAATTGGATTTCCGTTCTCACTAAAACCCGTCTATTGTTAAAGAGAATGACCTCTTAGTCAGTCACAAGCAAGGCCCACACACACATAGAGACACTTTTATACAGCCACAAATGTACTTGTCTCAAACACCATCAATTGAATTCAAGGCACGTGTCCTTTTGGTTGTATATGAAAACAAATGACATCATAATTACATGAAAAGTCTGTCCCTTTTGGAAGGCTCCTCTAATTGCAGTCAACAAATGAGGTTACAAGTTAACTGAATTAATGCCTCGATACTGTCTGAACTGTACTGTAGGCATTAGTAAAGGTCTGCTAAGGCAGCGATGCCCAAAGTTTAATTCCAATTACATTTTGATCTAATACACACTTTACCAGAAAAAATTATGTTTTCAGATGAGCCACATACTTTAAGAGATTGTCAAGATAACATCAAGTTGATCACTGGCCAAACTCTCAAGAAGGAAGAGTGATTTGTTGTTCCTTGCTAACTGGTGCAAGGCAAGTCATTAAGGCAGTCATATCTATGATCCTCTGCTTACCAGACGTGTGGGAGCATTTTGTATTAACCTGCAGACCACTGTACTTGTGAATGTTATTCGCAATCACTGATTATATTAGGAACACTATTTTTACGGTAAGATCGGTCACAGCAAAAGACATTTATCAGTTTTATTCAGTAATTGTCATGAATACAAAGAAAACATTTTAATTGTCTGTCATAATTGTTAATTACAATTCAAATGTGTGTAAAAAATGAAGTTTTCATTTCAAAATATATAAGTGGATAGGCAGTTACGCCACCATTTAAGATGTTGATGAGTTGGTTTGATCAACGGAAGAGGAATTTGGTTTCCAGTTGAATAGTCTGGGTGGTTGAAAACAACTTTTAACGAACATGGTCAGATGAAGGTGGTTAGGCCTGCATGCCTTTGAAATGTTTTTGATTTCAATCCATATAAGCGCAGTAGTTCAGTTTTCTTTTGTGCATGTAAACCAATTGAATGTCACATTTTTGATATTCACAGGCAGCTTCCTGTCAATCCCCCAGAGTTTTCTGGCACCAGATGACGAGCAGGCTGTCGGGGCACAGCGAGCAACCTGGTCACTCTCTAAATGTCTGCCGGTCCTCTGCGGAAGCAACCTCGTCATCATTGCACTCTGATCTCACTGCTATTGACGAATATCGCCCATACCCCTTTTCCCATTCACCGCCCACTAAAGGAAGACTCCCCGATTCACACAACAGTTTTATGAGGTGGTCTTTTATGAGGCACTTCATGAGCGGTTTGTGCATCCAAATCATCCTTAAAGCTAAGTTGTCTGGGGCTTTTTGCCCCTGGCAGGGTCACCCATGACAAAAAGTTCTTCGGTGAGGGACCAGACAAAGCACAGCTCAAGAACCACCAATGATGAGAAAAAATGTTGGACTTTTCCCTCACCTGTCACCAGAGCCCCCCTCTGGAATCTGACATGGGAGTGAGGTGGTGCTCATTGGCGAGTACCTGGCAGTCAGGCCTACACCCATGTGTTCAGGTGGGGAATTGGCGGTCCAATCCCTGGATACAGAAGCTGGTTCGAGTGAGATGGAATGTTCACTCTCTGGCAGGGAAGGAGCCCAAGTTGATGTGCGAGGTTGAGAAGTTCTGACGAGGTAAAGTCGGGGCTTACCTTGACACACGACTTGGATTCCAGTAACAGTCGTCTTGACAGGGGTTGGCCTCTATTCCACTCTGGAGTTGACCACGATAAGAAGCGCTGAGCAGGTGTGGGCATACTTGTACGTCAGGATTACACCAGTGGGCCAGAGGGTAGCATCACTCTGCCTTCTCTTCCTGTCTGTTGTTTGTGGCGATGCATCAAACAGCTGCTCAGAGTACCCACCCTTCTTGGAGTCCTTGGAGAGCATGCAGGAGAGCGCTCCCTCTGGGAACTCCCTTGTTCTGTTGGGGGACTTGACTGCTCAAGTGGGCAATGACAGTGAGACTTCGAAGGGTGTGGATGGGTGAAAGCCACCCGGATCAGAACCTGAGCTGTGATCTGTTATTGGACTACCGTGCTGGTTATGGATTGTCCATAATGAACACCATGTTCAGACATAATGGTGTCCACATTGGCACTTGGCACCAGGAGACACTGATACTCTTCATCGAGAGAAGCCTGGTGAGGTGGTTCAGGCATCTTGTTAGGATGTCTCTCTGGTGAGGTGTTCTGGGCACCTCTCATTGAGAGTTGTATGAAATGGTTGTGGAGGGGGATGTCTGGACATCCCTGCTTAAGCTGCTGCACCCACGACCCGACCTTGGATAAGCGGAAGACAATGGATGGATCCTCAGGGAGATAAGTCATCCTTGAAATCTATTCTTGTGAGAGGCTGCATGTGCATGCTGTTTTTGTTTGTCGTTGTCGTTATATGACATAGTCATGTGTGCATCCATGCTTCTCACCCCCTCACCATTTTGTGTCCATTGTCATTCAAACATGACCCCGCCTTTATTGTTTCCCCACTCCTTAACTCACCATCAACGTGCGAGTGCTTGAAAAGCAGCCTCTTGTGAGCTGCTCTTATCTTCCACTGCTTCCTGCTTTTCTGCCTCGCCCAACCTTAGTACACACCCATTACCGACAGACAGCCCACATGCTGCTCCCCTGTCCCTCTCTGCTCCAACGGCTGCCAACAATAGGGACTCAAGAATCATAATGGCAGCCCAAGTCTGCTTTGGCCCCAGGGGGGGGCCTGGCATATCGTCCCAGCCAATCTTAATGCACGTTTTCCGCAACAAATTGGCCAGTTTACTTAAGAGGCGGCTGTGCTCCATGAATATTTTATGGGCTGAAGGCGGCCGGTGAGGCGATACAATGACAGGGGCTTATCTTATTAAGGCAGACAGAGGGGGTCGGTACCTGGCCTGGTCCAGAACACTCCACTAGTCTTCTGAGATATGGGATCCAGTCTTAAAAGAAAAGAAAAAAAAAACACATCCACTTGTCCACACATTTCAAATAGAATCAGAATCTGTCCTCTCACTTGGTAAACACAAAGATCTTTATGTACCCAGTCATACTTGAAATGACAAAGCGGAAATCGCAATATTGAATTGCAATGCCAAGAGCTGTGAGCTGCTCAAGTTACTATGACGTACAGCACAAATGTCATGTTATTTCTCTGTGTAACAAAGTCTGGCGCATGATACAATGATGACAGAGGAGGAAACAACACAGGGACAGTTTTCCCAACTATCCCTCCCTTCTGCTCTCTTTGTGTGCCTTCTTTCTGTCCCTCTGGGCTTGTGTGATTTACAAAAAAAAAAGGCTTCTCATATTGCCTTGGCGGTGATGGCGAGTAATACAGCAGCCTCCAAATCAATGGAGCCTGTCCTAGATTTCGCCGCGGTCTCAACTCTCTCTATAAAGGGATCTGGAGGGCACTCTATATTTTTATTAGCTGCAGAGAAATGGAGAGGCAGGGACCTGGATCTCATTACACACACACACACACACACACACACACACACACACACACACACACACACACACACACACACACAATAAGTGGACATATGAACACAGAAGTTGCCAACACATAAAAAGACATGCAGAAGCATGCATGTGGAATCCATACACCTCACCTGAGACCTGCTGGGGGCTACTCTTCATCAGAGACTGAACAGACACACACACACACACACACACACACACACACACACGCGCGCGCACAAGAGTGATGCAAATGTCACAGTGGGTTACACTGCATTGCTGACACTGCACTCGGGAGGCTGTAGTGGGAAAGAATGCATGCAGCATGCAAAGGGACAGCAGACAGAAAGCAGAAATACAGTAAGAGATGTTCCACTCGCATCCAGACATTTTCACTTCCTCAGCAGGGATAAAGTCTAACATTTGAGAACAATGAACCTATTTCTCCATCTTTCTACTTTCTCCAGCCCTTTTTTTTTTTTGGTTCAGGATCACAGGGAGCCTACCCTAGCTAACGTCGGGTGAGATTTGATGGCAGGCTACACCATGGATAGATCACAAGTTAATACCAGGACTGACACAATGGTGAGTCTTCATTGAAACTAACAGATGTTTTGGAGTGCACCATGAAGTTGGAGTACTGTATACCTAGAGCAAAGCTACACAAGCACAGTGTGGGGATACAAATGCTGCGGATCAGTTGAGTTTTCCCTCAAAAAGGCTGAATTTATTTGTAACACACACCAAATGTTCAAGTCTGCAACTTCCTCGTGTGCTGACAGAGGTGTGCTGTCATTGAATGCTACAGCCCGCAGTTACTTTAACATCTACCATTCTTTTTGTTTTCTTGCAACACACTAAAATCATTAATTGTATTTTATATTTATTCAAGGTTAAAATAAGATTTGGCCTGCTGCAACTTTAGATGTTTGGTTTTAACAGGCATGCTTTTGTGATATTATGTGACTTTGATTTGCAAACCAACTGGAGCAGTTGAAAGAAAACTATACATTTATACCATCAGACTACAAGAGCGAGTTTGACAGTCATCATCATAGTCACATCAGGAGTGGCTGAAATAATTCTTATTCTGTGGAACAGTACAACTGTGTCACATTATGTCATGTTATTCTGTCTGTCACATGAAACGTGTTTGAGAGGGAAACATTTTGTTGATAAACTCTTTCCAGCCACTATTTTGAAAGATAAAAGGATTTGACAAACTCACGAAGGGCCCTCTCTTGTTTCTGTCGGCTGGACTGATGTCAGACTTAATTCGCCACAATGAAGCAGAGCTTGCAAATTGCTTTCTCAGTCGTCCGCCACCCCGTTGACACGGGCGGGTCAGAGGCGACGCAGCCCTGCGAGCATCTTGTGCACTGTCCATCCGCCCGACTGCCAGACAGCCAGGCTTCGTCAGCAGCTAATTAAATCTGCTGCTATTCATTTGCCCTTAATGTGCTTTTAATTGGATTACAGGCCCTGCGCCAGAGTAAGGGGGTTTCCACTTTCCGGGAAGGAGCGACGGGTAAGCCAGAGGTGAGGCGACAGGGGAGGATATCAGTCTGAGTGGTGACCTTCCATTCTGACCAAACACCAGGAGGAAGATCAAGAAGAAAGCTTTCACACTGAAGCATTTCTCTCTCTTTTTCTTTTTTTTAATACAGTCAGGGGATTTGGGGAACTTGAAGAGAAATGCCATGACCATAATGTATATCTTTGTGCCGGAGTGCCATGAGAGAAAAGTGACTGACTATTCTAGGGGCTGCATGACTGACGGGAGAGCCAGAAAATAGTATTTTCAATTTGCAGAATTACAGTGGTGGGAACTGAAGTGATTTTTTTTTTTGTCTTCTCACAGAGCAACAAATCCCTGACGGCACCCCTGTCTGCGCATGGGGCTTGCAAGAAAGAAATACAGTGTGTGGAATTTATTCACTTTTATGTCATCAAATGACTACACAAAATAAAATTATCTGTATCCAATACATTTATTAACTGTGTAGTCTATTTAAAACAAATGTACCTGGATCCGGACGATTTTATTTCATGCAATCAATTGCCGAAATAAAATTGAGTACATAAAAAACAAACAAAAAATCAGTGCATATGTTTTGGTCATTTAAGAGTTAAAAAAAAATGACAAGATCCAAAAAACGAGAGGCATTGAAGTGAGAAGTGTTAGAGCTGTTTATTGTCCAACGTCCTCTTCAAAGGTTTCTATTAGAGCTGTCAAACGATTAAAATTTTTAATCTAATTAAAAACTCAACTGTCATAATTAACTCAAATTAACTAAAAATTAATCATGATTGCTCACTCATTTTTTATCGTTTCTGAATTTCCTTTTATATTTTTTTGTCCTATTTTCCCCCATTTTAATGCTCTCATAAACATGGAATCATGAATCAGTTTTCTATGTGCAAAATGCAAATATTTACTGAAATAACAATTTTGATTTCAATTTTACATGAACATTTTTCACTTGGAGCAGTTATTCACACATTATCTCTCACACAATATTACTGTCCATCAACAACAGTGAAAACAATATTTTGTCACACAACAGCTGCTTGAACAGCTCTTTTTAGGGAATCAAAACAGCGCAATATAACATTATAAAGTGCACATCTAAGGTAAACGAGTACTCAGCCTATAATGGATTTAAGCCATGGTTGCATTCTTCGTTTTTCTCAAATTTGCTTTGAACACAGCAGTCAGGCTATGCTGATTCTGTTGGTCCTTCTTGCTCGAAAGTCTCTCTACGGTTTTGTGTCGACATCATTTCGGATTCTTGTAATGGAGGCTCTCGCTGGCAATCAGTAATGGTTGTTCAGTTAGGGATTGTCGGTCAGCATGGAAGGATCTCTGCTCTGTACTTTTGGATCATTTATTGGAGCACTTTGCAGCAGAAGTAGTAGTAGTTGTAACAGAAGTATCAGAAGAAGGTAATAACCTAAACTACACATAAATGCAGTAAAAAATTAATATATCTATCTTTCTGCATCGCAATGTAAATATGTATATAATTGACATTAATGAATACCTTTATCTAACAATACGTTTAATAAATAATGTAATCAACCCTGATTTCACTATGTATCATTATCGTCATCATTATTCATTGTTTTAAACGTAAGAAACCATTCAACACAAACATAAAGTCGAATCGAACAAAAGAACTACAAGTCCCAATACTCAATCCCGGAAGTGGAGCGCGCATGAACACATCAAGTCGAATCGAACAAAAGAACTACAAGTCCCAAAGGTCCAACCCGAAGTGGAGCGCCGGCTGCAACGCAATTTACTTCTTTAAACGTCAGATTGCAGACGGACAAACATGACAACTATGCACAAATGAGCTAAATAAAGACACCCTGTTCTAGCAACATTTTAGCCCACGCTGTTTAAATTGCCGATTGCTTCAGCAACTTTGTTCTTTGTCGTGTCATCCATTTTCTTCGCTTTGAAATGATCCATAGCCGTCTGTCTGAGACGAGGGGGGGCGGACTACTCACGTCAGCGGTGTGCTTGGCCATTAATTAAGTGGGATTTCAGACTCGACGTGCTATGATGATAGCTCAGTTTACGACTGCAAAACATCCAGGTCATTTTGGTCTTGTCAGTGGAACAATCTGGCAACTTTTTAAAAGTAAACTTTCCATTCATAAACTATTTAAATATCCGTTTTCGGTGTCTCGCGCTGCCGTGGCTGGCAAAACAAACGTGCGTGGACTTGTGCAGCGCGCTTGATGTTTTGTTTCTGGTTTATTTATAGAGCAACGTCACATCCGCTGTGACGTCTGCCGCGTTAATCTCGCGAGAAAATTTTTGATCCCGATAAAATTCATTTAAATTAATGTCGATAAAAACGCGCTAAACTGACAGCTCTAGTTTCTATATTTTTACTCAAATTCATGAATGTTTGATATTCAAGTCACTGCCTGCTGCATGATTAGAAGAAGGGGGTGTGTTGGAGGTCAATGTTTTAATTTTTAGAAGAATTGATAAAACAGTTACAGACAGATCGATGGACTTTTAATGTCTATCTCTTGAAAGGCGGCTAAGTCTGACTCCTATCACACTGCCTGATTATGATTGCAAGTTGTTTTCCCAGCATGCCTAACCTGCAGCGCCGTAGCAGGACTGCCTGCACTGTGTCTCAAGGGAGACCTTAATTACTTTAAAATGGGTGAAATTATCGATATTTCACATCTTTTAATTGAACACAGTTGGCACACTATTCAATTTTAAATGGCATATCTTATTGGAGAGGGCAATATATTTATAGTAGGTTGTTCAAACTGGCAACAGCCAGCGACCCTTCGGTTCAGGATGCAAATGCAATGAAGCCTGAGCAATGTAAATCAATGCTGCAATGATGTATAGATATTTAATAGTCCGTACAAGTGTAATTTTTTTTTCACTTAGCAGTCCATGTCTAAGCCACACTAAATGTGCTTGTGTCTTCCTCTGTGCTGTTTGGAGCCATAATGGCAACTGATTCATTACTCCTCCACTTCTCTGTATTCATACATACTTGCATTGAGCCATTGATACAAAAATTTAAGGATGTGCATTGATTTCTTCACTTCCAGTTATGGCTGAATGGAGTCACTTCCAACACAAATTAAATGGCTCTGACATTCCTGAGTAGCACAGCCCCATTTGGCCAAATCAAAAGGGTCATCATCCATCAAGTGTTGAATTGAAGTACGGCACCAAGACGCATGCACTGAGCTGGGAGCAGCCCTCTCTCTCTTGCAACTCTTACACGTCATTTAATGTGAATGTCATCAGTTTACATCAGAATTGTCTTCTGTCACTCAGAGGGAGTTTTATTGAGGTCTGTTTTCACAGTGTGTTGCACGGAGGGGTCATGCACTGCCGTGGACTGTTAAAAAGCGTTGACAGCATGTTCTGCGGATTACCCCCGGTTGCAGAGACGTTCTTGTTGGAATTAGATAACAAAGCAGAAGGTTCCAGCTCATAGCACTGAGCAGCCGGAAATGAATTCGGTTTAACTCTGGTGTGTCAGCAAGGAAATGTTGGTCAATTGTTTTGGCCAAATGAAAACATCCACAAGTCACAGGAGGCAAACGGCTGATTGTTTCTGCCATTTGATCCAAGAGAGCTCACGTTAGCTCCAAAGTCCTGTTGACGGGAAAAGGACAACAACAGAGAAAGGTACATGATGTTCAAAACTACCCGTGTTAGGCTTCCCAAAAGCTGCCAGTTTTAAAGCGACAAAAGGAAGGCGTACTTGGTGACTTTTTGGACCCGATTCAATTGAGGAGTTATTTATTTTAAATAACATTTACAAACAAAAGTGTGAGCTGTCAAAGTTATCCGGACTGCCCTACGGGAAGATCCCAGCAAGTTTAAAAATGTCCCTGGATTCAGATGATTTTATTTTCTGAAACCACTCCACGAAATAAAATTGAGTAAATTCAACCAACATTTTTCAGTGTAGGGGTTTAAAACACAGTTAAAGTGACTACAGGTTAGCATGTCTGCCTCACTCTTCTGGGTTAACATTCCAGGTGCTCTGGCTACTGCCCGCATTCCTACAATATCAACACTAAAACATTGTTAGACTACAGTCACAATACAGAATAGATTAAATATACAGTATATGAATCAACATTTAATTTCCTTTGAATAAGTACATTTGCTATTGGAGCAATCTAAAAGTACAAAGTACAAAGACTATAATATGATGGTAGTTGGATTACATTGCGGACATTTTTAACAGGTAACTTGTCTCGTGAGATTTAATAAGTAACCCTCCAAAGCCAAATTGCCCTTTTTTTCAATGGATGGCAATAAGTTAGTTAAGTCAACATGGCGACATTATGGCAGGATGAAACTAGAGGTGTCAATTTATTGAGTGAATTGCGAATAATTAATTTCAGTCATATTTAGCGTGTTATGTTTTTTAATTGCGTTAATTTAAATTTTAATCTCTAACTTTATTGTTTCTGTAGGTGGGTTGCCTTTTTATAATATCCTTTTTCATGTGTTGGCTTCCTGTGTTCGAGTAGTTGAGGGTGGGGAAACAACTGTCAGTGACAGCCTGAAGCGGACATTGATTGGCTGTCATTGTGTTTGGGCTTGTTTAGCATAAGCTGATTGGCTCCCATTGGACTCAATAACGTAATGAATTAAAAATGAAAATAGGGGTTTTCTCAGCACTTAGATGAGATTAAATTATAAATTAATTACATCAATTAATTACAGATCATAATTAATTAATCTCATTTTTTTAATCGCTTGACAGCACTCGATGAAACAACTGTTTGTTACAAGTAAAAGACAAGTTTTCTTATTCCATTCCCATTAACAAGTGGCAGAAAAAAAATACTTGGAATATGCAATAAATAAAAAGAGTGCAGAGTGACTTGTCGTAAATGTCATGCTGGTGGAAAACTGTGTTCCGTGCAGTGAGTCTCTTGACTTCAAACTGCCTTTAATTTTAACCATATTCTCTCTTTTGAGTGGGTCCTTTGGATGGATTTGGTTGGAAAATACTGACATGGGATTACTTCCTTCACCTCATTGGCCTTTCAGGTCTGCTTCCACAAACAAAGTGACACTTTGGTGGCTCTGTTTTAAGAGCCAGCCGCTAAAGCACATCCCAACCGAATGATGTCAAAATCAATATGGCAATGTCACCAGGTCCGCTGCGGGAGTAATGACGGGGCCCGAGCGTGCTCCCAAGTCACGCACAGGCACGCACTTAAACACACCCACTTCATCATATCATCAACCCCATCAGCGGGCTTAATGGGCGAGTGCTTGATACATCGCAGGGGTCGAGGTGAGCGAGGCCCGTGACGCTCCTGCTAATGGCTGCTGTGTGCCGACGCCGCTTCACCTGTCGCCGTCTTTGGGGTGGCCACAGGAAGACCATTGTGCTTATCACAGCATCCCTTGTCTAAACCACCACCGCGGGATGATAACAGGCCGTAGGTCAATCCCTCCTGACGTTATGAAGTCATTAAGTGAGGAACTTCTGTAATCCAGATGCGATCTTTTCGTTGGATTATGTTCAGCCATCCCCCTCATCCTCGCTGAAGTCTGTTTATCATGCCAGGAAGAGAGTGGCAAAAACAAATTAGTCCACAGGAGAGGAAAATAGCCAGGGATATTGATTTCGCCTTTTCATGCCAGAGTGGAGCACAGAAAATATTGGGCTATAAAAAGGAAACAAGGATATAAAGCCATTACAGTGCACACTTAATTGATCCCTCTTCCCATAACAAATTAATTGAGCGGAAAATGGCAGATGGCTTTGATGAATGTCATAAAAAGGCTTGTCAGCAAGGCTGGTGTGTACGACCCACTTGCCCATATGCATAAGAATGGGGGCTTCTCGGCGTGCAAGTGTATATTTGCTCATGTGTTTAAATCGCAGCGATGCTGATGTTAATCATGTTGACTTTTTGACATAATTGCTAATTGTCTGCTGTTTCATTTTGCTCTTTGACCACTGCTTCAATGGCTGTTCAACACGCAAACCCTTGGCTGCATGCTGTGTGTATGTTTGTTTCAGGTTATGCTTACTGACAGGTTGCTGCCCTCGTAGCAGAACAAATGCTAATTTAATCAATTGGCTATAAATCCTACTGGCCGCTGACTCATGCGTCTTCTGCCCAGGGGACGCTGACAAAAAAAAAAAAATCCTGCCAGTGCAGTTTGTTCAGCACTCTTGCCCAAATACACATACGTGCAAGCACACAAACACACACACACACACACACACACACACACACACACACACACACACACACACACACACACACACACACACACACACACACACACACAATTCATCATACTCTTTTCATCATGCAACATCAATATTACCACAATTATATTGGAGAAACCAGAGTGAGCGCATATGTTGACATAGTGGGATATTTTTTTCCATATCTTCTAAATTCCTGCAACTGTGCAGACAGCTTGGAAGCTGCGGTGGGTAAACACACTCGGGTAGGCATCCATCTCTCGTTGCGCTCCTGCAACCCTCTTAACCACAGAATTATTTATTGAGAGCATATTCCTGCACATGGTTATACCTCACACACACACACACACACACACACACACACACACACACACACACACACACACACACACACACACACACAAAAACACAGCTTCGTAACATCCAAATATCCAAATTGGCTAATGCTGCTGACAGTGACTTAAGGGGGCTTAGAAGCTGTTTTGGGGGCACAGGGAGGTGATGGAGTGACACAGAGGCAACAAAATGGGATGCAGAAAGTGTTATGCAACAGAGGAAGAGAAGTGCCAGCGTGAGCCACAGCATGATCAAGAAAAGTTGAAAAAAGAGGTGACAATGGAGGGCTGGAGGAGAGGCAATCTGCTGGCTACAGTCGGGCACAGTTCAGAATTCTGTGGGGCCTCTGCGGCCCCAGTTTTACCCATCAATCTCAGGCTCCTATGGCAGCCGCCAGCACCTGCATCTTAATCTGCTGGGGCCGGACGTGAGGACAGACAGGTCGCCTGGGCCGAGCAGTAAATAACCCATCTTCAACTAAGTGTCGCAAATGCAGACATGCAAACACCTGTCTCCTGCCTGCAAGTGCCACTAAGATTTTTTTTTTTTACATCTACAGCATGCATTCAAAAAAATTTCTTCTGAAGCTTTGGTTTCTGTTTCAATCCCACCTCCTGTTCAGTATGAGTGCATCACTATTGCCCTGATTTTTTTCCTCACTCTTAATGAAATCATTGGGTGGTATGGGGTAACATCACTGTGTGTATGTATATTACCTGTGGCAGCAAAAATTACCCTCTGCACTTCCTATAGCACATAGCATCTGGCAAGTGTTGCTCACCTAACCCCACGGATTAGTGACACAAAGTCTTCGAATGTACGCCCTTTAAAGAAAAGCAACGTACTGCAGCAGATGGAGGGCGCCAGCACTCACTGCAGGTGAAGATGGCGTGGGAGGCAGAGGCAGGATTTGTTTTGTCAATTATTTACTATCATCTCTAGAAGTAAGAGACAAGAAGGAGGACTGTGCTTTAAGTGAATGACTGTCTTTATATGTAGCTATAGAAAAAAAAATATTGCTTGTATTTGTGGAAAAATACCCGTAATGATTTTGAAGTGGGCCTATTAATATCGTAATCAATTGTTTACTTAAAAGCAATCAGTGCTACAAAAATAAAATACCGAATGATATCAAATTGTGATTTTGGTGAAAGACACTCTCAAAGTACTGCAACGCCACTTTAGAATTCAGAGCAGTTAACATCTGAGACAGCCTTTCTTGCATGCACATCAAGTATGCACCTTTATTTCCGTCCAATGGATTCTGGAGAAAGTGGTGGTGACAGACGCAAAAAGCGGACACAATAGACGCTTTATCTGAGAAACATGCCAGAACCAAGGATTAGAATGTGGGAACCTCTCTCAGCAGGCACCATTATGGATATTAGAAGGTCACACTGTTGCTCTAACCCCGCTCCTCTGCATGCGGAAGACCTTGGCGAGTCAAAGGTCAGCATATTCTCCCCGCCTGCCAAGCCTGCTCGCTCCTGTAGCCTCAGGGTAGAAGAGGTTTGTGTTCCACTGGGATGCTGGTAACCATGGCAACCTTTGAACCACGAGAGGAGGTGTGGGATGAGTGAGGATGTATGGTAAAGTAACATCACAATGGTTGTGGTCACACAGCAAGACAAGGCGGGCAAAAAACGTGACTGCAGCATCACTGTGAACTGAACACAAACACACACACACACACACACACACACACACACACACACACACACGTGCACGCACACACACACGGTGTTCCGTTAACCTGCCATACATGTTTTTGGAATGTGGATGAAACCCCACACAGGCACGGGGAGAACATGCAAACTCCACACAATGGAACCCTGCACCTCTGCACTATATCGCCGCGTGTTAACCAGTCGACCTGCCATTTTGAAGTAATTTGATCAGAAATACTGAAAAAGGCAGAAGTGGGAGGAGTTGACACCTTGACGGATTGATTGAAATACTCAAATAAACCATGGTGCCGCAACAAGAGGTCCAGGTCAGCACAGTCTCGTCCTGTTAGGGTGGCTTTGCTGCATGGCAGCAGCAGCTCAGGTCTCACGACATTGGGACATTCCAACAAACTGTCTTCAGATTTGAGAACCTTCTTCATACACATATACTGTGCGTATGCCTGTGGGTGCGTGCGTGTGCGTGCGTGTGTGTGTGTGCGTGTGTGTGTGTGTGTGTGTGTGTGTGTGTGTGTGTGTGTGTGTGTGTGTGTGTGTGTGTGTGTGTGTGTGTGTGTGTGTGTGTGAGAACCTGTGTCTTTGGGGTCTTGTAGCCATGGCAACCCCAACCAGGTGTTCATATGTGAGACTGATAATTCAATATGTGATAAAAAGCATGCATATAAGGTCAGTGTTATTAAAATGAGTCAAATCTCCCCCTAAGACATACTCCAGACTCTAGACCTATCTCAATGCCACAATTGAGGGGCAGGCAGTGCCGTCGTCAGCCCTGTTTTAATGAGGCTGAAGCATCCCTAAAATGTTCTTGAGCCTGCCCACTAAGTAATTTTGTTGCATTTATGTTTGTTTGTTTGTTTGTTTGTTTGTTTTTAATCAAAAATACCAAATATTCAGTATCAAGTGGCCAGAAAACCATAAAAGATTGTAAATAACTACATACCTAATTCTGTTGTTTTCTGTGATTGGCTGGCACCCAGTTCAGAGTGTCCCCTGCCTACTGTCCGAAGACAGCTGAGATAGGCTCCGGCAAGTCCGCGACCCTCCTGAGGATAAGCGGTCTTTGATTTTTAGGACAGACCCACCCATGTGGTCCTTGAAGGCTACCTGGTGCCCGTGGATCACCTTGGTGATCCCTGGTCTAAATGACTACACAGAAAAAAGTTATTTGTGATGCAGACAGTCTAGGTCACATGCAACTCAATATGGATATGAAATATGAAACATTCCAGCTAAGATGCATCACATAAGACTTGTATTATGTGGAACTTTATTTAGGAAAGTAATTATTAGGAAGTGGAGAGAACCAAGAGATAAAACCACATTAGCCTGTTGCAGATATTTTCAAGACTCCCACTTTAATATTACTATTTTTATTGAATTTAAACATCAGTGAGTAACATTTGTCTTCAACCATTTCGCCACATTTCAGCCGAAATGCAATCTCTATGACTTCACAAGCACAGTTGTTGTGATATTGTGATATGAGCCAAAGTCAGCCTCGATTAACCTCTATGCACGCAGTCACAACAACGTCATCAGCCGATTTGTCAACCTTAAAAACCGATGGCATTCTCTTCCACCCACCGAGTAGCTGCAGGTTGCAGCTGTTACGGGTAATATTATTTTGATGACATGTTAACTCTTAGAAGGTAAATGTTTCTCTACATTTCTTTTAATGACGGGCTCGACTGTGTGACAACAGTGGCACTTTTTTTGCACGCAGTTTTGCAGAGACAAACAATGTATATTTTATTTTTGGAGGGGGCATTAAAGCTATGAACATATTTATTGTGTTTGTATATTGTATTAAAAGAGGACTGAAATAACACTGCTGCTCTAATCTGTTGACTTGAAACCTTTCACAGTATTATCAAGTCTTCATTAGCTGCTTGTGAAATGTGCTCACGGGATGAATTTGTTCACATCCTGCACATCTCTTGGCGGATAAGCCCCCACTATCTATAAAACCTAGCGATGCCCCTGGGGAGCGGGTATGATATTTTCCACGGTACAAGATTTCAGACTGTTTTAAATGTTGATATTATGTATTATCCGTCATGTTATTAATACACTCAATATTGAGTTGAGAGAAGGAGCTGGCAACGGCCCGCTAAGTGAATGGGAGTCATTATTGCAATATAAACATGTAATTAAAAACACAAGAAGGAAGGAGGAGAAAATGGATGAAACCGAAAGTGGGTCTAAGGGATACAACGTGTCAGAGGGGCATGCTGTCGATGGGGTTTCAGGAGCTTGTTTTAAGCCAAGAGGTTTGAGAGCTGAATTTAAAGGGGAAGGGGGCTATGGATTGGAGTCAGGTCACTACATGTTTAAGATTAAAATCCCATCCTCCTCCTACACCATTTTTGGGGGCGTCTTTGACATCATTTCCTAGGCTGTTTGGGCCGTGATTTACAGCCTGCTGCAGCACTCTGGTAGCCTTGAAAATCAGATTTTCTCTTGCAGCATCAGCAAGAGGAATCTAATTTAATTACAAGGCATAGTGACCATGGTGATACAGAAAATGTGATGAAGAGATTAATAATTAATGGACATTGAGATTTTGTCAAAGTTTGAGTCTCAAGGACAGGAATAAAAACATGAATTTGTGACAGACTTTCAGAAAAGAAACGTGTGCAACTGTGATTGGGTGGCGACCAGTTCAGGGTTCACCCTGCCTCTTGCCCAAAGACAGCTTAGGTAGGCTCCACTACACCTGCGAACCTGCATGGTGAGAATAAGCGGTGCAGAGAAGGGATGGACGGATGTAAAATACTCTGGTCCACAGGTTTCTTGTGAATTGTTTACTAATGTGCTTTTTGGTTTCTTCCAAGATGAGAAAAATCTTGAAATCAGAATCCACACTCCATACTGCCGCCAAAAACCAATATAGGAAGAATGAGAAAAAGAACATGAAGCGCAAGAGTACTATATATTGACCAAATTGCATAGATAATTTAAGGAAGGAATGCAGACTAACCTGGGGTGCCGCAGCTAACAGAGCTGGTGGTCTTGACTAAGGGAAATCAATGTCTAATCAAGTCAGCCACATACGGCAACAGATGTAAAGGCTGCTTTGTGACAAATATTTATGACACCTACTTTGTGTCTCACTTTGAATGGAAAAGTACAAAACCTGAAATCCTTGTCGATGCCGTATCCTGCCATGCAGGTTTTATTGCAAAGGACGGCGTTTAGGTCAGAAGTGTTTGCACCACTGGGATATTCAATCACTCGCTAGGTATGTTTCACATCTGTAGGTGCGGCTTGAAGAGCTGCCGTGTTGACCTCGCACATTGAGATGATGGTCATAAATTGGTTTGAAGTCTCATTTTCCCCGCAGGATTTTGACCAGCTGCCATAGCTTAGAACCCACTTTGCTGCGGCATCCCCCACATGCCGAATGACAGAGATAATGAGAACATTTTATGGCCTGGGTTGATGACCAGGGAGAGGTAAGTGTATTGCGAATGCAAGAGCTGTAAATAGTACATAATAAGCACCACATGGCTGAAATCCACTGGACTTTCCATTAGAAAGCAAAGAAGATGCTCGTCTCACTTGTTTCAACCAGTCCAGCTCAGGCGAGAGAAACGTGATCGTTGCAAAAACAGAAGGCAGGTGACGGCTGACCAGGACGGAGAAAGAAACGGAAAGAATTCTGATGCCATCATGTGGATGACAAGACACATTGCTGCGAGCGAGCGCTCTCGGGGGCTTGACAACCATGGGAAATGGGGACATTTGCAAGAACGAGAACAACAAGTTTGCTTTTCATTTGGAATTCCTTGTCAGGCAGCATGCTGGATGCAACCCCCATGTCAACATTGTTAACGACACTCATTCCAGCTTTTAATTATCCAAAGAGAAAGGTGAGCCAGTTAATAGTCTCCTTTAGATTCTTAGGATAGAAATTCCTTCTGTGTACATATTGCTGCCACCCAAATAACTAGCATTTATAGCTTTAATTTCAACACAGCATTTTCAAATTATTTTTGTCATTCACAATTTTTGCAATCATGTAAAAACGTGAGGAATGTTTGTTGTTTTGAACTATTCGGTTGAAACAGAAATTCGTAAATGACATGGCAAAGTCGCAGTTTTCATGATAGCACACTTTGCCTTGGAAAAAGTTGACATTTAATTGCATTGTAACATTGAAAAAAATGTTTACAACGCAATCCTTCCGAGATACAACATTCCCCTTGGCAGTTTGCAGCAACATTTTTTAAATGTTTTTCTGTAGCGCTCATCCTGGAACCTTCAACTGCAGATATACTATCGCTAAACACGACTTCACTGTGTCCATGCCCAACAGAACATAAAATTACATTATACAATTGTGTACATTTGTCATGATTTCCTTTTTTTCCCTCTGGCCAAATATGGACAAAAAGGACTGTGCTTTAGTCAATACATTTGACCTGTCTCTGTTAAACCTGAATGGACATTTTTTTAAATGTGGTCAGTAACTACATTAAATGGCAATAAAATAACATCCAATCAGCAGAAGCAAGTGGTGTCCTTTGACATCTGAATGGTATCGAATACATTGTAAATATATGGCTGGCTCAGCTGACATGAGAATTTATCCGGCGCTGACATAAAGACTGCCACATGTAGGAAATTCCCCTTCTATGGCTGCTTACGAAGGAGTAAGCGTCAGTAACAGACAAAATTGTTATTTAACAAGAACACAACTGGAAACCCCGTCGAGTGGTAATTGTAGTACAGTAGGTATAGTTTGGTACCACACATGGTACAGGCTCCCTCTAGTGGTTTGCAAAAGAATAAAACTACCGGTATGTAAGGTTCAGTTGAAAATGTTGTTCAGTCCCAATATATTTGCATATAAACTGTTTACAAACGTCGGTGCCATTTTTACTTAACTTTTATGCGCAATAAATTTTGTTTGAACCATTTGGTCCAGTTAAAAACTATATGTAGTCTTACTACTGAAACGGTGTAAGACGCTACGGTGGTTTATATATTCATCTACTGTAATATACTTTTTAAGGAGGGAGAGATGTGATGTGGCCCCGGACATTTGCCACAGGGGCAAGGGGTGTGGGCGGTCATCCACAGCACGGAATACTGTTTGTGGAAAGGGCATCCGGCTGGGATTTCGGGCCATCAATTTGGGGAAGGTCACGTAGGCTGCCCCTATACATTTGGTCGTAGTTGGCTTTTTAACACGGGTTACCCTAACTTGTGTTAGGGTTAAAAGTAGGGTTTCAATATACGGTTAAAAAAGGTGTTTGCAAGACGCGTGTCCGAACCACGGGTGACGCTGCCGCAACCAAATGCTTGAATGCCAACCTCTTTAAAAGAAGAGGAAGAATCTTTCGGCCATACTCGCGGGTTCTCGGCTACTCGGCCTTCTTCGGCCCTTTCCGGACATCCGCTTGTTCCTTGCCGATTCTCGCTGTCGTCGTAGCCCTCGTCCTCCTCTCAGTGTTGTTGTTCTCGGTGACGCGACGGAGGTGTAGCCTGACGCGATCTCTTACGTGTCGGTCTGAATAAAAGTGGAGCTCCGTAGACCCGGGAGTGACGAAGCGAGTCTGTGTTGGTAAGAGGATACGCATCCGATCTTTGCTAGACAGTTAGATGGCTGCCCGCAACGTTTATTTGCGGTTCGTAGCCGCACAACGCCAACAAAGAAATCATGGCGGCGGCGTTGCAGAGGCTCACTAAAATGAGTCAGTGGCTGCAATGTTCGGAAAAAAAAATCAGATTTAGATGGACACTGGGCTACATTAAAAAAAGAAGAGACAAAAAGACAAAATTCCTAACCCCGCTGGACTGAGTCACAGAAGCAGTTTGATACATTTTAGCAAATACATTGTTTGAAATAAACACGAAGCAAATAAACTGTGTGGTAGTTATAACATTTTCCCTCGCAAATTCTTACTGGCTGCAACTTTGCAGTCGAAATGACATTAAGGCACATTTGATTAATCAACCGAGACGCAGTTTAATCTGAACACTACCGACTCATAGAGGGAATGCGGAGGAAACTAAACTCTTCTTTAAGGCGGAATTAAAGTGTATACCTTCCTATTAGCTTGTTAGCATGCTAACCAAGCAATGTTGGTCGCAGTGGCCAGCGACAAGCTACTTGCAGCATTTCTGCACAGAATTAAACCAGACAAGAATTTAGATCAATCAAGACGACGATTGAAGTGCTTGCCCGGCTCATCACGACTGTTCTATTGTTACGTTTTTTACTTTGATCAAACGTGTTAAGAAAGCCACACCCTCCTTCGGGATGCCTTTCAAACGGGGTCACCAACCTGTTTCAAACTAAGCGCTCCTTTTTGAGAACTAATTCACGCTAAGCGCTACCAGTTTGATAAAACGCTTCTGAAATACCAACTGTGCTCAAATCACTTTTCATGTCGTTATTGTTAAAAGTTAATGATTCAACATTTAAGTGAAAACACTGATCATGTTAATGATTTCTCACAATCATTATAGGGGAAATCAGCTAAAAAAAATAGTCTTTGCAATATGTTCCATGTGCCCTCCCCAGTCTAAACACCACATTCTGATTAATATTGCGTTTGTGGAGATAATTACAGGTTTATTTTGCTGCTTAATTCATATTACATGAACACATTATTAATCAGAATGCCATGTTTAGACTAGTGGGGGCGGATAGAACATGTTTGACTTGACTTGCCCTTTAAGAAACAGATAAATATCTCTATGCACCACTGTATTTCTTATATAAAACTCTGCTTACACTTTAAAAGGATCACATTTACAATATTCCTATAAAATCACAATACCTCCTCAATGGTAAACTATTTTAGAACAGGTCTGCGGGCTTCTCATGAGATCATCACTACATTAGTGACCCCTTTCTTAGAAGTTGCTGAGGCAAAGCATCTCATCTGAATGTCAGCTGTGCACATTAACACTTTAATTGAATACTAATGCATATATATTCAAAGATTTTTATTTCACTGTGCAGATTTTAAATGACAATGGAAGCTTGTGCCGATACACAGCAAAGTGGTGAAACGGGTGTGAAGCAAGAGTCCGAGATTGGCCTGTCCCAGGTAACGTCATCATATCATCACCTCTACTTGAAAATGTCTAATCTGCTATTGAGCATAAAGTGTCTCACTGGGTGGTTTGTCCTGGTCGTAGGCCTCCATAGCGTCGAGCCAGGTGTCATCCAGCAGTCCCACAGTGGCCTTGGTGCAGCTGCCCAACGGCCAAACCGTCCAAGTGCACGGGGTGATCCAAGCGGCGCAGCCCTCGGTTATCCAGCCCCCTCAGGTCCAAGCAGTTCAGGTCTGCACCCAATACCTGCTGCTTATCTCACCAAATCACAGTAAACAGTTGAAATGTAAGGAGAATTTGTTGTGTTCCTGCAAAGATTTCAACAGTTGCAGAGAGTGAGGACTCTCAGGAGTCTGTTGACAGTGTCACAGATTCTCAGAAGAGAAGAGAGATCCTGTCCAGAAGACCTTCGTACAGGTGTGATGTTTCTTTTTATTTTTCCAAGAACCTTACTGAACCTTCTATTGTGCTCTTTTGAATTAAATTCAAATTCTAAAAAATTCTAATTAAAATAAAATACAAATTAAAATGCATTTCAACAAAAACTAACTGAAACTACATTTTACGTTTGCAAATCGTACTATATAATGTACTATGTACATACTATGATTGCAGCGAAAATGTCCATCATTTTCATCTTTGGCAATTGATTTAATACATGATCCTTTGGGGTTGATTCTAAATATATTTATTTCACTTTTAGCCGGAAAGAGAATGTTCAAACGGTCATATGGGAGTCATAGTCCTGTTAATGTCATCTCGCAGTAGCCAGGAAAGAAAAAATCACCATCAGATAACGTCACTCCACGCCGATGTGTTTTATGTTTGACTTGGCTTCAAGACGGGCTCCACTGATTTTTGTCATACTCATATGCACTGCGAGGTAAGAAGTGCTTTCCTTTTTTTGGTTCACATCTGACAAAAATACCTGCAGGACATAAAAAATAGTGCAGTACACTGTACAACCAGGTTTAGTACTTCTCAACAGGAATTCAAATATACTTCAGAAGCTGACAATTGAGCAATAAAGACTAACTTTTGTAGTCATGTTACACACTACACTTTGAAATTCAGTATCTTTAGACTGTTATATGGGACCTGTATTTGATTTGTGGATGGATGGATATTTTTTTCGTTTTATTTATATTACACTATACTTACCATGGTGTTTTTTTGATCTTGCACATTTAACACACATTTAAGTAATACACAATATTTGAAGAAAAGGAAACTAAAAGTAACACAAACTAAACTAAAACCAAGCTATTTATTTGTGGAACTAAAACAACAATAATAAAAAAACAAACGCAAATTAATACTAACTCAATTTAAGAAAAACACAGCTCAAGATGCCATCAAAATTACCTGGATCTGTAATGAAAATTCCAAAACCATAATACCCTGGTAGGTAGGCATTATTTTATATAGATATACGTCTATTTTCATTATCTATTTATATTGTGTCTAAATAGGTTCAGTGGTGAAGTCCACAAAATATTTTTTTTTTCATGAAAGTTGAAGAGACAGATAAAGTCACAGTTTTGTTTGGATTATTGTTGTAATCTGATAGAATGAATTCTGTTTTCAGCATACTTGTTTGCTAGAATTTTGTGAAGTTGGTGTAGATAAAGATTCCAAGTCAATTGTTCAGCAAATTGACTAATTGAAGTAGGTAAATGAACTCTTTCATATTACTACATGGTTCCTTTGCCTCCCGGTGGTCGACAGGTTAGCGCGTCGGCCTCACAGTGCAGAGGTGCAGGGTTCGATTGTGGCTACGGCCTTCCTGTGTGGACTTTGCTTGTTCTTACTGTGCCTGCGTGGGTTTTCTCCGGATACTCCGGTTTCCTCCCACATTCCAAAAACATGCATGGCAGAAAAATGGAACGCTCTAAATTGTCCCAATAGTTTGTTTGTCTCTGTGTGTCCTGTGATTGGCTGACAACCAGCTCAGGGTGTGCCCCGCCTACTGCCCGAAGAAAGCTGGGATAGGCTCCAGCACGCCCCGCGACCCTTGTGAGGATGAGCAGATCAGAAAAAAATGATTCCTTTGCCTTTATTTTAGCATAAGCCTAATTCATAAATCCAAAACACACAAAGTTGATTGTAATACAGAATAAATTAGTCCTTGTTTGTTTAAAAATAAATGAGAAGAGGACCTTGAACAAATACTTACATATTAAATTGCAATATTGGGGGGTGAGGGGAGGAATGTGGCAGTAACGTCTGTCTGCTTTTCTTTTCAGGAAAATCCTAAACGACTTATCGTCGGACGCTCCAGCAGTTCCTTGCATCGAGGAAGAAAAGTCAGAAGACGACTCTGCCCCGGCCATCACCACCGTCACCATGCCCACGCCCATTTACCAAACAAGCAGCGGCCAATACAGTATGTTCATTGTCCACTGCCAGCTTGCAGATGTGTGTTTTGAAGAAATATTAAGGCCGACGTGTCACAATTATCTCCTCTTTGCAGTCGCCATCACACAGGGAGGGGCCATCCAGTTGGCCAATAATGGGACAGATGGCATTCAGGGACTGCAAGCACTCACCATGGCCAATGCCGCCACAGGCCAACCAGGTGCCACCATCCTGCAATACGCCCAGACCAGTGATGGTCAGCAGATCCTGTTGCCCAGCAACCAGGTGGTTGTACAAGGTGAGAAAAGATGGCAAACACAGTTCCTCTGGCACTTCTCTTTGTTACCATTTACCTCCAACCCTTCAGCCGCCTCCGGAGATGTTCAGGCCTATCAGATCCGCACAGCCCCATCCAGCGCTATCACCCCCGGGGTCGTCATGGCGACCTCGCCCGCATTAGGTACAGGGACGGGAACAGAGGAAGTCACGCGCAAAAGAGAGGTGCGCCTTATGAAAAACAGGTATGTTGCTGAGAATCCTGCACGACAACAGTCCCACAATCTGAGACAGTTTTCAAGACCATTGGTCCTCTCATTCAGGGAGGCTGCCCGTGAGTGTCGCAGGAAGAAAAAGGAGTATGTCAAGTGTTTGGAGAATCGGGTTGCCGTGCTGGAGAACCAGAACAAAACCCTCATTGAGGAACTTAAAGCCCTCAAAGACTTGTACTGCCATAAATCTGAGTAGGCTCATCATTATTCGCCCGGCGTGGGCCCGCCCATGTACAGAGACTCAGCAAAGAGCCATGCATATGGATGCCACTCTACCTTTTCTAATTGTTTTGCTTTCTTAAAAAAAACAAAAACAGAAAAAACCCACACACATACACACACACACAAAAAAAGCAAGAAGTTTATGTGGCCCAATAGGCAAAGTTAACTGGCAGTACTAAGTTAGCATTCTGTTTGCTTGACATCATCATGAGTGGATTTGTCCTGGGAGGGGCGCCCATAAATGAAGTGACCAAAGGAATAGATTCTGTCACTGAGTCTTGAACGGGAGATGGAGCTGCAAGATATCATCGGCACGAATGATGGAACAGTTACCGCCCCCTTCCTGGCCGTGCCTCACTTGGAGACCTCGCTCATTAACAAACTGTGGTTTCACAGTGGTTGGAAGGTGTACCTGAATTTGCATCATGGATTTAATCTTTTCGCTGTTCTTCTGATCTCCTTCTGGGAGATCGCCCTCTTCGTTGGCACACTTTGCCTTGCTACGTGAACAAAAATGCTTAGCGTTCGGATTTTAGTGTTTTGTGCAGCACAAAACACTAGCGTTCTCGAATTTTCAGTTTCTTTTTTTAAATTGGCATTTTGTCTCTAACCTTTTTAATGCAGGGTCATTATTTTTTGTTTTTGGGTTGTTGTAATCTTTCTATGGATCTGCACATTTTTTTTATAAAGAAAAACAGGAGTTCCACACGTGTGTTTGCAATAAACGGTCTTTTTTTAGACCTTGAATGAGAAGAGATGGCGGAAATGTAGAGAACGAATAATTGACACAAGGTGTGTGTGTGTGTGTGTGTGATCCAAGTAGTATCAAATGCTTTTTGTATTGTGGCTTTTATTCTAATTATTTCTGATGTCATTATTTTCTTAAAATAAAAACTAAAAATAATGAGCCCTGCTTACAGCTTATGCAATAGATACATCACAGACAGCCTGTGATGATGTGTTTTAACTTTTCTGTGTTATAAGGAAATTCGAGAACTTCAAAATAGTAAGATGAGGTTGTATACATTATGCACTTTTCCTTGCTGAAACAATCCAGATATACAAAGTTTGTCTGAAAAGTCCCAGCCCTGGTGTTCGAAATGTTTCAAATCCAAATGACAAGTTTCCCCCATTGAAGTAAAGCCATTCAGAGTCAATTACACACTTTCCTGGCCTTCTCTGCATTGCCTTCAAGTTCATGCATGCCTGGAAGGATTTTTCCAGGACCCTCTGCAGCTTTGTTATCACAGCCATCTTGAGTGATACGCATCTTCAAAAACGGACCTCCTTTATGAACCTTTGCGCTTGGGAGAGAGGAATAAAATCAGAATGTGTTAAGTCGGGTGCATAGGGACATTATATCCAACGCAGCAATGTTCTTTGTGGCCAGGAAATTTCCTTTGCTCAGTGCATAATGCCGATTTCAAGAAGAAGCAGCAGCCGCCATGAGCCGTTCTGCCACAATTATTACCTCTTCTCACGCACTGAATTAAGCAAACATCACAGGATCTTTTTGAAAACGTGCTGGTTGATCGTCTGGCCTACTTAGAGGGGGAAAATTGGTAGTAAATGGTCTGGATTTGAAGCATATATTTTTTGAGACCTTGTATTCAACATTCAAGCATGATGCCCTGCAACAATGTAAACAGTAATTGTCCACAAAATGTTTAGGATGTCATTTTTTCTTCTTAAAGATCATGTCATATCTGAATTTGATCAAGTGTGTTGCACATAGCATCTGACTGTTGGTCAAAAATTCTGCAAAGGGATTGTAAAGTGCACCCAACCCAAAGAAATCTTGATCATGATGACCTTATTTTCCTTTTAGGTATGGTGTATAATAAGACTTTGTTATATTTCACATGGCTTTTCGTTTATTTTCTTAATGTCCGCACCATATTGTAAAATACATTGTTAGAGCTGTTACATTTTGGCCGCTGTTAGTAAAAGTCTTTCTGAGAAGCTTGGATTTCCAAACAATACATTTATTTAAATGGGGTGTCTTTAGAAAGAAATCACAAATCCCTCCTGGGCAGTTGTTCCCCAGCTTTGTAAATATGGATGTCCCTATTTTTGTCATAGTAAACCTCCTCGACAGTAAACTGTTCCCTCAACATTGTCAAAAACTTGGTATCTCGTTCATAGCGTATTCTGCATGCCAGTAGCACCACGGTGGCATCCGCACATAGGTGCTGAAGTGTCTGTATCAGTGGCACAAATGTGTCCTCCAGGTAAACGATGTCTGCTCCCAAGACTAGATCGAAGCCTCCAGCTGGGAAGCGGTCAAGGCCCTCGCCCCAAGACAGCTCAGATACCGCCACAGATTCCCAGAGGTCAGAGGGCAGGTTGTATTTGACATTGTTCGAAAGGAAGTCCAGAGCACTCCTCCTGTCAGTGATGGTCACTTTGGCACCTTAGAAGTCAACAAAGTTACATTCGATTTTTAAATGTTAAAACTGCAAAGGCATCACCAGTACCACCATGAGTGAAAGTTACCCAGCAGGGCTGCAACGATGCCCACCAATCCAGTGCCCGCCCCCAGCTCAATGGACACCTTTCCCTTGAGATCGACATGGCCCAGCTCCAAGTACATACACAACACAACAGCCTGCAAACACGCGTCACAGTAAATTCATGCACATTGTTGAAGCGCAATTCTGCTCAATGCTTAAGTTTACCAACCGCGTCCCACACAACCGCTGACACTCCAAGCGTCCTCCAATCCTGAGCTATGACGATATCATGGCTGGCAAAATGAAAACGCGCCGATGAATTCTGAAGTTTGGAAAGGGCAGGTACCACATTTTCTACATACGGAACCAGAGCCATGAGGCAATCAAACCATTAAACGCTCCACTATAAACAACAAACAATTTACTCTCTTTGTTTTCACATTTTCCACTTCCGCTGAAGGTAAGTCATCGCTACTCTTGCAATGCTACTGCCCTCATCTGGTGACTGTTAAGCACTAGATTACGGGATACGTTTCTTTCTTCACTCACTCACATTTGTAAAACTATATGATCACATTTATTCATAGAAATCACGCCCATTGTCGCCCCTCATCAATTTAGAAATCAATACTTGTTTGAATCATACTCACTGCCTTAATTAGCACACAATTACATTGTGATATTTGCCATTGTCGGTTGTTATTGTCTTTGGAAACCAAATTCTTGTCAGATGATGAACACCGAGGAAACGTAAATGAAAATACCTAATACATTAACAGATATTGTACGGAGTTATATTTATTTTCACTTAAATCGTGAATGCTGTTTATTTTGAAAAATAATCACCCGGATATGACGTCTTGGAAGTGCTCGTGGACAACTGTGGTCTGGACTCGCAGTACGTACAGAACGTGGGATATTGTTTAAAAAAATACTGTACTTATTTGTTGGATTTCACTTAAGTGTCATTTCTTTTCTATGCATCTGCACTGACTCTTAATTAATGCCGAGTCATCAGATGAATGTAATGAAGTCGTGGATTGGATTGGGATGCGGAAGCCTGCCCATGGACCAAGAGAAAGCCCTGATTTTGGATTTGTAATCTCTGTTTCGTAAAATGACCGGATACGGACATGTTTTACACTATTAAAGCTTTCCCACCCACGTTTGAAGGGATCCAAAAATGCAACAGTGCTTACATTGGTACGCACACGCCCTGAACATGTCAGCTGCTCAAGACATGTCTGGTTTGTTTGCATATTTATCAAACACTCGGAGTCTACATCCTTGTTCTCAGAAGCTAAGACACATTTCCTTCAGGAGGATTGCACGCCGTCTTTACATACTTAAACCTACCGTAACTTAAAAGGATAATAGCTGAGGTCTCTTGAATGAAGAAATTGACTGAGATGATGCAGCCCATATTTCTCCTCAGTTGCATGGGAAATTAAGCAATGGGTGGGTCGGTGTCCTGCTGCATTTCTTCAAGAGAGAGTCCCAAGCGTCTCAGGAGAGAGCTGGACCTTGAGGACTGTCCTTTCACCGCAGATGTGAGTGAGGAAACTGCGACCTGCCTGCAACACATCAGTGACAGAGAGCTCCCAGATGGTGAGAGGAGAGCACCTTCTTTGCACAGTACAGCAACATTGAGGTAGACATATATTTGGATAACCTTTCCTCTCTTTTAGAGCGGTCCCAAGAGGCCAACCCATCGGATCACCCCAGAACCACAACCCTGTTCCTTAACAAATCTCAGACAGATGGTGAGCCTTTCTCTGTCACCATCTGTCATCATTATCCACCTGAAAGTCACCTAAATGTTTTTCTCTCACCTTTTAATTTAGTGCGAGAAAAAAGGAAAAGCCACAACATAAACAATGTGAGTCTTTCATACAATGGTAATTTTCTCATTCATTCATTGCTCAAATGTTGATGTGCATTATAAAATATAGGTAAAAATACAGCGCTGTGCATATTAGTCAACTTTCACAGGTAAATATATCAGATTGTAGCCACAGCCCAACTCTCATTTTTAGTCTTTTTGGCAGTTTAGGCTTGAAAAGCATCCAGTAGTTATAAAATAAACAAAGGAACATGGAGACAGAATGCTATTGTCATCATTTGTGTTCTCCACCATAGTTATAGGATAATGTATGTGTACTCATGTGTAAAGAAATCTTTTTATGACCGTTGTTTCAGCTCGTAAATGTTTGTTGCTTTGAAACAACAACAAAACACCAAAACTTAAGATCATACAAGTAAATGCAAACCATATAAAAATAAGTGAAATAGAGATATAGATGTGCCAAATTCACTAGCCCGATTAAAGTTATCTGATGAAATCCCTGTACTACCGTAATTTCCGCATTATAGAGCGCACCTGATTATAAGCCGCGCCCACTACATTTTTAGAGGAAAACAAATTTTGTACATACACAAGCTGCACCTGTATATAAGCTGCATGTGCCCACATTAAAACATGTCAACATATTTACAAAGAAATACGGTACACAGAGAGAGTTTTCAAAGTTTTAATAATATAACTTAACAATAATAATAATATAACTTTCTTCCCAAACGGTGCCTGTGACGCGGGAGTAAAACAGTAGCAACATGGTAACAACACGCTAGCAACAGAATAGCAACACGATATAACAGGTCTGGTAAAAGAACATACCGGTACTTGTAAAAATCACGGTGAGCCGTCGTTTATGCCAAGTTTACGTGCAGCAGCTCTGTTTCCTTCTTTATCGGACAGCTCGATTGCTTTTAGTTTGAAAGCTGCGTCATATGCCTTTCTTTTTGCATTTTCCATGATGAGGGTATGGTCACGCTAATTTAATTTATGCACAAGACAAGAAGTTGCAGTCTTCCTCGACGCATATATTCCACCGGTCTTAATCTTACCTTTTCTACTCGAGCGCCCCTGGCGCCCGTTAGAAAAATTACACAAATTGGCCGCATCACTGTATAAGCCGCAGGGTTGAAAGTTTGGGGAAAAAAGTAGCGGCTTATAGTCCGGGATTTACGGTAATTTTCCATCAGTAGGGTTACAAATGAGGGATTGGACGAATCCATTAATATTCTGCACTCAATTAATTTTACTAATCTGTTGTGAAGCCCATCTCTATTATGCAGCAAGGTGAAACAGTGGCTGGCCTATCATAATGCTCACATCATGGCTACAGGTTCTGTTCAGCATTGGCTCGGGTCTAGAGTATGTTTGTTGACTTTGAATAATCACTTGGGGTGCGTGTAAAGCTAAGATCAGCTGGTAACCACATCAGTTTTCTTACTCTTCGGCTAAACATTGTGATTTCCACCAGATGTCCCCTGGCCTTCTGATGAGGAAGTACAGCTCCTGCTCTACAATCTTCCTAGATGACAGCACAGTCAGCCAGCCCAACCTCAAGAACACCATCAAATGGTACACCAGCTTTGCTTTGCACTCTGGCAAGTATGGGAGATGCACTGTAGCTCCCAGAATCTAGAGTTGAGCGTCAGACTTCTGCATCAGGATTCCCAAAACTGTTGAACTGTGCTGCATCTCGAGTAACTGTCAGGCATACAGAAGGTAGACTTGGTCATACTTGGTCCACGTGTTCGGACGAGGTGAATGTTGGTAATCCAAAGAAAGGCTGGAGGCGATGAACAGTTACTTCGAAGGGTTTAATTTATTTTTCTGCAGTTTACGAATCAATTCGGGCTCCTGAGGGGTCCAGATTTGAATCAGGAAGCCTAAAAGAAACACATTCATGAGATTATATAGAGACAATATGATAATGAGAGGCAGGGAGGTACGCCTCTCATGCAAATCCCAGAAACAGAATACAGACTTCAAGAGATAAAGGAATCCGTTCCAAACAGTGACGCACATTCTAAAACGGATGTCCTTCATTTTCTGTTTCAGTGTGGCCTTGGCTATTTACTATCACATAAAAAACAGGTAAGGGTGCTTAGCTTGTTTATTAAGTGTGGGTATTAATGACAGCCTCTTTCGGTTAGCAACTTCAATGAACTTACACTTCTCAAAAAACTTTGTGACATTGAGCAAAATGGACCTAAAATCCACGTTAATCTTTCTGGGTCAACTTAATTTGACATTCTGACAACCTGTAAATGCACAAAAAATATATATCTCACACAAAGTGCACCTTTAATTTCACATTCTCTCCTCCACTGCAGGGACTCCAGTCGCTCGCTGGACATATTTGATGAGCAGAAACACCCACTGTCGGTGAGATAAAAGCATTTCGATTTTTACTGGCCTCTGTTTTGGCTCATGACTGACAGATGCTGTTGCTGCCTCCCTAGCGTGAGAAATTTGCCGACGACTACTCTGCAGTGAACCCCGAGAACAGGCTCATTTACCGCTTCATACGCACGTTGTTCAGTTCTGCACAGCTTACTGCCGAGTGCGCCATTGTGACACTGGTGAGTTCACAACATTGCATGAACACCTTGATTAAGATAAATCATGTAAATTTCATTTACATAATATAGCATCAATTCACGACAGCTGTTTTTTTTTAAAGTGCTTAAATTATGGGGCAAGACATTTATGACTCTCATCTAGGGCTGCAGCTGATAATTATCTTATATTATTTCAATCGATTAATCTGCCGATTATTTTCTCAATGAATCGTTGAATCAGATAATAAAAACTTTTTAATTTCCGGTTTTGGTCTGTAGCGTCAAACAATCGTCAGAAATGTTGAAAAAATTGTTCAAAAAGTTGAAGCAAATGTTTTATTTTGATTCAACACACAGTTAATCAGTCTGCTATCCTTAAGGACGACACAGAAATGTGGGAATACTTACTGTTGAGTGCTTGTGTTTTTTTCTTTGGCCTTTGGTGAACAACATACAAACTTTTTTATTACCATAACCAGCATTTATTTCAGTCAGGAAATGATATCCATAATTTTATTATTCTAGTTTACTCTGCCTCCTCTGCAGATTTACAATGACAACAATGCCAATATTATCATACAATGTAACATTGCTAATGCTACACACAAACTGATTGAAGTACCGTATTTTCACGACCATAAGGCGCCATTAAAAGTCTTAAATCTTCTCCCAATTGGACAGGACGCCTTATAATGCGGAGCGTCTAGTGTATGAGCCGAGTTCCAAAGCCTGACTGAGAGCCGATACGCTGTTTATATAGAGAAAAGGCGGAAGTGAGTGTGAACAGGCATGCGGGAAAGCAGCCGGCCAATCAGTGAAGGGTGGGCGTGTAAGTGGCCGCGAGTGAGGCCTGCGGGAAAGTAGCCGGCCAATCAGTGAAGGGTGGGCGTGTAAGTGGCTGTGAGTGAGGACGTGACTGAGGCCAGGCATGCGGGGAAAGCAGCCGGCCAATCAGTGAAGGGTGGGCGTGTAAGTGGCCCGCGAGTGAGACCAGGCGTGCGGGAAAGCAGCCGGCCAATCAGTGAAGGGTGGGCGTGTAAGTGGCCGTGAGTGAGGACGTGACTGAGGCCAGGCATGCGGGAAAGCAGCCCGCCAATCAGTGAAGGGTGGGCGTCTAAGTGGCCCGCGAGTGAGACCAGGCGTGCAGGAAAGCAGCCGGCCAATCAGTGAAGGGTGGGCGTGTAAGTGGCCGCGCATCATTTCTGTGGAGCCACATGGCAATGAGAGTGACTCTAACTAATGTGTTTTAGCGTGCGTGCATGCATGCCGTATGTTTAAACTGGCGTATTTTTAAACTGCCGTATGTTTTACCACGCCTGGCTGCTCCCAATAATACAGTGCGTTTTGTGTATGTGTAAAATACAGAAATAGCACCCGTTACTGAGACTGCGCCCTACAACACGGTGCGCCGAATGGTCGTGAAAATACGGTACATACTAAACAGAACAGGACTAAGTACACTGCCTTGTAGAACACCGGTTCATTCATTTAAGGAACCAGACTTAATTTATCATTCTGACTTGAGAGAAGACTTGACGAGATTGGTCCATTCTGCGGTGGAATTGCTGTTGAGTGAATAAGCTGCTTTCTTTCAGCATGGATGTGTCCCTCCTAAGGATATCTTTAGGTCTGGATGAGGTAAAGGTTGGTTCTCTCACAGGTGTACTTGGAGAGGCTTCTAACTTATGCAGAGATGGACATCTGTCCTTCCAACTGGAAGCGCATTGTTTTAGGTGCCATCCTGCTGGCCTCTAAAGTCTGGGACGACCAGGCAGTATGGAATGTCGACTACTGCCAGATCCTCAAAGACATCACTGTGGATGACATGTGAGTCTTGCTTGTAATCTGATAAGTACTGTTAAGGTGCCATTGAACATTCTGGCATTTTAGCTTTGCATTATTGTTTTCATGAAAATCTTCAAACTTGGCCTGACTCTTTGGGCTCTAGTTTTGTATACAATGTGCGTTGGGTGGCAAGTGCCCTCTTCACAGCGTGTGATAGCCCAGGCAAACTTTATATCATCCCCCATGCGCCTCTCGCGCATTGAATTTGAAGGGAGTGAGAGGAGCCGCTTCCATTGATCGCAAAGCCCATGGCTGTGTTCACTCCCACAACGGGGTAAAGCGTTCGTTGGTATTTGCACCTGGCTGCGGAAAATACCAAGAAATGCACCTCCACCAATGTGTAGTTAGAAAATAGAGCCCTAAACCTTTATGAAATTACTTTACGTCAAATATAATATCAGTTATTTTTATTGCTCTTACATATTCAAACTGTGAATAATTATTGTTTCATGCAACAACCCATGCCTTTAAAGGAAATTTGACCCAACTAATCTGACACAATCTCTGATAATCCTGTTTGACCTTTCAGGAATGAGATGGAGCGTCACTTCCTTGAGTTGCTCCAATTCAACATTAACGTCCCGGCCAGCGTCTACGCCAAATACTACTTTGACTTGCGCTCACTCGCTGATGACAATAACGTTGGCTCCCTTCTGGAGCCGCTCAGCAACAAGCGAGCCCAAAAGTTGGAGGTGAGTAGTCAGAAGCACTTCGCCACATGTCCCTGTTGTGATTTACTGACAAGCTTACAATGTTTTCTTCAGGCCATCTCCAGGCTGTGTGAGGACCAGTACAAGAACGTGAGAAAATCCTGTTTGCGGAGGTGCGTCAGTGCAGACAACTTTGTTCTTGTCAAGAACACAAAAGCAATATTGTCCTAATTTGAAACCTGCAAGGAAGTGAAGTAATGATGGGCTCCAATCCCATACGTTTGAATTGGAGCCTAAATACTTCGCAGACTGACATTTCAAAGTGTCTTCACAAATATTTGGATGCTACCCTGTGGTGGTGTTCCTTTCACGGAGACAAAAGTAAATTTTGCTTTGCTTACTATGTAGGCTATTTTGGCTGAAATGTAACAGACTTTACTCAACTAAAATAAAATCAAGTGCAGCAGTTGGGTTTTTTTTTTGGTGTGGTGTCTCACTCCCCCCCAAAAAATAATGAAAAGAAAAAAAACCCCAGGAAGTTGTGAAAAGAGCCCAGTATTGTAAAAATAAAGGCTTTAATTGTGGCCTGTGCCCGAAGTTGGCCAGAAGGTATAAGAAAGTGAATTTACTGTAAGGTAGAACTACACTGCAAGATACGGAGAACTGTTTCGAATATTTTTGTAATTTTGCTTTCTATATATGTTACCATAACCAAAAAAAAAAAAATTAAGCAGCTGAGCTCACCATTATATTATCATTACCCATTCTTGGAAAATTGCAATCAACCTTGGGGTATGTTAGTTGCAGTGAGCAATCATTTCAACTCATTGAACAAATACAGTTAATTGGATCAGGCAAACATTTCTAAACCAATTTATTAGAAAACTTATAGAGACTTGTGGCCCATGGAGGACCTTAAAGAATGGTGGTGAGCTCATGGAAAAAATGGACATTGAGAACTTAATTTACATCAGTACCATAACTGGCATCAGTGAATTCTGGAATCTCTCCAGAATCTTTTGGCAATTCCATAGTGCAATACAAATTTGATATCACTCTTATTTTAACTGTTTGTTCTCGGACAGGGTGTATTTTCTTCTATCCATAGCAGTGGTTCGATCGGACCCTAGGGGTTCGGTGAATCGTTCTCAGGGGTTCCACGGAGCCTCTGCCATGGAGGTTAAGACACACCCGACTCAACATGTCAATTAGCTATGACACGCCCACTTGGCCATCACTGACTGGTTCATTTTGTGCACAATTAAAAAAAAACATTTATATCTTGAAATTTTATTTACGTTTTTTATGTATTGAATTTGTAAAAAAATATATATATTTTTTATCTTTCACTAATGAAGGGTTCGGTACCTCTAACAATGTTAAGAACCACTGACCTACTGTATACCATCTTTATATCAAATCGAATGGTGAAGTAATACTATTGTAAGGTCCTTTGCTACAATTTAGACCAAGCAAACAGCCATTGCAATGGTCAAGTGACGCCTTTTAGACATTATTCTCACTACTGTAAAATTGCGTGGTAAGTATTTGCTGTTGTTGATGATGATGACATACAGTATTTTCATCGTAGTATTTGTTTTAGCACTCAAGGGAGTAATTCCATTTTCACACTGCAATACCTGTATATTTTGCTGCAATGACCACATGCATTTTGTAAAGGCATACCAGAAGAGTATCTCGCTGTGCTGAATATCTTCAACAAACTTTGTTCGCAAAGCAGCGTGGAAAAAAAGAAAAACGTTGAAAAACACGGTCCGACTCTGGCTTCTGAGAAGTACGTTAAAGACTGTCAAATCATATGACAGTCGTGTAGGCTATCTGGAATCGAATCGTTCACTGCAAAATCCTATCTTCAACATCGCCACCGGCTGCATCCAGCGGATCCTCATTTCATCCAGTACAGCTTGCTTGCTTTTTTTTTTTTTTTTGCCACTCGTTCCAGAGTTGTATGACGTGTTTACGTCCACGGGGAGGCAGCACTGCAACGCCTACAGTAAGTGAGCTCATATCGTCATTTAACGTCCTCTCTTGGGCTCAAGTGTACATTGTTTGTGGGGCTACACCCGGCCAGAAAAAAAAACCCGTCAGAAATCTGTGTTACCTCAGTTACACGTTTAAGGCTACAAATTCTCTGCTGTAAGATCTTACATGTAAATATGTCGGATTTATTCATTCTCCGTGTGAGCAAATTAATCGGGGCTATGCACAATTTACCAATTTCTGCATTCTGCAAACAAAGTCAAAGCACTTTCTTCCGGTCCGGGTGACTGACAGAGGTCGATGACCGGAGACTGGAACAACACACCTGCAGAAATATCCATCATCTACAATGCCTTCTGTATTATACAAGATATCTTCACGAGCTACCAGAGAATCAGAGATGACCATGTACTGCATGAACCCCTGACATTGCCCAGGCTGCGGAGTCATATGATGATGTACGCTATGGAATGTGAAATCTGTGTGTGTGTGTTTTGTTATCCATGTAGAACTCACAGTGCCAGTGTGGCTTCATTAATCTCTCAGCATCAAGAGACTTGACTGAACTCATCAAGCTGCCCCAACAGCACCTGGGAGAGTCTAAGCATTTACCCTCTGCTCAGGTCAGGCTTCACAGCAGGCGCAATGTTTCGCCCTATCAGTCACACTGAATGGACCGTACATTCATTCAGTGCCAGTGCCACAAAAGTTACCCAAAAAAACCCATCAAACCAAACAGGTTACCTAACAAACAAATAACTCGCCAGGTCAGATTCAGCATATGAATTCATTCATTCATTCATCTTCCAAACCGCTTGATCCTCACTAGGGTCGCGGGGGGTGCTGGAGCCTACTCCAGCTGTCTCCGGGCAGTAGGCGGGGGACACCCTGAATCGGTTGCCAGCCAATCGCAGGGCACACAGAGACGAACAACCATGCACGCCCACACTCATACCTAGGGACAATTTAGAGTGCTCAATCAGCCTGCCATGCATGTCTTTGGAATGTGGGAGGAAACCGGAGCACCTGGAGAAAACCCACGCAAGCCCGGGTAGAACATGCAAACTCCACACAGGGAGGTCGGACCTGGAATCGAATCCGGTACCTCTGCACTGTGAAGCCGATGTGCTAACCACTGGACTACCGGTCCGCCCTATGTGAATTTAGACTTGTGCTTGCGCTGCCAGATACTCCCCAAAAGTTGGATTTGTTCGAGTGGATGACATAAATAACTGATAACTTACCTGTTGAACTTACCTGTTGAACTTACCTGATGAAATGTCAATTACAGACACGATCGCACCTTCCTTGAAAGCAAGTCACCTCAGTTCGCACATTGGAAATGATGCAGTGAATAAGGTTAAAAATCATCATTCATGCCAATTACTCTGTTTTCTTGTCACCTGCCATGCATGTCATGGTTTGTTCACATATGACAATGCTTGAGGTCTTACCACCTGGAAGTATGCGTGTCATCATGGTGAAAAGCGCTATAATGACCTTCACAAACAAATTCCTTACCTTAGAGAAAAAAAAGTGTGTCTCTCCCGATAAATAGAATTGTTTTTGTATTGTGCTGCAGAGCGTACAAAAGTATGACGCATCCGCGTCAGTGTCATCTGCAGGAGTGAAGTGATGATGTTAACGGCGCGCGTCGGATCCAAGCTTTCACATTATAGCATCTATCTTGGCTTCGCCGCACCGCCGCTCTTCCTGCTGAGCTGGCACAAAAATGGCTGCTGACTGCCGCTGGTTCTGTTTGTCTTCTAATGAACTCTGATTTTGCCACGCAGCCCTGGCAGTGGAGCAAAGTATTTCAGGGGAACCAGATGTTCGGCAGACACCAACAATAAGCTTAAAGAGCGCCTGTGTACCCTTTGACCTAAGCAGGGAGGCTGCTGTGGCATTAAATGAACCGATATAGGCGAGTTGGCTTGGCACTCTTCTTCACAACACCTATTTGCATATTTACATGAGACTGTTTACAATACAAAGCAGATAGGATGCAACTGGAATTATACACCTTATTTTTCTAATATTGATAAGCGTACAATCTTTTTTACTGGAAGCAGATGGAGCTTCCAATTCTTAAACTGAAATTATTCTCCATAGACAGTACAGGGTTGACTGGTTAGCACATCCACCTCACATTGCAGAGGTACAGGGTTCGATTCTGGCTCTGGCCTTCCTGTGTGGAGTTGGCATGTTCTGCCTGTGTCTGTGTGGGTTTTCTCCGGGTACTCCGGTTTCCTCCCACATTCAAAAACACGCATGGCAAGCTGATTGAGCACTCAAAATTGTCCCTAGTTGTCACTGTGACACTTGTCACTTTGTCTATGTGTGCCCCTGCAATTGGCTGACCAACAGTTCAGGGTGTCCCCATCTACTGCCCGAAGACAGCTGGGATAGGCTCCAGCAGGCCCGCAACTGTCATGAGAATAAACAGAACAGAAAATGGATGGATGGGGTATTCTCTATAGTCAGCAGAGGCTCGATCACGACTTCTTGGAATCCAAATGACATCATTCATTTGGTCCATTAGAGTACAAACGATATAATCTGGTTCAAAATATAAAACAATTACATTTTGAGAATGAAACAGAGGGGGGAAGGGTACATAAAAGAACAAAGTAAGATAAGATAAGAAAACCTTTATTAGTCTCGCAATAGAGACATTCCCAATTCACAGCAGCAAAGTTATGAAAGGAAGAAGTAGGAGAACAAAATATAAGAGCTGATGGAAAGGCAACCACTCTCGCAGTGTAATTTTAATGTGTCTCGATTTACCAAAAGTTTCTTTAATAGAGCCAAATGATACAGTTAGACAGAATCAGTGTAGTGATGTATATGAAGAAGAATTCAAATAAGAAATAACACTGTCAGACAACACACACACACACACACACACACACACACACACACACACACACACACACACACTTTCGTGGAGTTTCATTACATATGCATTGACACAGTTAAATTGGTTCTAGAAAGTGTCGTACGTTGAACATAAACGGCCAACAGAGCCCAGAGGATTGCACTTGTTTTTGTGACCTACTGAACTGTACTTCTCACTTTGATGCCAGATGGTTAACAGCGCTATTATGTCATTAGGGGTCATGAAATGCTTACCTCTTCCTCTGGTGCCAGTTAACATTGAAGCAATGCGACACTAGAGGTGAACCTGATGATGATGCTCCCTTTGCAACCACTACGTTAATGTTCCTGTGTGCGCTGCGATTAGCAGTTGCATCGCAGTGATGATGAGTTGAGCAAAAATGTGTTCTTGTGCGTTACAACTACGGTTGTTTTGTTTATGTTGGCAGAGACTAAAATGTCTGTGTGGGATCTCATGTTGACCTTCACATCAAACCTTGCACAATAACGGCCGTCAGCCAAGAGAATGTAATAAAGCTAATGGAGCACGACGCAGTTGAGAGAATAGGGGGAGGACACTGCATGGCTGTTCATGCATGTCTCTGCCTTTAGTGTTCCAAAATCTGTCTCGCCTCTCACTGTTTATCAGCTTCGAAGTAGCCAGCGTCATACTTTCTGTGTGTGCAGAAGCAGCATTCAGACTTTGTGCTTTGATGTTTGTGTGCGTAGGCTAGCTTAGCATCCTGCAAATTAAATCAACATAAACACGGTTCTGCATTCATTGTGGGCGGTTCCACAGCCAGCCAATAAGTTTCCACTTTGCCTCTCTTGTTCTCCTTTCCCCCAATGAGAGCTTAAAATCACTTTATCGCACAGCCCAAGACAATTTCGCCCTCTGTTAAATCACCAAGAAGGGACTTTTTTTTTTAAGCGCGGCAATGCACCCCTGCTCTTCGGCACCCGCAGTGACAGTTAACAGGATTAGGCATGGCTTACATAAGTGTCTCCCATGGCAACAGAGCGATGGCAGCAAAGAAAAGGCGGGGAGTCCATTCGCACCTGCAAAAGATCACCGCCAGTTTACAGCATGTCCACGCGCAGACAACAAGTTTTACTTTTGATGCTTTTTCTTTGTCACTGTCACAAATGAATGTGGCACATAGGGGGAACGCTAGTGTGCACTGAATTCTCTCAGCCACGTTCAGCTGTAAATCTGTATGTACTGTTGTTTGTCTCACAGTATGTGTATCTGGCTCCCTGCGACAGTTGTGCTTGCATGCCTCAAATGGTGTCCCATTGGAAACACAATGTCTTTAGAATGGTTCGTTTCCCATAATTCCCCCAGGAGAGGCACATGCATGCTTTCTGCCTCTTGTGCTGCAGCCATTTTTACCATGCATTAGCAAAATTGCAACTCAAAAGCTCTAGTTAAGCATTACATTTGAGATTTGGTATCACTGTCGTGAAATGTGTGTGTGTGTGTGTGTGTGTGTGTGTGTGTGTGATTTCTAAAGTAGGCCCACAACATGTCCTATCAATATGCTGAATGACAGCTTGATAAAAAACAGGTTATCATGATTTCTCATCAAAGCCACGTGGCCGTGGCCTTCTGTCACTTTGTTTTGCCGTAGTACTGACCATTTTTGATTTGTTATTCTCAAAAGGCGTATAACCTTGAACTACAGTGTAGTATTATTCTGTATTCCAGTATGTCAGGGGTGTCAACCTCAATTTTGTCACGGGCCACGTTGTAGTTACCGTTTCCCTTGGAGGGCTGTTATGACTCTGAATCCCTATCAATAAGTCAAGAATAATGGTTTATTCAACTATTGTTTAAGTAACTCCAATGAGGGGTTTGCTAACAAGAAAATGCTTACAATCTCTCTTTTTTATTACATGTGAGAATTTGAATTTTTTTGGAAAACATTAGCAAACATCGTGGAAGTTGTTATCTTTGCTTTGCTTTCGCGGGCCACATAAAATGATGTGGCGGGCCAGATCTGGCCCCCGGGCCTTGGGTTTGACACATGTGCATTATGTGATGCTTACTGTCTGCTGCGCTGTTGCCTTCTCCTCTCTCATCTTGATCTTGCTGGCAGCGGACGGGCCCCGTCCCAGATAACAGTCCTGACTGAGATTTTCTGAATCAACCGGAGGGAGGCTCACCATCACTCTGGCCTCAAAGTGCAGCATCACTTTGCATCCAAGTCCAAGGCTGTGATTGGTGATGAATGCATATAATTAGAAGGGGTAGGTCGTTCAATTGATTCCTTGGCCCATTTAGGGAATGAGGGCTCTGCAGATTTCTGAGCACAGCAGACAGAATGAGGTGATTAATTCACCCATAGATATATAACTCACCATTCTCTCAGAGCAAATCAAAGCTAAAATGCATCGCTGTGTTGTTTCGCTCTGAGTTGTTAGCGGCAACTTTTACTGCAGGACTAGCTTTAACCTTGAGACGTCTCCCCCGACGCTGGTGTGTTTGTCGACCACAAGGGGGTCTTTAACCTACATAGGTAGCAACATTAGCGGAGCTAAACGCATGCCACAAACTCCACTGGAGAACAGCCAAGTCAGCAGCGGGATGGAAGCTAGCAGTCATGTCAGACGCGCAGGAGGAAAGCGTAACTTTCGGCACTGGTTCTTTCCAGCCTCACACATATTTTCCTGCTGCTGCCTCCAAGGACTTATTTTTATTTCACACATCCTGAACTATAAAGTGACATTGACAATGACCTTGTCAGACTTTTCAGTCATTCCATGTTTATGTTCACTTCACACGTATTAATTGCTAGTTAGCCAGCACTGTGCCATGGCTTCCTATTGGCAACAAAATCTGCGGCAAGTGGAAGATTTAAAGGTGTGGAGTTAAGTTGGGGGTCGATTTTAATTTGGCTCAGCGTTGCAGCTGATTGTGGTGATAACTGTTGAGGCGTATCGCGTGGCTGTTGTCTGGCTGATGCCGGTTGGAGCTTATCATGGGCACGTACTTTGCTGATTATCTGCAGCTTTCTGCGGCTGCACCAAGATTGGCCATCCTTGTCTGGCTCATTGAAGCGAGACAGTAAAGGTGACAAAAGGACATTTGGCGAATTATGATCATGAGGCCTTTGGGGTTATGAAAATCAGGTCACAATGTAAATTCACCATTTGGGTGAATATGGTCACTGATTGTGTCGCGGTTCAGTTGTCTGACGTCAGTGCAGCCTGAAAGGTTCAGTACCCACTCAGTGATGGAATGAGAGTAAGTATAGTTTTCTTATTTGTTAACTTTTCTTTGTACTGTATGTATCCATTCAAGCTAGGCACCAACTCCTCGTGCATTCAAACAGGATAAATAGCATTGAAAATACAGGAATGGATAAAAGAAAAAGATTTGTTCAAAATAAAGAATGGACTCTCACCCTTTGCCGAAGAAAAGAAAAATTTGCTAACATGCATGCTTAGAATTGACCTCACATTCCTCCCCATAAGGTTCTAATTGTATTTTCTACCAGCCAATCAGCATAGAAATGTAGTGATAGTGTATACACCAACATAAATAGAAAATACAACAAATGCAAAGCTCTAGAATCAACTTTTGATCATAATAGTAAAACAAAACAATCAAACTAAAGGTCCCTATTTTTGTAGACAGCGCACATGCGCTTGGCATAAAAAGTGGCAACTCTTCATTTTCTTGTCTCTAAGTCTTGTTTAGCATGTTTGGGAACGTGGCAGACCACCCTGTACCATGCTGGGCCGTCCCGGCCCACATTTGATTTCAGTGTGATTCAAATTAAACTGTAAGGCATTTCACAATAGCACAATCATTAAATAAAACATGAACAATATTAAATATAACGAGATGGCCCGGCAGTCATATTTTGCTCCAATTTTTTACAAATTTTATGTAAACTTATGAGCACTGAACTTAACATCATTGCTAGATTATCAATTTGGAAATGTTTGTTATTTTTCTGACAATTTTGTAGCATCACCACAGTGCAACAGAGATTAAGTTAGATGTACCGTAAAATTCCATTAACAAAAAAAAGGTTGGAGGGGATTACTTGTGGTATTTCCCAAAATGTTCCATAGACTCCTCCTCCCTTGGGTGTCCACAAAAAGATGTCGCTGAAGTAGAATAGGCGGGGAGGCCCGGATGGATAAGTGAGTTTACCTTGGCAGCTGGCCCTGGATGTGTCACCACTCATGGTCCTCTACTTTAAGTGCATCTCCGTCCCCTCACATAATTTGGCCCTGCTAAAGACAAAGCTGTCACCTGGAGGTTTATCCAGTGACGAGCCACGGTCGCTCTGGGCAATCCTTCATCCTGACCCACACATTGCATATACAGAAAACAACATTGTCATCTTCAGCCTGAGACGCTTGTGGATTTCTCACATTCAATGATCCAGTTTCATTTTAAGTGGGTGATCAAAGCACATTCGGTGACGAGACAAAACCATTGATCACAGGCCTCTGGGTCACCTCTCTCTGTGGTGCTTTCACTTGGATTAGACGGGTGCAAATGTGATGTAGGATGTTTTTGACACAAAAAAGTGTCACCATTGTCGGCAGTTGTTGCAGACGGAGGGCTGCAGAATAGGTCGCAGCCAAGGGGGAGGTGCAGAGAGAGAGAGAGAAAGGCATCAAGAGAAGAGAAAAGGTTGGGATGCAATTTAAAAAGAAGGGAACGAGAGAACGAGTGGGAGAGAAGTGGAAGATGGATGAATCAGCACATTAGTGAATGATGAGGTGTGTGATGGGACCTAATCTGGTGTCTGCTCCATACAGTATACACTGTGTGCCCTGAATGTGAATGGGATGCTGGTGCAGGAATAGAGGGCTGTGTGGGCGGGTAGCAAATGGTCTGGCTGTCATTCACAGCGCAGGCCAATCCATTGTGAGAGACATGGAGGTCACTGGGATTGTTGTTGTTGTTGTTGTTTTTTCCACAGTTGTTTATTCATTAAACACATGTATGTATTATCTTCTCGTTTTATTTGCTGACAAATGCTTGAATAATCAGACTTATTTTGATTGGCCAAGTATGTAGAACACACAAGGAATTGGTCTCTGGTAGTAAAGGCTACACTAGTATAAATAAAGTCAGTATCAAAAGACTTTCCGTAATTAAGGGTACTATTGTGCAGTAGTACCACCCAATGACACCTATGCGACAATATGCAGAGTCATCGAGCAGAGATAAAGTGGTTGGTGGTGCAGTACAATACTATGATGGTTTTGCAGTTGGTGCAGATAATCGCATTCTTTAAGTAACCAGTAGCAGTCATTGTAGTACAACTTTAGGTGTGCAATTATAGACGAAGTCCTTGCGTGCTTTCAAGTGTCTGGTGCTGTGGAATATTGATCAATGACAAGTTCAAGCATGTAGTGAGCTGGAGCTACAATGATCAGTGCAATAAAATGTTTCCACCTGGTTGTGCAAAAATTCAAAAAGCCACTATGGATTTGAGTTACTGTTTAGGAATTAATGGGGAGAGGTAAGAAGCTGTTTGAAGTTCTCATGGTTTTGGTGCACATGGTTTGATAGCGCTTACCTGAAGGGAGTAGCGAGAAGGGGTGGTGGGCATGATGTGGGGGATCCAGTAGGATTTTTCGTGCCGTTGTCTTGTTTCTTGCAGTGTGCAAGTCCTCAAGAATGGGTAGAGGGGTGCCATCGTTTGAGTTTGACGGCTGTGTGTGTTGAAGTGCAGTCGTTCGTGTAGAGGGAGAAGAGTTAGCAGAGAGAGGACTCATCTTTGAGGGGCCCCAACAGATTTTGGATAGGCTTTGTCTTTTGAGCTAAGTATAGTTTTTTTTTTTGGGGGGGGGGGTTGCTCAATTCTCCTAGAATAATTGCATAATTGAAATGATGGAGCAACGCAGGTGATTATAAAGCCAGCACTTTGGCAGAAACATCTGGTCCAGTGGCGTATGCACTAGCATGGCAGACATGCTGCTGTTTTGTTGTTTGTTTTTGTAGTATTGGCAGCCCTCATTTTCCCGCAGGCTTTCCACTCTCATGGTTGGGCAGTGTGACAGGCTGGTCAATCGAAGTCAGGAGTACTTATGCAAGTTGCTTATGCTTAATGAGGATGATCGGCGCATTGCCAAGTGAGCAGGGAATACCTTGGCGATTTTGTGTCTGTGGATGTCCAGCAGTGGGGCCAATTTCATTTTGTTTTTCATGACAGGACAGTTATAAAATTGGGTATTGCCTTTATCACCCTTTGATTTGATAATCATTGCAACGCACCACGGGATCAAAAGTATTGGGGTATCTTACAGAGTGAAAAGGGCAGAAGGAAGGTTTCAAGGTTTCGCAAGTTCTTTTCCAGCAAATATGTCCAACCTGATCTTTAGGAAGCTTGCTTCATGCTTACCCTGCCACCAGCTTGGTAAGATGATAAACTAAGATGTCTTCTTCAACCAGCGAGTGATTGATTAATGAATTAAGTGGGGATTCTCAAAACTCACTTAAGTCTCGTGTTTGCAGTGTGCTGAGTGGTGACGGGCACAATATACACGAGCTGGAAGTGTTTTCTGGGTTCCAGTCCAAAGGCATATTTTCATTGCCACATTGTTTCCATATGGGCTACCATTTTGCCCCAGTACCTAATCCTCCTACGCATTTCCCATCTCTCCGCGGGCTCGATGTGGTCCTCCATGCACTTGTGTATCTGCCTTGCTCACTGCTTTGATGTGTTGTGATTGCGTTGGTGTGGTGGTGGCGCCGGCGGTGGTGCACTGGGTCGGACTGGGAAAGGGGGGGAGAGAAAAGCGTTCTGCAGTGAAAATGTGCTACTACTGAAGCGTAGAGAGACTGCAGCACCAGTGAACGAGCCTGTGCACCACCTGCAGTCCTCTGTGCTCGCGCGCACGGGTGTGCGTCTGCTCCTCAAAGTACGTCCGTGACTGTGTGTGTGTGTGTGTGTGTGTGTGTTTGTGTGAGAGAGAGACAGAGAGAGAGGAGGAAGATAATCTTGGAGGATGCAATGATTCAATGTCTCTCTTCTCGCTCCTTCTTTCCATTCAGCCCAATTCTGCTCACACGCCACAATCATCTCGCCACACACAGTCTGCTTTTTGTGTGCACATTGCGCATACTGGCGTGCGTATGCGTGTGTTTTGATCGGTGCTCTCTGCTCTCCAAGCACTTTCTCCCTCCTGCATCTTTGTTTTGTCCCCCCCCCTTTCCCGCATGTCTCTCATCCACGCATCTTGACTCATCCATTCTCTCTTTCTTTTCATTGTGTCACTCAATATTTGGCGTGCACCTCCTGCTCGTCATCCCCTCAGCTTCCCTCTTAAACACAAGCGATGCACGCTGTATGCTTGTTTGGTGATCCTTGTCTTCTCATTTCCCATCATTCTGTTTTCCCTTTTCTACCAAACCTTCCATTCCCAATACGCACACTTTTTTGCTCCCATCCACCCCCTCCCCTTGCTGGCTGAGTAAGTGCTGCAGCATCACTGCAAGTGTGTGTGTTAGAGAGAGAGAGAGAGAGAGAGAGAGAGAGAGAGAGAGCAGCAACGGCGTGTAACTGTGAGAGCGCAAAGCACCGGGAATCCTGAGCCTAGAGGGGAGCCGTGCGATGAAAGGGGGGCTCGTCACCCTGTGGATGTATGCGCCAGGACAACGTTTTTTTTCTCTATGTTATTTTTTTCTTCTGCCAAAGGCGAGTGCCGTGTGTGTGAGAGACAAGCCAATGAGTGTGGGACATGCCTCTGTAGTATGTGTGTAACATTGCCGTCGATTAGTGGCGGACTATTCGCATTATGCAACCGCCGATGCTCATGACACTTAAACTGATCTAGATTGGCTTGGGAAGCAGAGAGGGGACCGGTGACTTATGGACAGACAAGAAGACAGTTGCATGGCTTTGGTGTGTGCTAAACCATCCAACCAAGGGGGCTTGTCTAATTTGGGGGAATTTGTAGCTTTACATAGACGCTTGTTATTCACCCCACAGATTGGCATTTGCAAACACACAACCAGACAGGTTGTTCAAATTTGCCACAATGGAAAAGCAGACAAGATTGTTCGACTAAGAGTGTATTGTTTGTGAGGGGTCTTTTTTTTTTGACATTGTTTTTGGTGGGGCTTACAGGATCATACCTTGGGGCCGAGCCGGAAATAAGGGGCTCGCAGACAAGAGGAAGCAAACGCAGGCATGGCTCGCCTCAACTGGTGCCTAGCTGCCGTCATCAGCTGGGGCAAGTTCCTCTTCGCATGCTTCTTTCCTCTGCGGGGGTTCAAGAGAGACAAGGTAAGATTCCTCCAAGGCTGAGGAGGGATTTGAGCGACTGGATGATGAGGGAGACTCTCTCTTCTGCAAATCTGCCAGTTAGCTTCTGTGCTTCATGTCATTTGATGATGGATGTGAACCATTCACACACACCCCTCACCACCACCACCAAATAACCAAAGGAGTGATTTGCAGAAAAGAAAAATTGGGGAAGAGCATTATCCAAATCAAAGTAACCATGACATACATGCATACCGCCAGCTTGAACAAAACATATGAATGGTATGGATGCGTTTTTGGGGGTGCCTGTCATGCTGGGACCTCAGTGCATGATGGCCCCTCAAAGTGCTGATTCAAGGTCAGGGTTACAAGTGAAAATGGTCTCCATGCAGTTGTTGCCAAAATAGAAGGGCTCAGATTTTGGATTCACCACTCGGGCTCGGTACTCGTTGCCATCAACTGGACAATGGATGTTCTGGACGAACGGGGTCACCTTCCGATCACAAATTGTAGTCTACTATTATCCGCATTGCACGTCATGCTGTTGGCTGGGGGAAGACTTTCATCCCTTTGCCAGGTTTTGCCATGGCACACATGCTTGAGCGATAAAGGCCGTCCAGAATTGAAGGAATGGTATCGGTTCTGTATGCTAATCTCCAAGCTATCCAACCTTTTTGGCTTTTTGTGTGACAGGTAATCGTGATAATGTGTTTTAGCCGAAAGGCCAAATGACATTTTGCCATACTCAAAGTCGGAGACTCACATGAGGACAGCCATGCCTGAGCTAATCCTCTCATGGAAAGCATCTCCTGGCCATTTTTTTGAATGGCAAACACAAAGAGAAACGTTTTTATGGCAACTGTGAATAATCTCTCCCCTTGTGAGAATACATCTTCTTCTGTCTCCACTCCATAATTCAGTCCTTTGGCTAATTTGAATCTAAAAGCTTTCAAACTTCAAATCTGTGGAAAATGCTCAATACGAATGTAGCGTGCATTGCTGCATCCGCTCATCACAAGGAGCCCCAACACCCTCCTACCAGCACCAAAATCCAACCTTCCCCAATCCCCTCGTCCCCCCACACTCAATTGCCGCAGCTTCTTATCTCTACACCCGTGCTCAATCCCGGCGCGCGCGCGTGTGTATATGTGTGTGTGTGTGTGTGTGTGTGTGTGTGTGTGTGTGTGTGTGAATGTTTTGCATGAATACTTGGCTGGCTTGCTGAGCAGCTCGTCTGCAGGCTTGCTAGTTAAAATTGGCATGGAGGTGTGCCATTTCATCAAACCTAAGCACTCATTGTGCTGCACTTTTCAGATAAGTCATGCGTTTTGGGGTTGCAAAAAAAAAAAAAGTAATACAATAAAAAAGGGTGCAATGATGTAACACTCTAAGCCCCCTCCCTTTAGTCTAGTTTGATGGCTCCAGCTGCAGTGCCAGAGCTCATCATGTGACTGACTGGGAGGTGAAAGTGGAGAGGTAAGTCTCCGAGTCTTCCCCTCCGAGGACGCTGTGAGCTGTTCAGTTTCCATGGCAACCAAGATCACACGGTCCCAGGCCTGGGTTATGGCAGGAGATGGCGTAACAGGCAGATGGGGGAATAGGTGGAGGGCTGATGATGTACAGAGGTTTTTCCGTTGCTATGGTGACACCATGGCAGCGCATACATGTGGATCTTTTTCTCTTCATTTTCCTGTTCTCTACTTGTGTTGTTTCCCTTCTATGCCCTCGTTATTCACTTTCTTTCTTTTCATTTGAAATCAAAGCCTTTTGTTTTAATGTCCTGTTTCTTGTTATCATTTACAGATCGGTCGAGAACTATTTGGACCAGACCCGTCACAAGACCCTTAAGGGGGGCACATGACATGCATGGCAGGCCCATTTATAATGAATTCCCCACAGACAGAACTTACTTTGCTCCAAATATGTGATGCTACTGTACACTATTCGCGCAGCGCTGCCGCTCTCAGCCGATATTGTCTTGAATGGCACCCTTTGCGACAACTGCTGCCAACTATTACCATAGACAACATTTACAGGACATTCACAAAGACGGCATCTCAAGTACGTTTTATTGTGTGATGTCATTGCAAGTCAATTTTACAAATATTTGTCGCTTTTATGCCTCATTCAAAGGCCACATCCAATATGCCGGATGCAGGAATAAAAATGATAATCAAATAAAATGAAAAAAAAAACAGCAAAAGAAAATCGTCTGTAACACGTTCCCAAAAATCTGGACAGGTGGCAAAAGAACCTGCTAAAGTTGAGGAATGCTCATCAAACACCTGTTTGGAACATCCCACTGGTGAAAAGTCTAACTGGGAACAGGTGGTTGCCATTTTTGGGTAGAAATGGAGCTTGTCTGATTGGCTCAATCATTCACAAGCAAAGATGGGGTGAGGTTCATCTCTTTGTGAACAACCGTGTGAGAAAATAGTCGAACAGTTTAGCAACAACGTACCTCAACACACAATTGCAAGGAATTTAGAGATCATCATCATCTCACATCTTCATATTATCATCAAAAGGTTCAGAGAATTTGGAGAAATCGCCGCTTGAGAGCGGCAATGCCTAAAACTGGTCCAAATACTTCTGATCCAACTGTACATGGCTCCTCATATTCTTCCTTAGTTTCCACCTGTAGTCTTCCTCTCTTGTTGTTTCTCTGTTCCATTCCTTCCCCATAATCTCCTCTTCATCATTTCCATACGCCTTTGTTTGGTTCCCTGTTTCGTCCTCTGGTCTCTTCCTTTCTTTGGTGTTACCTTTTCCGTATTCATTCGACCAATGTCCTGCTGAGGCCGTAGAGTCGCATCATAATGCCTTCCCTGTGTTCATAATTCTGTGACCCAGCACAATGATTAATGTCAGCCACTTGTGGGTGAACGGCATGCAGGTGCGAAGGCAATTGGACATTTGGTCCCTGAATGTCTTGCAGTATTCTGGGGTGACACTCGATGTGATGGATGCTTTGTTATTCTTCTATTAAATCGCTCACGTGATGGATTCCTCAGCAAGCGAGAAGGAAGGGCAACTTTTCCGCCTCTCGTTTCATTGTTTCAAATAAAACCCAAATGTTTGCGCATGGGATCTTGGATGTGCCTAAAATTTGGCATCCTGCATGCGGTCTGACCTCACCATGCAACTGCCGCACTGAGAAAACACCACCACTCACTCACATAGGAGTGATCCACTGGATCTCTTGGCTATATAAAATCACCAACAAACCAGAGGCAAACTGCTATATTGAATGTATTACGGTGAACATGCAGGCAAGTTTAAACAATCTGCAACCAACCTCTGAAAGTTTGTTGGAGGCCACTAGAGGCTGCTAGCTAGCCAAAATAGAATGTTTAGCTGCAGGAAAAAAGTCTCTCATGGATCACATGCACGCTCCAAATCATTTCAGAACATAGTCATTAGCTCTGCCAAAGTTTCTGTTAATTGCCATCACGTTTACAGTGTACATGCACATGCACACACACACATACACACACACACACACACACACACACACACACACCCACACACACACACCCACATGCATACAAAGAATATGTGTCAGGTTAGCCTCTGGACTAAAATAACTGTTAGAGTGCAAATAATGAAGTGCAGCCGCGATCAATAGAGGGTATTTTCTCAAAATGAATCGGCTCTTGGGCTTTTATGGATCTAATTGTGGTATGATGTAACGTGCCCTCTGATACAATGCTGATTTATTACTCGGCTTTTTATTGACATTCAGAAGGAAGATGCTCAAACTCACTCATAAAAGTTTGATTACACATGCCGCAAGTGTGAGTTCACGCCTCGTACCTCGTCTCTCAAATCTTATTCTGCAAATGTTTAGCCTCCGAAGGGCATACGCTCGAGATATTGTATTTGCAGACTTTGCCAAGTGTGTCTGGAGAAAATTTGGTCTGCGAAATTCTTGTGCATTTGTGTCAAATTTAACTGCATAAACGCTAGCGCATCCATCACCTACCTATATTTTGCAGCTGCCGACACCGTCAGCATGGAGGCTGGGATTGCTGTGATCTTGTAAATGAAACATCTGTCTGCGCCAGTAATTTGTGCCATTTTGGATTTCGGAGGGAACAAGTTGAGGTGATTAGGGGAGTTAAGGAGGAGCGAGTGGACAGAGAGAGACAGTCTGACAAGCTCTGGGAGGGAGAAACAGAACATCTCCTGGCCCACCTCCTCCTCATTCTCCCTTCGCAGAATAAAGTGGCACTAGTTGACAGGAGCAGCCAGCAGAAGTAGCCGAGGCGCCGAGAGCGAGGGAGCGAAGCATGAGAAGGACGGAGCTCCGATGGGGTTACACTGACTGATCTTTCCTTTCGACAGCATTTGTGCCCCTTACATCTCAAATGGCTCACAGTTGCCATTGGAGCCTGAATGGCAGCGCCGAGAATATTTGGAAATATTGCGGTTTTATCATATGAGTTGGAAAATCCTCTTTTCTTGGGTCGGGATGCCCACTGCGTCTCTTTCTCTGCCCTCTGCTCTGGCCGGAAGGGCGAGGACGTGGGTCTGCCTCTCCTGCATGTTTTGGGTAAGACATTTTGTTCAGTCTGAGGGTCTTTTTCTGCTTGATGGACTAATAATCTTCTTGTCAGCTTGTCAAAGTCAGGGAGTTACAGGATTGGCATTTGGTTTACAAGGCAACCTGGACACTAAATAGTTTCTCGAGTCATCTTTTATTCCCCGCCTTTACTGCATATTCCAAAACTCAATTTTCTGTCCGGGGCTAATCTAGTTGCTGCTTTGTGGTGACTCTCACCGGTGTGTCCAGGCGGCCGCTACATCGGAGCTATTTCTGTTCTCTCCTGTATAATTTAATCTGCTTCGCCTTTCCTCCTATCGGGGACTGACTGAGTATGTCGGGATGCGGGACACGCACCACAAGGATTGTCTATGTCGGACAAGAACATGCAGAACATGAAGACCCGTCCACATTACTATGCACATGTATTGCAAATCTTACTAGTGACGGTACTTCACTAGTATTGGTAGTTCCTCGTTTATCAGACATTGCCGATCTTTTTGAGCATCTTAAATAGATATTTCCAACACATCAAGAACAGATCTGGATGTTTTCCTTGGGTTTTACCATTTAGTATGGATACACATTGTGTGATGATGTGTCCAACGAGGCTTCTGCCCTACTTTTAAGTCTTGCAGTAGATGAGAGCGCCGTTTAGATGCAGGAGTGGAGAATCTCCCATGCAGCGTGAATGCCAAGCGAGACTTAGCAAAGGCACGATCCAACATGAGTGACCACTGGATGCAGAAGAATTTAAACCGAACATGGGCAAGGAAAGACCTCAAGGGCTGTGAAGAGTAACACGCAAGAGTGACGTGCGAGAGACTGGTTCCAAGAAAGCTCCCCAAATACACGGCATTAATGATTTATCAGGCCCATGCACAGGGAGTGAATATTAGATGTGACGCGCTGACACAAGCTGCACTCCTACAGTAGCATGTGTGTGCCCATTGCTAGCAAGCAACTGATTTTTTTTTTCTTTTTACATATATCTCCTGCTGTAACACACAGTCATGGAAACGTTGGAGGCTCACATGAATTCCGGATCAATCATGTCTTTAGTTGTCTAACAGAGTCCCATATTGACTCAACTAAATCCCTGGAGAGCTGTGAAAATCAATCAGGCTTTGATTGGACTTTTACAGCCGGGCCACACCTCTGAGTGTTAGTGTTGGTGTTTTCTGTTTGTGTGTGTGTGTGTGTGTGTGTGTGTGTGTGTGTGTGTGTGTGTGTGTGTGTGTGTGGCTGATGTGCATGGCTGTGGCCCATCACACTCTAGATTCGAACAACTAATGTGTCGCTCACCATTCCCTTCAAGAGTTGCGTGTCCTGATGATGACAACAAGAGCTTTATGATTTGATTGTGGAACCGTAATACTGGTCCACTTGTAATTTGTTTAGTTTTTGAAACAATATTTCCAGTAGCGAATGTTAAAACTAGAAATACTGTATGTTTCAGGGTGAAAAAACTTTCAGACCAAAAATCTGTATTCCCGGTCCTATTCACAGATTTTTTACAATTATTATTATTATATTATCTTACAATTCACACATTGTAAGATAATCACTGTTAACATCATGCCAAATTATTATGAGGCTTATTCTTAAATTGACAAGTGGAAGTGTAAAATGAGGGAATGTCAAATAGTTAAAAAAAAGGTTCTCCTTCCATTAACTCCCATTGAGCACACCAAAGTTCATTCTTTGATGGTCACTGAACTGAGTGTGCAGGTTCAAAATATATCATGACTCGGTAGTTGGAACTTTGTCATTTGAACTTAAGAGTCATATTTTCTCAAAATACATGGTTGAATTCTGAACAGTACGAGGTCAGAGTTTACTTCAGATGCTCCACTGTATACGGATAGTGAGCTAACAAATGTCTCTGTAACTGTCTTCTAAATTTTTTATGCTTGAGGATTAATGTTAAAAAAAAATACACATTTCTCTGTAAGTTGAATCTACTCTCTTTGATCCATCTCAAACGGGTTTGATCATTTGTTTTTGAGCTGAGCCTTATTAAACGGAAATGGTTGTTCCATATTATTGAGGGAATCACGGTTACAAGGCATAATAGGGATAAAAGAAGCATTTTTGTGCGAATGGAGAGTGTTCGGTCGTCCAGCGCAATGCAAATGGGAATGAAAACATTTCAACAAAATCATACTGGGAAATCATTTGTCTGTGACTCATGGAGCAAACGGGTACATTCCGAGATGGCACATATTAAGTTTCTGCTCAGCAAATACCCCGTACCTTGTATTAAAAGCACAGCAAGCAGGTATTTGAAGTTACTTGTGTCTTCAGAGTCACTGTAGAATCCTCCCAAAGGCTTGCAGTCACACAAGTTCTATTTCAGCCTTCCTGCCGAATCCATCTCATAGGAAACAATTGCAGTGGTCCCAAAAATACACGAAGATAACTTTCAAAGAGTTTATTTCCACCGATGCTGTGCTGCTTTGGATGGTCCAGATGGCTAGAGTTGTGAAGCTCTGTTGCTTGGCGCCACCTCCCAACAAGGCGGCAACGTCAGCAGGAAGGTGCCAGAGTGAAGATTTGGGCTGAACATAATGGGGAGGGACTTGGTAGCCCCCTTTAACAGCGGCTGAAAATAACGGAACAAAGTCGATACGGTCAGGTCTATAAATATTGGGACATTGACACCGTTGTCATCGTTTTGGCTGTAAAGACCACTCAATGAATTTGAAATTACATGAGTAAGAACCACAGACGTTCATCTTTAATTTGACGGTATTCTCATCAAAATCAGGTGAATGGTCCAGGGATTAGTTTGTATAAATGCCTCCCACTTTTTTTTTTAGGACCAAAGGTAATTGGACAAATGAACATTCATAAAACAATCTTTCACTTTTTATGTAGTTGCAAATCCTTTGCAGTCAATTACAGCCTACAGTCTGGAATGTTTAAACAGCACCAGATGCTGGATTTCAACTCTAGTGATGCTCTGCCAGGCCTGTACTGCAACCCTCTCCTGTTCCTGCTCGTTGTAGGGGCATTTTGCCTTCAGTTTTGTCTTCAGCAAGTGAAATGCATGCTAGGTCAGATTCAGGTCAGGTGATTGACTTGGACATAGCATGACATTCTACTTCTTTGACTCTCTGTGGTTGCTTCCGTAGTATTTTCAGGTCATTGTCCATCTGCGCTGTGAAGCGCTGTCTAATGAGTTCTGAAGCATTTGGCTGAATATGAGAAGATAATCTTACCAACATACTTTAGAATTCATACTGCTGTTTTTCTCAGCAGTAACGTCATCAATAAACACAAGGGAAGCAGTTCCATTGGCAGCCTGTCATGCCCACGTCAAGAGCCACCATTTTGAAAATGGGCTGTCACTTTTATCGCGCTGTTCTTCCTCGGGAACTCAGAGCGCTTTACACTGTTACCTCATTCAACAGCTGAGAAAATGTGAAAAAAAAGATGTCGTCATGATCATATTATTCAGTATAATACTGTCTGTTATACAAGCGTGCATTAGTTTGGTGATCAAAAACATGTCTATTGAAATCATATTGACAATGTGAATGAACAAAAATTGAATCCAACTTTTTTCGGGACTACTTATCCCCACTATAGGATTGTGGGTGAGCTGGTACCTATCCCTGACTTTAGGTGAGGGGTAGGGTACCCCCTTGGAATGGTCGCCAGATCACCGTTAGGCTACAATGGACAAAAATCAATCATTCATACTCAGGTTCACACCAATGGGCGATTTCGATTATTGAATTAACCTGACATGGATTTTTGGCGGCAGATGGGGGGGGGGGGGTGCAGGAGGAAGGGGGAGAACATGCAAAATCCACACATAATGAGCCCCGAATCTTAGAACTGTGACATGACCGTGTGAACCATTTGCCCACCGTGCCACCAAACACAGCGAATGTACCGGCAGTTAGGAACAAATAGCACATTTGTATGTGCGCATGAAAACAAAAAGGTTGGCCTTTGACACTGTCAAGGTCAGAGGTTGTGACCTGCCACAGGAAATGCTGTCAACTCTCATGTTGTTCAAATGACATGAAGACATGTGCTTATTTGAAGTATGCCCGAATAATGGGGATGTCTGCCCCCAGTTCACATGACCTAAAACTGCAGATCACCACAGTCTGCTGGGCTGCCTCCGCTTTTCGAGCCAGTGCATACTGCGTGTCTTTTCACCACTCCTCTGAGGGTGTCACTCTGGCCAAACATGCCTATCGCGTGCGTCGCGGCACTTTGCACCTCTTCTCATCGCCTGTGTTGCTCGCGGCGGTCAGAGGAAGTCCGCTTGGAGGCTGCACGTTCGTCTGTATTTGCTCCACACTTCTATAAGTCAGCTATTGCTACGATCCTGTCGTAGATTGTGCAGACGCATCACACAAAGTTGTGTTTGACATCATGCCGCACAGATGCTCCGTGCAATCTGCATTTTAAAGCACTGCTCTGTCTTCTTCTTCTTCGGTGTGTGTGTGTGTGTGTGTGTGTGTGTGTGGGTGTGTGGGTGTGTGTGTGCGTGTGTGTGTGAATGACAGAGCGTGTGTGTTTTCGATGGATTAGCAATCACAGCATCCCCCCTCCGACATTAGCGGATGCCCCAACAATCATACTGTAAGTGGCCGTGACTTCATGATCGCAGCTCATCGATCAATTTGTCTGCCGCACCTGGTATTGATCATGTGGCACCCTCGTTCCACTTTGTATAGGATGATGCTATCATGCTAACACAAGCTTCACAAAGCTGTCACCTCACAGCATTTCTCTGCGCGATCACCTACAATCTGGCCACAGGCCCAGAGAGTCAGTCTACTGGGATTGACTGTATTCGCTGTCATTAATAAAACATCCTGAAGTCATCTCTCTGTTCTTGTACACCGATCCATACTCCCATGATGCATCATTGCACAAAGGGGAAATAACTTGTTGGCAAAGAAACTTTAGACAATGACATCTGTGCATGCCATATTGTTACCTAGCTTGATATAATATCACTTAATGCAACATAGTTGACTATTTCCCAAACGTATCATAGTGAAAGTCACATGTGTCAAACTCAAGGCCCGGGTGCCAGGTCAGGCCCGCCAGATCATTTTATGTGGCCCGCGAAACCAAATCATGTGTGCCAACTTGCTAAAATCTGTACCGAAATGTCAAATTGTCATGTATAATAAATAACGTTGAGATTTTGCAATAATGTTGTTACCCTGTTTCCACTCACTTGAACAATAATTGAACAAACTATTATAACTGACTCGACTGATTTCAAAACCAGTACAGTAATCCATTCATTTGTTGTGTACAAGTAATAAATTCTGTGGTTTCACTGTCATAATGGCCCTCTGAGGGAAGCCGCAACTCCAAATTAGCCCGCCATTAAAATGAGTTTGACCCCCACTGTTTTAAGTTAACATAAGATTACCATTGTGGCCAGTTAACGATAAGAAAAAAAGGCTACAATTATTACAGCGACATCAATATTTGGTATTTGTCTGTTTAAAGTGATGATGCTAGATTTTATTTAATTAATCCATAACTTTCCACATACATTACTGATGCATCCGCACACTTTGTCTGGGACAAGTGAAACAGTGAAGAGTCACACAATAAATCAAAAATCCATTCCCCCCTGCAAAAATTGCCTTTTTGAAATTGAGAGTTACTTCTTTGGTATTGATTAAGGGTTACCAGTTTGCTACTTCTGAAATAACAAATTAGCTTTAATTGCCTTTATATGTTATGATTAGTAATGGATGATATCCATTTACTTGTATGTGATACACTGATCATGTTAATAATTTCTCACAATCATTTGGAAACCAATACCTGTCATGTGCAAAACTTTATATCCATTCATCCACATTCACATACATTTTCTTATCGTCTTATCTTCACGAGGGTGGCGTTTGTGCTGGAGTTTATCCCAGCTGTCTTCGGGCAGTAGGCGGGGACACCCTGAACTGGTTGACAGACAATCGCAGGGCACACATAGACAAACAAACATTCACACTCACAATCACACCCAGACAATTTATAGTGCTCCATTAGCCTACCATGCATATTTTGGGAATGTAGGTGGAAACCAAAGTACCCGGAGAAAAGCCGCGCAGGCACGGAAGATCATGCAAACTCCACACAGGAAGACTGGAGCCGGAATCGAACCCTGCACCTCTGCACTGTGAGGCTGACGTGCTAACCAGTCGTCCACTGTGCCGCCCCCAAATGAATTTATTGGATATAACCAATAACAGAGTAGTGCGACCATGTGAAAAAGTGTCCATGCTTTCCTTTATATGGCTTTGAATGTTGTTTTGAGCAGCACAAATACTTCTTCCTTGGGGCATCGTCTGGATTCATCAAAGCTGACAGACAGCACCAATGTATGAATGGTCAAGAATGAAGCACTCGATTGTAGCTTAGCTCAGCTCGGCAAAAGAGTCACATCTGAAAGTGCAGTTTCGTGAGAGCCAGCAGTAGCCGTCCTTCAGCCGTGGCCCGTTTGGTTAACCATTTCCATGTGGAGATGGCTCCTGAATTTGTTTTCATGGAGCATCTTGATTTAAAGGGAGGCCATGGAGTGGGGTTAGTTGAATTTGGAGGGAATTATACATACAGCATGCAATAGTGAATGCACAGCATATGGGAGCTTTTGCCCTTCTCGTTGGCCCAGTCTGTCTCACACAGGCACTCTTTGTTCCAGGCAGGATTTCACTCTGGTGGAAATTGGAAGCAGGTGTGACTGCTTTCTTTCTTAATCCTGAGGGGCGTGCAGGACTTCTCCTGCTGCAGGCCATGTTTGTTTCTGTGGAGCCTGGTCCTCCTCATGCTCACCTGGCTCAATGCAGTCATGCCATGATTCACACTCGTTCCAATTTTAGCCTCTACCGAGGCTACCAAGTTCACCAGCATTGCTGGGCGACTTCACACCTGATTTAATTACTTGCTCGACCAATCTGTAGCACATGTTGATGATACCAATTTTCAGGACCACAGATACCTTCATCATTAATTCTGGCGCAACCGTTTGGTCGCCTGTTTTTTAAGGAATGATTTAACACAGGGGTTCCCAAGTTCAACCAAATGATCAGGTGTATTGGAGAAGGGAAACATCTAAAAAATATGGGCTGTCAAAGACCAGTCTTGGGTACCCCTGATTCAATGTTTTCAACATGTTGACGTGCTTTTTTGTATCATACGCTGATGAGGTATTTCATAATAGCTGCAATATGTCCACGCAGCGAAAAAAAAATGCAATATTATAACACAGTGGCAAAAATGAAAATTGCACTGATATAAATGTCCCCAAACTTTTGAGTTGTGTGTTTCTTTCAATAAGTCAAAATTCTTCCAGTTTCGTGGCATTAATGTGCTACATGTATAGTGGCTCCTATTAAAAAAAAAAAAATCTAACTGTCCAAAGGAAATTTTGACTTTAAACTTTATTGAATTTGTTATTTAAGAGTTAATGCACTGCAGGAAAATCACATCAGCCCTTTTATTGCAACACAAGCAAAAGTCAGGCTTTAATGTACTTGGTAGCATTTACACATTTCACACACTTTGAGGATTAATATCGATACATCACCGTAAGTCATTCTCAAAATATTCAGTTGAATAGAAAGCTTTCCCAGTCTTTTTTCCCCCAATCAACGCCCATAAATCCCTACTCGTCGCTGAGTAAGTTTGACTTTTTCTTCTCCAACAAAACTTTGTCAAAGTCCAAAATGCTTGTTTATTAATGATCAAATTCAGGTGTGCGGGAGGTGGGTGCTTTTGAAAAGTGCATCAAAGTGTATCATTTGGTGCCGATCCGATTTGGTGCTATTGCTGTTTGATTGAATTCATCCATGGTTTGGTACCATTCAGAGACATGCCCCCACACTAATTTGCATTCTTGGGCTGCAAAAGGACACGCTGGGGTCTTTGGGTCTGTCGCCCCACCTAGCTGCCTCTACCTCGCCTTTCTTGTGGTCTTACATCTGTGCTCAAAGTGAAATCGAGATACAGTTGTGTCGCCCTGCTTTTCATTAGCTAAGTGCACCTAGCGGAGAGGAGCGCCAGTGCTTGATTTAGTGTGCGAGCTGTCTCAAAGCCTCGGAGAAACACACCTCCTCTCCTTGTTGTCTGTCCTCGGCCCTTGGGCCATCCTCTCTCTTATTATGCCCTCTTTTTATCTCCATTACATCCGTTTTCTGCTTCTCATGAGAATTCTTAATTTTCTCTCTTGGGCGTCTTCAGGGAAGCCAACACTGCACAGGGATTGGGGATTTTTTTTTAATTCTTATTTTTTAATCCTGTCACTTTGAGAACTGCAGGGTTATTTATAAGGTTGGTAAATGCTCACTTTGTCCACTATCCCCATCAACTGACTGGCCGACGTGTGTTGCCATGGGAGCCAGTTAGGAAAGGTGGTGTAAAAAAGTTGTTTTCAAGCAAGAGTTGCAGTTTGGCAGAGCCCGCCCTACCGATCTTATTCAGACTGCACAGAGACACAAAGGAAATGACATTGCTGCTATGACTCATGAGGAGGTGGCCTCAGGGAGAGGAGATGATGGGAACATGACAGCTCAGGAGAGGAAAAACATTACGTCCAGGAGAATTTTTGCTTGGCGTCTCTCTAATGGGAAAGAAACGCACGCACGCACGCACGCACACATGCACGCACGACTGCAGTAAAACACTTGAAATATTGTCTTTTTAAAAAATGGATGTGTACCGGACTCATTCCTGAATGTAAACGTAGATACATTTTTAATGTATTTCAGTCAAACTTTTTTTTTTTTTAATTTACAAACTTATATTTCTCTTGTTCATGGTCCGGGTCTTTTTGTTCAGTTTCAGATTTTAACGTGTTAAAATAATGATACCTTTAACAAGAGATGCATTAATGCACTACATTTAGTCTGCGACATTTCCTCAAGTAACTTATAAATTGTACTTGCGAGTAGTTTTGATGCAACATACTTTTTACTTTTACTTGAGTATATGAAGAAGAAGCAGTAATTTAGCTCAATTGCATTGAGCTGCGTTCCATTCTCTACTTTTATTTTTATGTTTATACTTTTATTAATTTATTGCTGGCACAGTCAGAACATCACATTCACAGTAGGTAGAGAGCTCAATTCATGGAACAACCCCTGGCAAAAAGGATGGGATCACCAGTCTCAAAGGATGTTCATTCAATTGTTTAATTTTGTAGCATGGAAGCAGATCACAAATGTGAACAAACAAAAAAAAACCAAAAGTCCTTTCATATGGCAAGTCTCAAGCTTTAAGAAACACTAAAAGAAATCGAGAAAATAATATGTGGTGGAACAGTTACTTGTCAAGACCGAGCAGAAGGAAAAAAAATTGCGAAATCACTCAATTCTGGGGAAACAAAATCTAAAATCAGGAAAACAACAAAAGAACACTTCAACACACCTTGAGTACTTTGTTTTTCCATAATTTATGCCAGGGGTTGTGCGCTTCATGTCTGAGTCTGAAAACAGCTGTACAGGCCATATTAATATATTTTTTAAAATAATTCTTTTGGACCTAAAAATAAAGCAGTGTCTGTTATGAATTCATTCAAAGTTTCAGTATACTTTTAATTTGTATCACTTTTGTCAGTTTCAAGATTTGGGCCAATGCATGTGGGGTTTTCTTACTTGAACAAATTGGCACCAATGATTTTGTTTGCGTGTGTGTCAAAATGATGCGGTATTTTGCCTGTGTGAGATTGTTTCTATACTTTTTATCATTGATTAGTCATTCAATTAGACATGTACAAAGTGAAAACGTTCTGTGCTGGTAGTTGCGCTTGTGTGTGTGTGTGTGTGTGTGTGTGTGTGTGTGTGTGTGTGTGTGTGTGTGTGTGTTAATGGCATTTGGAGTTGGATGCATTGAAAGCAACACACAGCGAGCCAAGCATCCTCATGTTAAGATGACATTGGACAAATGTTGAGGTGACCACGTGTGTGTGAGATGATAATTTCCTCTTTTCTACTTCCACTCAGCCCGACGAGCTGGAGGGGGTCCACACACACTCCTTTAAGCTGAAGCCATTCAAGAAGGCCAAGAGCTGTGATATATGCAAGCAGGCCATCACAAAGGAGGGTCTTGTCTGCAAAGGTGAGTGCCATTCACAATAGCGGGACTTCTCCCACGCTGACGGGTTATTTGCTTAAATCCTGCTTGTATTTTATGACTCCGGATAGAGCTGTTCTCACATCCTTCCAGACAACCAATCGAAGGTGTATCTTCTGGCAACCTTTCCCTTGCCTTTTTCACTGCACTGGGAATGGTTGCGGCTGCCGACGACCTACTTTGTCCGTTTAGTTCAGCAAATTGCCATCACGCCTGCCAGAAACATTACCATGCCTCACTGAATGCCGGCTGATGATGTTCAGGAAATCCTTGCAAGTCCATCCCGGTGTTTGTCAAGTTATGACAAAGCACATGAAGCATGGGGTGGTTTCTGATTTTTTGGGGGGGTGGGTTGCAACCATACGTCTATTTTTTTGTGGTTGCAGGGCAAATTTCTGTACTAACTGCAGGCGAAGTCAAGATGAAAAACGCAAAGCCCCAGCAGTAGCAGATCAGGCCGGTTTGGGGCTTTGGCTAAGGATTTGCTGTTAAAATTAGCACGGCTACTGCAGCTGCTGCTGAATTAGCCTAGATAAGAGGGAAAGTGGGGTGGTAGAGAGGGGCAGAACGGGCAGAGAAAATGGGGAAATGTGAGGGAGAGTGCATGAGAATTGCAGTCATCCCTCTTTTGTTCCGTACACTACGTTTTTTGGGCAGCAAATGGTCCTTGCGTGAATATGGCACACGCCTCCAATTGATATTGGTTGCTACACTGAAAAAAATGGTGCATTGAATTTACTCCATTTTAATTATTTGAGTGGTTACACAAAATAAAATAATCTCCCCCCCCCCGAGCAAAGGCAGTGATTGCTTATGTACATGTTTTTTGTTTTGTTTTGTTTTTTTTTAATTCTGATGTTACTGTTATGCCATTTCAAAGCATTCAACATACATTACTTTATTTTTATGTTTTTGCTTGACTCTTCTGAATTGAGTGACAACGAGTGGGGTACTTTCCCCGACTGGAATCATGTGATGATAGCATGAGATGATATGATGGAGAGGTCAAGCCAGTGAAAAACTATGTGGCTACATCCTCATTGTTTTGATCTATTGAACTGAGGATCAATTTACACTTATCTAATACACAAAAAAATGTTGGAAAATTAGTTCATGTCTTTTGTACTTCATTTGAACTGAAGTAAACTTGGCCACACAAACATCCCAAAGAATCTTTTACTTTGTGCTTCATTACTGAGCTGTTTTACAGAGAAATATATTTTTTCTCTGTATTAAATAAATCGTGTTTATCTTATGAAATATATTAAAGGTGAATAATTTGAAAATCACTCACATTCCTCAATTTTTCTGTATTTTGCCCTTTGGAAGAAAAAGTTTGGACACCCCTAAAATAAATGAATTCCGTTGTCAGGTGCTATAATGGGTTGTAATGTGCTATAATAGCCGCTTGGGGGCAGTACCAACCTTAAACATGTACCGTACAAGGAAGGAGACTGACCTTGATGCAGTTTCCTTTCCAGCTCACTGCTCAATCAGAGAGCTAGACAGAAAGCACGACAGCGTGTGCATGTGTTTTCTTGCACTGTACTGTATATGTAACAAACAGTACTTGTTTTTCTTGTTGCAGCTTGTCAGCTGTCCTGCCATAAAAAATGTGAAGTGAAGGTAAGACATTCACCACTGACTACTCTGTTTTACGTTTGGGCTCAAGCATCAGCTGTCTAGTGCACACCTAACTATGGGGGGCGTAATCCAGGATGACCTCTGACTCACAATACTGAAACTGTCAGACATGCAAATTTTGTGTACTGCAGTATGGAGACAAGAGTTGTGAGGAAGCAGGAGCAGGGGTGATCTCCCGAAAGTATTTACAATATTAAGAAAAAAAGCAAACAAGAACTATGAAGAACTCTAAGTACTAAATTCACACATTCGTCCCCTTCCCCAAAAATAAAATCCTATTTGAAAGAAACACAAGGAAACAAAACATGATATGACAGACACTACACTGAGCTGACGCAGAGTGAGTGAAAGCAGGGAACCTCATATAGGCAAATTGACAAGACAATGAGGTACACCTAGGCAAGACATGATTGGCTGGAGGAAGCTGATTGGTTGACACAATGAACAGGTCTGACGACAAATCTAAATGAGCAAACGAGAGATGAACAGAAAGTTAGGACAAATGTAGTTTTGTTTTATGTTCTAATCTCCCCAATAAAATCAAGGAAAAACAGATCCTCTCAGGAATACTTTTTTTAAAATGCCCTCGCACTCATGACTTTTTTTTGAGGGGGGGGGGTCGTCATATATATGAAGCTGAGATTTCTGCAAATGCATGAGTGCATTTCCAAAAATTAGTACATTCGTTATATTATGCTATCATATTTCAATATAATCTGTCAAGGCAATTCAACTTGTGTGTTTCAGTCATGCATGAGAGCATTTCAGTGGTGCGTGAGAGTGCATCTTGAATTATATCCCCGACGGCCCCTCGACCTCACAGGTACACTCACGCTGCAGGCACAGTACAATGCCCTGTAACATAATGGGTCAAAAATGACATTTGTCTTTATGTTATTGATGCTCTAAACGAGCAAGTATGGCACGACAAATAAAAAGAGACGGCCTGTAGGTATTCTAACCTGTAAAATTCATAACCCCAGAGTGATTTTCACTTTACACTCTGCTATATGCGTGCAAGACGAATACAGTGATGGGAAGTGATGTGTTCATTGCCCTTCATAGCTGGCAAATAGAAGCCGTTTCCTCCAGCAGGCCCGCTCGGCTGCGTCTGTCTGTCTGTCTGTTTCCTCACTTCAGCCCTTTAATGTCATCACATGGTCACAGTGCACAATGGAAAACAGAAAAAAAATGAAAAGGAGATGATAGAATGATGGCTCGGCGGGCAAAGCTGAACAAGGCTGTTCTTAGTGATTTTTTTGTTGGTTGGAAGTGATGTTGAAAATTGTCGTCACCCTGATCTCTCCTCCGCATGCCGAGATCTCACCCGAGACATTTTCATTGCTTTTCCTTTGGCTCAAATGTGTCTGCGGGAGCGTTAAAAAACACACACACACACACACACACACACACACACACCTCAAACCAGGAAAACTCGTTTTGGTGACCGGTGTTGAACGTGAAATCTTTTGAAGGAGAACATCATTTAATTCCTCAAATGTGTGGAAACTTTGCTTTTATCTACAGCCTTGTAAGAGTAAATGTGTCAGCAGTCGCATTGATTTTATTTTTTATGTTTATTCGAGGCTTTAGCATCCCATTGTTGACATCGTTAACCACACATGCAATTGCTTGAATGCTTTAATGCAGGTGTTCGTACATTTTATGCTGTTTATGGCGCTTTAATGGGGCCTATAATGATTTGGATGAGAGTGTCAAGAAGGTTTGATGTTGCCAGCATGTGGCACGCATAATATTAAATATATCCACAGCAACAAGCAAATTCAGTCTTGTGGCAATTTTGTATCAGTCTTGATGCAAAAAGTCGATACCACTCCCTGTTCTTCTTGTTGTTTTTTTTCTGTCTTGTACATGTGTCCTGGATTGTTGCTGCATTGGTTTTCCGCAGCTTGGAAGATTCAGAGGAGAGATTTGCCCATGTGGATTTCAAGGAGGGATGTCTGAATATTACTAAAAAGCAGGGTCAGAGAGCATAACTGTACCTCTGAGGTTTTGTTACTTAAATACTACTTACCGGTACATGTTGGGGTTTTACATTTTTTTAAAATTATGATTATTTTTTTGTATGAAGGGATGTCATATGGTGCTGCTGCTAGAATTGTACTTCACCCTGAAGAGAAGTTTGTTCACAGAGCCCTAAATACACAAAATAGATGGAAGCAAGCACGGGTTTGTGAAATCAGGTACTGATTTATACTGTATGTGAATAAAAATGGGAACGACTGAAGCTCATGCAGTTCATTATATTAAATGAGGTAGAGTGTGTCATTTAATGCATATGAATACAGTTTCAATGACTTTTAGTAGTAGTTTTTTTTAAACATTTTGCATGACGTTCAGTTGAATCAAATTATCATTATGATGTCATGTTGTTTTACACTGCAAGCATTGAGTGAGGGAATGCCGATGTTGCCTCATTTTATAGCCAGGAAAAAAACAAAGCAAAAAAATTTCCATCAGCTCTTTTGTGCCACTGACATTATTGGCAGATAACTCCTGTTTCATGTCCAATGGGCTAAAGGTGACATGTGCGCATCAACACGAGCATCTCCTGTTAGGAGCACCTTGAGGTTTGAATTCATATCAACATATCAAGTCAAGTCAAGTCAACTGTATTTATAGAGCACTTTCAAACAGCCATCGCCGCATACAAAGTGCTGTACATGGAGCAATTTAACATATACAATAAACAGTAAAACAAATCGGTAATAAAGACAGTAGAAAGCACCAAACAGTAAAACCAAGAACAAATTTAAGTCATGCTGAGTCGAAAGCCAGAGAATACAAGTGAGTTTTGAGGAGGGTTTTGAAGATGGGCAGTGAGGAAGCTTGACGAATGTTCGGTGGGAGGTCATTCCAGAGAGAGGGACCAGCAACAGAAAAGGCTCGATCCCCTCTCAGCCTCAGTTTAGTTCTTGGTACTTCTAATAATGTCTGGTCGGCAGACCTGAGGCGCCGGGCAGGTGCGTAGGGGCGGATGAGCTCAGAGAGGTAAGGTGGCGTGAGATTATTTAGAGATTTGAAAACAAATAAGAGGATCTTGAAAATAACTCTAAAATGTATGGGGAGCCAGTGAAGGGATGCCAGAGTAGGAGTTATATGTCTGAAAGTCCGCTGCGTTCCAGCTGTAGGACCTGGATCATCGCTATGGAGTTTGTCAGAGAGTAGCTGCATGGTGCACAACTCTCCATCAGGCCCTGTTAACATGTTGACGTTTGCTCGGTTGTGGCAATTGTCTATACTGTATATATAAATATATATATATATATATATATATATATAAAACGCATATTTTCGGAGTGTGGGAGGAAGTCAAGATCCATTGCATACAGGAAGGCCGTATTCCGGATTCAAACCTCCAGCCTTGCCACTTGCTCACCGTGCCACGATTGCTTGATTCTGTTTTTCCCCCACACAGTTTCACGACGTTGCTAATGCAATGCTAATTACAGTATTCTCTTTGAAAAAAAGTGCAGACAGAGGGAGTGCGGACAGGGGAATTCGACAGACAGGGCTCAGAGAGGGAGGGATACAGTTATTGTCTTGCTTTGGGCACCAAGCAGCCCCAAACTGCTCTCTTGGCCTTATATAGTGTGTTTGGATTCTACTTGGCAGTTGATAGAGGAGTCTGGGCCAGCAGCACAAAAAGTGCTTCCTGGTTCAGTCCAGTGGCTGAACACAGTCGACTTCAGTAGCTCTCTGGCACGCGTCCGGGATTACGGCTGGTGTTTGGAGTGAGGGGGCGGGGAGGCTTGTGACTGAGGAGGTGGTCAAAAGTGTCTGTATTTGGCGCTCCTTCTTTTGCCTCTGCCCTCTCAGGAGGGGGTGAGGCTGGTAGGTGTTGTGCAGCCAGTGGAAATGCAAAGTTAGAAAGCAGGCAGAACAGGAGAGAGGAATGAGCGCCAGCGTCCAGGTAAGAGTTGTTTTAGGGTACGTTCACCAATTGCATGCTCACAGAAATGGCAATTTTGTGTTGAGAGAAACTTGAAGACATTTTAACTGGTATGCATGTTTTTTTTTGGGGGGGGGGGGGGTTATGTTGATGTTGAAGTCCCATCATGGCTTAGAAGGAATTTGATTCTTGGCAACCTCCTTAAAAGTGTACCGGTAGTTGAAGTGTAAGTGTAACATTTTGTAAAACTGCATGAGATAAAATGAAGCTTTTATATAGTTCATGCAGTTTTTCACACTGACCCCCTTCACTTCTGAGAAAACTGATGTTGCCAATCACCCTTCTCAGACCTTCAACATCAGCTAAACTTGAGTGGCTGGGAGGTAAGGGGGCTTGCATGTCCTCTTTCCTTCCTAACAAAACGTGGGAATTCAATTTTATTGTACCGCCGTTGGGTACGGCACAACCTGCCAATATTCTTAATTTGCTTGTGAATCTCGTAGGAAAACATTTCACCTTTTTCTCACCTTGCCCATAACAAGAGCTCCAGTCATGCGTCCCTTGAGCGTCGTCAGGCGAAGACCGATGTTAATAGAGCAGCTGTTTGTCTCTTCTTATAGAACTGGGTTCCCCTCAGGGAAGGTTGCATGTTTACCCATTCGAGAACAACCCCAAGGGAAATGTGGGAGACGCAGTACGAATCATGGATCCACACGGTCCCTCCGACATTGCGAAACAAGCTTGACCCATGAAAGAGGGTTGAATAAAGTGTTTTCACTGTAAAAGCACACATGAGGCAGCTGTGTACTAAGGCAGCTCCACTCTTGCAAGAAATGTGTTTACAGTATAGAGCCTTATGGGCTTGCATTCCATCACAATGCATATCTTTATTCTGACTTCACTGTGCTCTTCGTAGGCCATTACAAGCCTATAAGTGATTACTGTCCAACAGCAACATCGTGATTATTTATGAACATCAGCAAATTGCATACAGATTTCCCCCATAAGTGAAAGAATAAACATTGTTCAGAACAAGCAATCATGGTGTTAAATCCCACTGCGGCGTTTCCGACCAGATGTTTTTCTGTGTCTAAAGTGTGCTGCAATTGCACATATGATCATCATCAGTTCCTTATTTAAAGGTGTATTTCGTAGCAGCAGTCATGCATGATTGGCCCAACTTGCCGCCCACTGTAGCCTGATTGTGATCCAACAGCTACTTTCTCTCTCAACCCGGGCTCTCAGCATCTTGTCCGTCATTTTATTAAGTTCCTTTTTGACCGTAAAGCCGTCACGCAACCACGGCGGCTGGGGGGATAGCTCATCCTAAATATATAAGTATGCTGTGCTCTAGACAGCCGTAATGTTATATCTTGCTGAAATCACAGTCGATGTCAGTAGTTAAAACAGAACATTCCACATCAGCTTTCCTGAGGAGAGACGGAAATAATGTGATGACATTTATGCATCCGTCGGATTATGTGCCAGCAAGTTGTTTCCACATAGCTCCCAACTCAAACCGATTGTCTGTGTTTTAGGGCAATTGTCCTATAGCATGTGTAGCATCATTCCACCCTCATTTCAAAATGTCAAATCAGAGATGAACAGGCACTCTCTCCACTGTTATGGCACTTTGTGGATTTCTTCCCTTTCCAAAGGAAAACGGAGAGCCAGCATGTTTAAATCCATCCAGAGTTTGTTTTTTTTTAGCTTCGGTCCTTATTTGGCCATTGCTTGGTGAGCGTGGAATTCAATTTCACAGGCAAGCAGCCATCAACGTGGCGCTAGATCAGCAGGCTAGCCGCTGGAATTGTGAGTGTGGTTGCCCCACTGGAGCCAATGCACTTCTACGTCAATTAGATGATATATACATGCTATAGAGGAGGGCTTGACTGATAGGGACTTTTTTTAGGCTCATTCAAAAACCAAAAAAAATGAAAACTGCTTAATCAGCAGATTAATTTGTAAAAATATCTAATTAATAAATATTTAATATTTTTTTTGGTCTCTTAAAACATTAAAAATCCGAATCACGGGCAGAACATTTGACAGATTTACCTTACTTTGTCCTTTAGTACAGTATTTGTCTAACGTTGGCTGATTGTGTTTCTTTTTTTTTTTCTTTTTTTAATATAAGGGGAAGAATGTGGGAATGTGTTGACTTATGTTGAAATGCGTTCTGTTAACGTGTAAAAAACATATAAACTAAAAATACACCAATAATGGGAAAAAAAATTCAGACTTTTGCCGAAACAGCTAATATCCATCCATCCATCTATCCATTTTTGGATCCGCTTCTCCTCACAAAGGTCCCGGAGCGTGCTGGAGCCTATCCCAGCTGTCTTGGAGCAGTAGGCAGGGGACACCCTGAACCGGTTGCCAGCCAATCGCAGGGCACACAGAGACAAACAATCATGCGTACACTCACACGTAGGGACAATTTCGAGTGTTCCATTAATTTGCCGCGCATGTTTTTGGAATGTGGGAGGAAACCGGAGTACCCTGAGAAAACCCACGCAGGCACGGGGGTAACATGCAAACTCCACACAGGAAGGCCGGAGCCGGAATCGAACCCTGCACCTCTGCACTTTGGGGCCAACACGCTAACCAGTCGACATGTAAATGTGCTAGGGTGTGTATGTATTTAGTCCCTATACAAACCAAAAGTTGTAAAAATAGATAAATACAGTTATAGTACATATAAGGGTAAAAGCATTTGTTTATATGCAGACTTTTTCCTTTTCTGACTGATATAAAAACATCTATTTATATATTAATACATAACAAGGGATAGGACTAGATTTTTTTTTTTACTTCTCCCTACTCCTTTGAACATATAATTGTGCTGTAAGATGACTGTTTTCATTTCCTTTCTTTTACAATTTTGCTGACTTTACTTTCTGTCAATTTATTATTGTATATGTTTATATGTTCAATAAACAATAAACAAAAAAAACAAACAAATTGGTCTAGCCCTAATACTGTAAAGGCGACACAAATATTGCAGCATATGTGAGGTAGAGGCTGTTGGGCTTGAGGGCCTGCTCATGCTTTCTGTTGTAGTTCATCCCAAAAGGAGTTTGATGGGATTACGGTCAGCGTTCTGCGCAAGAGTTTCTATCTCAAACCTACCGAAATATGCTCGAGCTTCTTCCCTCCCCAAAAGGTGACATTCCACATGCCTCGAGCCAGCTTTTTGTAGCCGTAGATTGGACCGCCAAGGTGCCCGCCACCTGGCAACATTTTCCTTGTTAACTGTTGAGAAGAGAGAATAAAGAAAAGAGGGGCAGACCTGAGGAAAAGAATCATCTCTTATGAGTTGTGCTAGAGGTCAGAAGCCCCTTGTGATGTGATGCGATTTTAAACTCTGTGTTTCATCATGGCTGAACCCTTTTCGAGTTCATTTGTCTCCATTCTGGATTATTTGAATTGTTCTCTGCCTGTGGGTTAGCTCTGAAAGAGCAAAGAGAGGCTGGGAAGGAAGCTTACCATAGAAACTCGGATGCATGCATTATTTCGGTCAGAAAGCACCAAACTGGCTGAGGCTTTTTAAAATTCGGTTTATTCTAACAACCAGAATGTCGTGGCGCATGGTAGAACCTCCAATATATTCCTGTGCTCTTATGTGCCTCAGCAGGCGAATACCACATGAAGACTGTATTAGCTTCCCACATCAGCCGCCTTATAAGGATATAGTCAGGGTAGACTCAGTCGGAAATGTTAACAGTCAAGGTCTGTCGTCACACTTCTCTCGAGTCTCATTATCCGCATCTCTGATGCTACTTGACCTTCAAAACGACAAACATCCTGTTTGCCGGCGATTCTCGGGTCACGGAACTGTTGTCAGTGGTTCATGGGCAGCAATTTAGAGAGGTAACATGATATTTAACATAGAATGTTCTCATTTTGGGCTGTGATATTCAACGGTATTTCAGGGATGTCTTTGTTCCTTAAGAATGCTCTGTAATGCGCAGCTGTTTGGACAGTTGAGATGTTTTTCAAAGGCATTTGTTGCGAAATTAATTCAATTGCCTGTGACCGGCTGGCAATCACTTCAGGGTGTACCCCGCCTGCTGCCCGAAGACAACTGGGATAGGCACCTGCAAACCCGTGACCCTCGTGAGGATAAATGGTTTGGATAATGGATGCATGAATACATTCACTTGATTTTATGTCTATAAAAGTGGCTTGCGACTTAATGATTGTGGGAAAATGTGAATCTTTGCGTAACCCGAGTTGAGAACCCCTCCAAAGTGTCATACATTACTGCTGCAAATGAAGTGACATGCTCTAATGATACAGCGACTGTGCGCCAAGCCAGTTGTGTTAATATCAATCAAGGCCGCGGGAAGTGAAAAAGAGTGCCCGTTGGCATGAAAGCAAAATGGTGACTTTGATCAGCGATGTTTGCCAGGTCTGCCATCACGTGACATATCAACAGTACCGCTCCAGCTCCCGTGTTTTGAAATACTCCATGATAGCAAATGCCAACCAGGCTTTTGTTCTCACTGTGCAAACTAATTATGGTGGCTTCCTTCCCACCGGAGCCTGCTGGCCACTGATAGCCTGTGTCCCGCTCACTGCGCGCAAACATGCAGCAGCTCATGTTTATGTGGAAAGTTCCTTCTCTTGTTGGATCCGAATCAGTGATGTGTGGCTGTGAGATGCTCATACAGAGTATTTGGAGCCGTTGTTCTTGTCATGGATACTTGGAGAACCCGGCGGTGGCTTTCCTACTATTTAAAGATGCAACATCAGAAAACATCATGAAACGCCGCTCTAGTTCTGAAGCACTATGATGATCACATGATCTCTTTGCTTGTTATTATTATCTGCAGAGTCAGACGGTTTCATGGAAGAAAACAGAATCACAGTCCTTCACACATTCTGTCTGCTCTTACAGGTCACCACGGCATGTCAAACGAGCACCAACTATGAGCTTGTGAGTACAACGCCTCGCACCTGAATGTGCCACAGACACCTTTACCGACTGATCCCTTTCACCCGCTCAAATCCCCTTTTCCAATTTCATGATCCTTCCTGGAATTGTGGGCATAGCCACCCACAAATAAGAGCGAGCTGCTGCAGGAGGGTCATAGGTCAGGCTCTAAACCAGGGGTGTCAAACTCAGATTTGTCGCAGGCCACATTGTATGTGGTCTCACTATCGTAATTGGACTTTTTATTTCTTTGCTTTGCTTTTAGATATCTTGACCTCTTTTGTTTGGAAATGTACTTTTATGTGAAGCACATAACTTGCCTAAATAAAGCTTCTTTCCCTTGCTCTCAGGGCGATATTGTGACGTCATCATTTCAGAACTTATACACAACAATTTGATGGATAGCTACATTTTAACCCTTTCAGGGACAGCGGTTACTACAGCGGACAGCTTACCATGTTATTAGGATACAGGGTGCGTGAAAAGGTTAAATCAGAAGTCAAGGAAGATCAACTATTAAATGATTAATTTAAATGTGTTATGAAAAGGGGCTTGATGATGTAAAAATGCTTCAAATTTCCCACTGGGATTTAAAGTAAAGCCAATTTAAAATTGAAAAGAAGAATGAAGTTGGCGGACACGATTTCCTTCTGAGGGCCAAACGCATCAGAACATGTGGTGGACCGAATCTGGCTTTTGGCACGTGAATGTGACACCTGCACTCTATATCTTTTGCAAGACTCATTTTGTGTCGCACTGAGGACCGCGTCAAGAATTTGATGCTGCTTGCTGGATGCTTTCGCCTATTTGAAGAGCTGAACAAATGAGGAACATTCCTAGCAGTCACTTATTTGCACTTATTTACTTTGGATGCGGACCCTTTAAAATGACCAATGCAGCTGATGAACAGTCCCAAGTTTTGTTTATAGAGCTGAACTAAACACATTGCTGAACTATTTTTCCTGGATACATGTGGGGAGAGATGGCTACGTGCTTATGTTTTGTCCGTACAGTAGCTGTAGTTCATCTCTTTGTCACCCAACCCACATGTGTTTTTACCCCCCCCCCCCCTCCCCGCCCCCCGCCACATGTACTTCTGTATAAATAATGCTCTTCCAAATAACTAGCGTGGCAACATTTGGAATTTTGTGACTAATCAGTCGGCTGTCTGGTTTGTCTCCGCAGCCTCCCACTCCTCAGCTGCCCTTAAAGCACGTAGATACTCCGGTAAGTAGCATGTCTTTCTGGCTCCACGCATGCTTTCAAAGGTCACACTTTCACAGTCCACATCTGCAGTGTTAAATATCAGCTGATTGACGGCCACATAACCTGGTGTGAAAAATAAAGACACGAGGTGACATGTAATAGGTTCTGGACCAATACTGTACAAGGAACATTTACTGGACCTAAAGTTGTGTTCAGTATAATAGTTGTGTGTTTAGAAAAGCTCAAAATCCCTCCTTTAGCTTTTCTTTATGGACACTGCACAATCTGAAATGAAATGAACTGAAACATGTCTTAGTAGGCTTTTTTGTTGTTTCGTCTTTCTGTTATCCATGGACTGAATGGAAGTATGGCATCGCTAATTGACATACTTGCACTAAAAATGGCTTATAATTGTCTCTATTGTGATTTTCACAGTTGGCGAGGAGTTGAAAATGATGAGTTGATATTTGAAAGTACAGTGCAATTCTTTTCGACGAAGACATGAAGGCGTGATATTTTTTTTTGTTCCCCCTTTCCCATTGAAAACCTCCATATAAAACATAGCCATGAAAACTGAACGTGATTGAGATCATGCAGGGGTGTCTGGGTCAAGGAAGCGCTCTGTCGGGATTTTTTAAATCAATTTCTGTCTCCGGGGACAACCTAGTGTAACGTGCTGTAAATTGGTGGAATGAACAACGGGCTCATGCACGACGAGACAGTTTTAGTCTCATTTCAACCACAGCTGCAGCGACACCAGGATAATGCAAGTCGGTTGCAACTATTTTGAGCTCAGGAACTTCATTGTGAAGGGTAATTACAGTTAGCATCTCATGTTTACAGTACGAAGGAAGTGCACAACAGCACTCGGCTTGGGAAGAAGGGAGAAACTGTTGTGGGGGAGTTGGGAATAAGCAGAGATAATGAGACAGAGGGAGGAGCCGCTGCAAAGGAGGCAAAGTATGTTGGAAAAACATCTCCTGTTGGCAAAAGCAGCATCATGCAGCATCTTTGTCCACCATGGGAACCCGTGTGGAGGGCAATGCAGCCTCACCGGACATAGTCATATCCTGCCAAACTTAGTTTTCTCACTTATTTTGATATTCCAAACAAAAAGCATCTGGCAGCCTGATCGGCCATGCCTCTCGGCGGCTCTTTTCAGAGGCATTTTCCCTTCCTGCGTTTAACTTGGAGGTGGAGCACAGGTCACCTGGTCAACAAGGTAGGCCCCGCCCACATCGGAGCGCTAAATTCACACTCACTTTCATTTAGAATGACGTCAAACACACGTCCGTAACCTTCTGCTGCCGTACTTTTGAATATGTGACGTGTCAGTATAAGATGTTGCATGAAGTCAATTGCTTCAGCCTTCATTTATATTTTAGACAGCTAATTTGATTCAACTGTGGTTAATTTGATCAGGGAGGAACTTTTCTGCTGCTTGGATTAATGGAACAGAAGTTTTTTTTGTTTTTTGTTTTTTTTTAATGGAGAAATGGATAATATGCATTCGAGGTGACCAGCTAGCCATTAATATTTGCTCAATTTCTTCAAGACAACCCAACCATGTCTTCCACAAATTCACTGATGGAGGTTTGGTTCCGAGTCAGTTCCCAGGGGCTACTCAACCTCTGAAAAGTCTTGTGATCTTGTGACTTGCACTCGATTTATTTTCCTTATCCGTAGGTCGTGCTGGATTAGTTTTGATTTCCATTTTTTTCTTAAGGAAATTGAAAGATACCTCAACCTTTTATGGTATATCTTACTGTGCAGCGTAACGTTTTTGTCATTGATTTCAGTTCAAGTCAGTGGAAGTCAATTCCTTTTCTGCCACTGGCGCCTACCGTTTGCAAATATTATGAAAAGGGTTTATAAAGCCCTTTGGAATTCCCAAGATTTTTATGAGCGTATCCGAGCTCTGAGCTCCACTGTGATGTACGTTATATAGACTCAAGTATTGGGACACATGATCATTGGAGGTTGACCCCTCCTGCAGTTCTAACAGCTTCCATACATGTTGCTACAAGACCACCGACTGTTGTGATGTTATGTGCTGAGCCCTCATTTAGCAGTGTCTGAGGCCTGCCCCACATCTGGTGCTTGTCAGAGCACTGAAGAGGAGGCTTCCCCTTTTGGCTCTCAAGGCTAGTTCCAGCTGTGGCCTGTGGGCACTACACACTCTGTACTGCAAAACCGTTTCATATTGTTGTCCTGCGTGCTGCCATCTTTGACACATCCCCATCTTACTCGCTTCCAGAAAGAGGAGTCATGTTAATCCTGTCCACGGGTGATTCTGTCAAATATCTGAATCGGCAGTGAAGTACCATTCAGGAACATGCATTTGCTTATGGTTAATTCGCCCTTTCTCCCATCAGGGGTCAGCCAGGTCCTGCAAGAGTGCCGAAATAAAGCGAAAGCAGTCACGGTAAGATGCAGCGCGGTCATGCCGCATACACACAAACAAACAAACTTCGACTGAACACGGGCGACTTCTCCTTTGTTACCCATTGAATTTGCGGAAAATGAACCACTTTTCTCTGATGTGTGCATGGGTCACAATAATTCCAATCTTTGCTCTGATAACACAATAAAGCAAGAGAAAATACTGTAATGCGTAACCTGCTTCGTGCTTGCCCACACCAGGAGTCAGAGTATGGTCCAGGACATGGAGGAGAGCTATGAAGTGGACCTGGTCTACATCACAGAGAGGATCATCTCCTTCTCTTTTCCTGCCACTGCCGAGGAGCGCAGCTACATCGCCCACCTCAAGGAGGTGGCGGCCATGCTGCGCTCCAAACACGGTGACCACTACCTGGTGAGGAATGGCCCTGGAATTAATCCAACACTTTTTCTGTGGGCTTTGATCCATTTCTATTTGGTCTTCCGAATGTTAGGTGCTCAACCTGAGTGAGCTGAGGAACGACCTAGCCGCATTAAACCCCAAGGTAAAAACGGGTACGATGCAGGAAAACATGCCATGTGAGAAGGTTCTTACTCGCTTGGCTTGTGCAGGTGCTGGAGTTCGGCTGGCCAGACCACCACGCGCCACCACTGGACAAAATCTGCAGCATGTGCAAGGCCATCGACACGTGGCTCAACGGCGACCCGCACAATGTCGTGGTGCTTCACAACAAAGTAAACCCGTACAGACAACACAAATCTATGAACTTGTATATAACGTGCATCACACTATGGCCTCTCTGGTGTTACAGGGAAACCGAGGTCGGACGGGGGTGGTGGTGGCAGCCTACATGCACTACAGCAACATATCGGCAAGGTAGCGAACACATTCTCGGAATTCACTACTTCAAGATTGCCGGTGTTGTCGAATTCCGCTTTTTTTCTTATACTTTGATCCCCCGGTCTCGAAAGCCTTGAGGTGTGTGAGAGTCCGCTGTGTGATGAATGTGGCAAAACAAGCCATCCCGGCTGGTTTATTGTTCTGGTTCTGAGAATGAGCAGCTCGGGGAGAGTCATCATTCTTTAATGCAGCCAGATGTTGTTAGAACTTTGGAGATACTTTGAAACTCTGCAGGATCGTTCTTCAAAAGATTCCCGTAATGCTACTGTTCATCTACATTTACAGCGCTGACCAGGCGTTGGACAGGTTCGCCATGAGGCGTTTCTATGAGGACAAAGCGCTTCCTATGGGCCAGCCCTCGCAGAGAAGGTTTGTTGTTCCCTCGCTCCCTGTTTGGAAATGTATGCGTGTCACGCAGTACAAAGTATACACTCCGTGTTTCCAAACCACCTAATTTTCCAAGATTGGTCCAAATGTGGTCCATTCCCGTACACAGGAAAAGTGTTTTTCTCATCTGCAATTTAGTTTGAATTGGGATAATTGTGTGAAAATGTCATGGCATCTACAGTGCTTGTTTGAGGGATTCCACTCATGCCAAGAGAGGTCCCAAGAGAGTGTGGTGAATAGCGAAATCTGGTTTCCGCCACTGTGATGACTGGAGATGATGTCATCAAGCATGTTGCGGAATCGCAGAATTTAAGAGGAGGGAGATCGGAAGAAGGTTACAGAGAATGAAAATCTGATGGCTCATCCTCAACGGTGCAGCTATTTCCCGCATCACACATAATTATCTCTGCTCTCACCCGCCTGCTATTATGAACGTGACGTATTAAAACTGGGATGAGCTCAGTTGCTGCTGTGTGATTGTACACGTTTACATTTAAAACAGATTATGTAACATATAAGTATATTGTAGGGCGGCCCGGTAGTCCAGTGGTTAGCACGTCGACTTCACAGTGCAGAGGTACCGGGTTCGATTCCAGCTCCGGCCTCCCTGTGTGGAGTTTGCATGTTCTCCCTGGGCTTGTGTGGGTTTTCTCCGGGTGCTCTGGTTTCCTCCCACATTCCAAAGACGTGCATGGTAGGCTGATTGAGCACTCTAAATTGTCCCTAGCTATGAGTGTGGGCGTGGATGGTTGTTCGTCTCTGTGTGCCCTGCGATTGGCTGGCAACCGATTCAGGGTGTCCCCCGCCTACTGCCCGGAGTCAGCTGGGATAGGCTCCAGCACCCCCCGCGACCCTAGTGAGGATCAAGCGGTTCGGAAGATGAATAAGTATATTGTGTCATTAGGTTATTTTATATTACATTACAGAAGCTGAAGGAAGTTAGAACTTTCAACATGCAAAATTAACTTGGCCCGAAAGCGGGCACTTTAAAACATTTGGATCACAAGCCTCGGCTCCTTCCTTCCTTCCTTCCTTCCTTCCTTCCTTCCTTCCTTCCTTCCTTCCTTCCTTCCTTGCTCGCTTCCTTCCTTCCATATGTGAGATCCCAGTTAACTAAACCATCCAGCTTCAATCAGCGGATCAAGGCATTTGGCCTCCTCATGGTCAAGGTCATGTCCTGCAGCTTCCTCATAACGATGTTTAACAACTAATGCACCAGACCCCCAACCGTTCACAACAGTTCACCCTAGCATGTTCCACAGTGGACCGGGGTGGAATAATCTCAGGAAACAGGACCAGCACATCCGACTGTGGGGAAAGAAATGCTCACATTTGATGATTTTTTTTTTTAATGTAATTATTTATTTGGGTAAGAGGGAAGTAGGCACAGAAAGCAAAGTGACATATAAAAGGTAACATGTCTGCCTCACAACTGAGAAACTCTGCCTTCCCTGTGTGAAGGTTGTGTGGGATTTCCTTCCACATTACAAAAGATTCACATAAAAGGTCCACCTGGCAACAAATGAGGAAAAGAATCAATTCAAGTAGGCTCTGCTCAACCCTTTCTTTGCTCTTTAGGTACGTGCAATACTTTAACGGTCTTTTGTCGGGACACATAAAAATCAACAACAAGCCCCTGTTCCTGCACCATGTCATCATGCACGGAATTCCCAACTTTGAGTCCAAAGGAGGTGAGTGTGCACCCTACAATTATTATGCGGTAGTTTGGTGTCGTGAGAAATAAAATGAAGATCAATGTCCATCCTCTGTTTGTCCTTCCCAGGCTGCCGTCCATTCCTAAAGATTTACCAGGCGATGCAGCCAGTCTATACGTCGGGAATATAGTACGCAATCATTGGCAACTTGTCAGTTTGGTGCAGCTTTGAATGCATTTGTTTTTTTTATGAGATGTTGTTGTTGTTGTTACACAGCAACGTGCAGGGAGATGGCAACACCAGTATTTGCATCACCATTGAACCCGGCCTCCTGCTAAAAGGCGACATCCTGGTGAGCGATTCTTCCTTGCTCATTCTGCTCACGCCTGACCATTTTGTTGTCTTCACGCCACCTGTACATCTTTCTACACTCACCTGCCGCAGCTCAAGTGTTACCACAAGCGCTACAGAAACCCCACCAGGGATGTTATCTTCAGGGTGCAGTTCCACACGTGCGCCATCCATGATCTGGGAGTGGTGTTTGGGAAGAGCGAATTGGACGAGACATTCAAAGGTAATAGAGTAATACCCCCCGACCTCCCTTTCGTAGGGGTTATGCTCTGCTCCCCTCCACACACACACACACACACACACACACACACACACACACACACACACACACACACACACACACACACACACACACACACACGTGTGATAAGTGAAATCCATGATTTTATCGCATTTATGGCACTTTATTTTCTTTAAACACACAAATAATACAAACACGTTTAAATGCATATACTATGTTGCAAGAGCAATGGATAACACTAATATGTTGTACAGCAAAACAGTGCAAAACAGTGTACCGATCGCTCTGTGTTTACACAATTATAAACAGTTCCGTCTTTTTTCCAATTTCAACAAATTTACAAACTCATAAAGTCATAATATACATAAAAAATCACGTCCAAATATGGACATTAGAAAAGTTTCTTGGTGCTGTTGCTTTCAGTAGTGTTTGGTTTTCTTTCTTGTTCTTCGTTTAGAATCAGAATCAGAATCAGAATCATCTTTATTGGCCAAGTATATAGAACACACAAGGAATTTGTCTCCGGTGCGTAGTTGTGTGTTACCATCTAGTGGTCAAAAATAGAACCACACCCAGAATGGGTGATTTTTTTATTATTACAATATTTAGAAGCACCCCATCCTCCATTATTCACTGAACTCGTCTATTCACTGTTTTTGCACTGAGGCCAAATGTCCAATCTAAAACTAGTACCATCCGGTGGCATATTGGTGCTAAGCAACTAAGGGCATGAGGTTCATTGTCTAAAAGAAAAAAAAAATGCACTGTATATTGCTGCCATCCAGTGCTATCAAAAGTAATTAATAATTTTTAATAATAATAATAATAATTCATTTTATTTAAAAGCGCCTTTCATGCCACCCAAGGACACTGTACAGACAATGAGGAAATACAATATAAAAAATAAATAAGAGAAGTATTATATAAAAACAGGACATAAAATCACAAGACATGGGAAGTGGGAGAATTAGGTATTGTAGGCAGTCCTAAACAGGTGAGTTTTTAAACGGGATTTGAAAGTGGAGAGAGGTGTACAGTTTTGGAGGTCAAACCTTTTGCGGTGAGTATCAATTATCAGTCTCGATCCCTCACCATGAGCAGAAGTTCATTATATTTCTGAGTTTATGATGTATTCACGGATACATTTTTACTCGTCTACCACTCTTTTAAATGAAATGCTTTCTTTGTGCAGATGACAGATTCCCCGAGTATGGAAAGGTGGAATTTGTTTTTTCTTATGGTCCTCAGAAAATCAAAGGTAGCATGCTTTTTTTTCTGACTGCTTATAGTTACTAATTGCTCCTAAATCTATGAGGCACGTCCCCATCATGGCATGTGTTCCTCAGGCCTCGGCCATCTGGAGAACGGACCGAGCGTCTGCGTGGATTACAACACTCAGGATCCTTTGATCCGTTGGGACTCATACGAGAACTTCAGTCATCGCTGTGAGGGAGCCGCGGATTATCAGCACGGTATGCGCATACATGCACACCCATCAGTACTGGAATCATCTCGGTGGCAGCCAGTGCGGTACCACCATCCACTTTACGATGTCACAAAGAGCCATTTTATTTTTATGGACTTCCTCTGAGGGACGTTGTGGTAATTGCAGCGTTTCAAGAAGGTCAGCGCCCGAATTGCAAATTGTTTCCTATTTTATCAAGGACTCTGGTGGAAGACACTCGTCCTGTAATTTCTTCAATTTAAGTCTCTTGGCTGCCCAGTGAAGTGGAAGACTCTGTGTTTACACCATCTGAGTAGAATTCTCGATAAATAGTATCAATTGTTTTGGAGGATAGTGTCTGGAAAGCGTTTATGTGCCCTGCGAGGCGATATTTGTATGACGGGATACGCTGACATTGTTGTTTAGGACTGAAATATAGATCAGTCCCCACCATGTGCTCACAGCTCGAAAATCTTTCTTGGCAGAGAAAAGGTTTCAACTCGTCGCAGCACAACCGACACAATTACTCATTTGCAGAAGCCAGACTTGTTCATTTGTTCTGGGGTTCAGGCGTTGATGTTTGAATCCGTGTCGCTTTCTTCCCCCTGGCGCCTTGCTTAACCCTGACCTTGGACATGGAGTTGAAAGACCTCAGCAAAAGAATGGTGTCTTTCAAAGACTGCGCAGGATTAGAATGCTTGTTGCTTTCATTCGAACTAACAAGCCCCCAGTGGCACAGTAATATTGTCAGTGCTCCTCATGAGCCTTCACCTGTGTCAGTGCACGTGTGATTTTATAAATATTTTGAGTCCTTTGCAGTTTTTACACTGGAATGCAAGCATGTGTTGTGTCAGCTTGACTTTGCTCCGCTAATAACTCTGATCCCCGGCAGCTGTTGACCTGCAAGTCAGAAGGCCCCGGTTGAGGCCGGTGAACAGCCGAAACGGTTTCTTTAAAACTGTCAGGTACTGTTGTCTTAAAACAAATGCGTGTCTAGTTTAAATACAAACAGCTGATTTTTCAAGACAAGGCCACGAGTCATCAGACAAAGAAAGCAAACATGCAGAAATAAAATGTATTTACAGGGAGGTAATATGAATAACCATTGCTCTGGATTTGTTTCCAAGGACTGGAATTTGTGTGTGACATTCAGAAGGCTTGAAGGCTGTCTTTCTTGTTTACAACCCCTCCCCTATTTGGCCAGGCCGCGCCGCCACGAAACATGTCTCGAATAGCTGGACAGTGACAGCAAGGGACACAGGCAGGCAGGCAGGGCGAGGCAGACGCCGCCAGTTTTATGTGTGGAGCCACACAAGTCATTTTGTTTGCGTTTGCGAGGACTGATTGAAGGAAAACTTGTGAAGAGAAGCCGAAACGCGGAGCTTTTTTTGGCTGGTGAGTCCAACTGTCAGCTCTTCGTCAACGTGAATGCTTGCATTTCGAGACATCGATTACCTTCCAACCTGCCATGTCACTGTTGATGATGGTTGTCATGGATAATAGCAATGGTCAACATCAAAATGTTGACTTTACGTGTCCTTAAATGTATATCATTTAAAATTTATCTTACCGTAAAATTTTTTTCAAGACCATTATTTAACCATGCGTTGTCATGTATCGTGATGATGTTTCAGAAACAAATTCCACTTTTTCCTGAACGTAACCGTTATTGAATACCGGTAATAATAATGATAATAATAATAATAATGAAGTCGCTGATGGTGTAGTGTTAGACTCGTGTGCAGGCAGCGTGAGATTGGTTCCCACTCAGTGACGGTGTGGATGTGGGTGGGAATGGTTGTTTGTCTCCATATGTGCCCTGCGGTTGACTGGCGACCAATTCAGCCTTCTGTCCGAAGTCAGTTGGGATAGGCTCAAGCAACTCCCCGCGACCCTGTTCGGAATAAGCGGTGTTGAAAATGGATGGTTTCGTAATAAATAAATAAACAAATAAATAATTATAACAATAATAATAATAATAATAATACTGTAATAGGGCTGCCCGGTGGTCCAGTGGTTAGCGCGTCGACCTCGCAGTGCAGAGGTTTTGTGCAGTTCTTGCTCCGGCCTCCCTGTGTGGAGTTTGCATGTTCTCCCCGGGCCTGCGTGGGTTTTCTCCGGGTACTCCGGTTTCCTCCCGCATTCCAAAAACATGCATGGCAGGCTGATTGAACAGTCCAAATTGTCCCCAGGTGTGAGTGTGAGTGCAGATGGTTGTTCGTCTATGTGTGCCCTGCGATTGGCTGGTTCAGTCCCCGCCTACTGCCCGAAGACGGCTGGGTTATAAAGCGAAAGGATAAAGCGAATCGGAAAATGGATGGATGGATATTCATTTCACATAATGTGGCATCACAAGGAATAAAATGACTCAGGAAACCCAGATGTTTTTGTTTTGTTTTTCATTTTTTTTCCTGACAATGCCTCTAATATAGACATGAACAATTCGGACCATGCAATGTTACTTATTGTGAGAGCCTGAATGCTGGACAGTTGTACATTACTTGGGAGTTTTCAGTGTAGTAATTTTACGTCTTTTATTGTGCATTTGTCCTCATGTCTTATCACTCCGGAGTCTAACCTACAGCAGCCCATACCTATACATACCTGACTAAAGAAACCAAATATACTGCAGCCAAACTAAGTCTGCAGAAATGGAGAGCAGTGAGGTATTTTAAATGTGTGCTTGTGTGTGTGTCACACGAGAACAAAATGCTTTGAGCTGGACGTGTCACTGACAGCACGGTGAGCCGCAGCAGCAGGTTCAGGTCCCAGTCGTCCTCGAAACCCTGCTGTGGCTGTCTTCTTTCCTTCATGCCTTCTTTCTCCTCTGAATAGCTATTTTGGAGTCAACCCGCTACTGATCGCATATCCTCTGAGCATGGAGATAAATGTGAATTAGAAGTGTAACGGGATGTCTTTAACATGACATCATCCTGAAAATCCTCTTGGTAGGTGACACCAATACGGACACATCACGTTACCGCTAAGGAGTGACTGATGGATGGAGCAGGAGGCCGACTTTGCTCATATGAAACCAGTCACTCACCGATTCTCCCACTGTGACACATGCCGTGTGCTGTCACGTCATATCTCACTCTGCAAATGTTCCACTCTTTAACAGAGAACTGCGATTTCTTATTAGTTTCCTTGAAGATGTTGTAAGATGGGCTAATGTGACACAAACAAGTGTATGGGACGAGTGAGACTGCTGTCAGTCAAACCCAGTCACCTTCTGCTGGCATGTAGACTGGATGACGTCTCAGCGATATCAAAGCTAAATGTCACATCCAGTGGCGAGGCGATATCACTGTGTGTCCACACATTCCTGCACTGGCCTGTCAGTGTGTATATTTGTGACTGACGTTGAAGATGTTGTCATACTGAAAGAAAACGTCAACCTCCATCTTTCACACTTTGGTTGACTTCAACAAGGACAGCATCCACCTTTGTGAAGTTTTTTTAGCCCACCCCCCGTGCGAGGCAGAATGAAGTTTTTCTGTTCTCTTGTATGCCCACTGAGATCTGAATTGCTTTTGCTTGAAATTCCAGACTTTTGATCACGCAACATTGTAAATTGCTTTTGCTTTTAAGAAGATGAAACAAAAATAATGCACTGCATCTAATCAAATTCAAACTGCAGGTCTATCTTCCAGAGGTAGATGTTGTGAACCAGACATGTGCAGTAGTCCCAAACAAGTCAGACCTGTCAATGTCAGGTGTAGCACTCGCGCATAAACTTTTTTTTAGGTTAAGATTGTAAGTTTTTCATGCATCTATCATCTAATCTGTAAGACTGCCTAGTAAGTGCGTATTAATCATCTGTACAATGTGAATAGCCTGCTGATTGGTTTTTGTTTCGCTATAATCAAGTAGGAAAGAACAAACAGCCTTGTTGACATCCAGTTAGGTACAGATTTGGACTACCAAGGAAGTTTTGTTTTGCCTCTTTCCTACACCGCTACAATTGATTTGCAATTACAGTAAGCAATCATTCATCATTCCGATCATCATTTAGATCTTTGAATTTAATCTGTCTTGTACTTATACCAGTGATTTACCAGTGATTTGCACCCTGTTGTAAACCTATTTTTGACTTCTGTTGATGTTGTTGGTGTTTATTCACCAAGAAAAGGGCTCTGCCATTGTTTGCTTTTATTCTCGAACAGACTTGCGGCAAAAACTAACTCAAGACTTTTTGAAAACAAATAATATTGGTAAATGCCATATTTTTATTTGGTCTTACATCTGAAAGTTGACACGGCAATCACATTTTGTTTTCATTGTAATCCCTTGTACTGTTGTGTCAAAGGCAAAATCACAAACACTGTCCAAATACCTCTGGACCAAACTGCATGTACACCCCGCTTTGTACTCAACTTGCCAGCTGGGCTATTGACACCGCAGTGACACACGGTGCTCAACTGCTTCTATTTATAACAAACCATTAGCCACTTTTGTGAAAATGGCTTTTTAATGGCTGCCAAGTCTGAGATGTGCCAATGAGGCACCCAAGCTAGGGTTTGTGTTTGGGAGTGAGTGTGTGGACCTGCAACCAGTACCATTCATTTAAAAATAAACAGAAATACACTAGGTGAACATGCATGTGCACCAGCATTTGGTGAGCATGGCACACTGCCCGGGTGACTCACCTGATCTAATTTAAGGTTGGCTGCCACTATTTAATGGCGCCCAGGGAAGGTTGTGTGTTCTATTTGGGTTTAAAATCCTGCTCGCCACAGTTAATACCCAGCTGGATTGCTGCCACAATGATTTGAAGCGCTTTGGCATTAATGTGAGTGATAACTGCATGTTAGGTGCCTTGCAGCGCCATCGGATCTCTTGCTGGTCATAGTTGGATGCAAAGCATGTGTTCAGATTTCAAAAGGATTTCTCCGAGCCATCAACATTGCTGCTGCTTTACTTTAAGCCGCATGGCTGACATTGCACCGTCATCCATCCATTTTCTATACTGCTTATTCTGTACAGGGTCTTCAGCGAAGCTGAAGTTGATCCTATCTGATTTCGGGTGAGAGGTGCCATACATCTTGGACTGTTAACCAGACATTCGCTGGACTTATACATCGGAATAGAAAACCATTTGCAATAGTCCGAGTCTTCCATTGAATTAGTTTATCGCTCATATTTATCACATTTATGACTGACATGTCGCTTGGTAGAGTGCAGAGTACCCTCCATGCTCGATTTTCATCAAAAGAGATATTAAAAAATCTTGGAGCACCGTACAGTGGTCCCTTAACTTTCAGGTAGCTAGCTTAAAGTTTACCTCCGGCGGCCCATTTCGACGTACAGTATTGTTGGAGAAACGGAGCAATATTATAACGTTAGATAATGAATAGCATTGATTTTTGCGTGTTATAGTCCGTTAACTCTTGCGAGCCATTTTCTCAAAAAAAGAGAACCTAATGAGTCAGAGAATTCAGAGAAACATTTTTTCAAGGCTCACAGAATATACACGGAAATTACCATTTCATCACACACACACACACACACACACACACACACACACACACACACACACACACACACACACATACATATTTTGTGTCGACCTAATTCCATGTTTAGTAATCAGCAGGAGAATATGGTGGTTGGTTTAACAAATCCCTTATTTTAGAACAAAAAATACAGCATATTCGTTTTTTGGGAAAAGATCAATTTTATGCAGAACAGTGACTTGAATGCTAACAATTTATTGCCTTAGTGATGTCTCCAACATCTGAACAGTCAATTTCTTCTATAAAGTACTAGCAGCAACAATGAAATAGCAAAAGAATGATTTTACAAATATCACCATTGTGACAATTTGATGTTTGACAAACTTTCCTATTTAGGTAGTGCGTGTGCGTGCATGCATGAATCGTGCCACGCATGTTCATGTAAGATGAGAAACTGATAGGAAATTCCACAATTTTCAGATTTTACATTGCACTCTTAAGTGTATCTAACTAATGACTGTTTGGAATGTTGAAATTAGTGGAAAATGTCTTAAAAATCTTTTTGTTAAATACTGTATGTGTTTTGGGACTGTGGGAGGGTCCCGTGGAAGGAGAACTTGATAATTCACTTTTCTCCTGCGACATCAGAAGGTTGACAAATGAGTTTTCTGTGTAGCCACTCCCATGCTGCTGGGAAGAATCAAGTGGTGGTGCGGCCCCGCCTCTCTCATGTCAAGCGCATTTCTGGTGATGGGAGGGCACAGAGAGGGGAGCAACAGGAGAAGGCTCACTCTTTATATATGTGGAAGTAAATTATTAATTTGCGTAGTTTTTGGAGAGGGAGAGTGATGGATCACATCGACAGCAGGTAAGGAGGACTTTTCCATGGCAATCATCAGCGATATACGGTACAAGCTAATGATCCATTCCTTCCCATGAGAAGCAAGCAAAGGGACAATTTGTGTTTATAGTTGGTGTTCTGACTTCCTGTTGACATGATGTTTGAAATAACTGTGTTTGGAGTGATCCACCATCTGTCCCTTGGGGTCGCACTACCACATACCAATCAGCTGTTGTTGGTGTGTACTTGTCGTGGCTTTCCATTGCTTTGTGTGGACTACTTTAGAATCTGGATGAGTTTTCTTCTTACAAATGCAAGAGTTATCGCTTACAATTTGAGCTACGTTAAAGTATCTTCATTGGGTTGCCACCACTTTGACTTTGCTAGGCTTCTTTGCCCAATACCAGATGTTCTATTGGTAAATTCATCTTCACAGCCTAGACAAAGGATAGTTTGTTTCTGTCCTTCAGTACAGATGAAATACAGTATTCTTCCAGTGTTCTGTTTGCTGGTCAGTGTCCACCCTGGTTTGCATCTGACTGAGTTGGTCGTCAGTGACGCAATGGTGGCACCGCCTTTAGCCCTGTAAACTTTCTATTATTAGTGCATGCTCGTTGCTAGGCTAAAACTCAGGGTTTAAAAAAAGACTTCCAGAGCTTCCTTGTGCTGATGGGCAGGGTTATTTACTCCTTTGCAAGTTTGCTGTTGTTTCTTTGTGTGCAGACAACTACAGTGAAAGAAGTCCACTAGGTTTATCTTTTTTTTTAATCTGTCTTTCAGATGTTGTTCACAGTCAAGGTCCGCTTGATGGAAGCCTGTATGCACAGGTCCGAAAGAAAGACTCCTTGGAGGGAGTGGTCACCGTCAATGGCCTCCCAGTCCTTGGAGACCCACTAACTGCCCCAGAGAACCCTTTGCAACACCCAAACCACCCCCTTCAACCATCAGAACATACCCTTCCTGTAATAGGTCACGCCTCTCTCCCCACTGTCGACCACACTCTGTCTGTGAGCAGCGATTCGGGAAACTCCACCGCCTCCATCAAGACAGACCGCACAGAGGAACACAGTCAGTCGCTGCAGGGGGGCTCAAACCACAGTAACACAGGAGTAAGTCACCCGTCTCTTAGCCCCCAGGAGAAGAGAGAACTGGACCGGCTTCTGAGCGGTCTTGAGGAGCCTGTTCATCAACGTCAAGTTTATTTGTCTACTTCAACCAGTCCGGGAGGCGGTGTCCGGCACCTGGTCCCTGCACAGGTGCATGTCAACGGGGGTCACACCAGACTAATTGGTGCCCCTTCCACAGAAGAGCGTGAGACAGATATTCTTGATGACGAGCTTCCCAATAGCCAAGAGGGCAACAGCGTGGACAGTTTGGGCACACTCTCATCCTTAGAGGGCCAAGCCACACCAGGTGACGTCTACTATCACTCACAAGCCCCTGTCAAGAACCTTGAATCAGGTGTTCTCAGCGATAAGTTGAGTGTGATGCCTGTGCACGGACTACAGACGGCCACTGCAATGCAGGAGCGCAGTGCCTCTGTGTCACCATCGGGGGGATATAACAATTTCCAGAATGGAAGTGCAATGTATCGCTCACAGTCCTTTGGTAACGCGCCTGCGAGAAGTCCTGAGTCCAACCCTAAACTCATGCCCAGGGCCCCCGAGAGGAGCACCAGTAGCCGGGAGGCTGTTCAAAGGGGACTCAGTACATGGCACCAGTACAGCCTCCCGGATGATCCTTTTGGCCCGCCCCTCCAGTCCACCAATAGCTTGCCACGTTTTCCCTCCTCAGCTTCACAAAGGGACATTGAGCAGTCCATTGAAGCGCTCAACATGCTAATGCTCGACCTGGATCCGATCCACTCCCACATGTCCAAGTCACACAGTGCTCCCCCTGGAGAAAATACCTTCAGTTCATCACCTGTGCCCTTCTCCCAGACAATCACAAGGCCATCCTACCAAGCTGACGCAGCCATCCATGGCTACAGCTCCTCTGGGTCATCCAATAATACTTTCCATCAGCCACCACACGTGACTGTGAGAACTTTTCCGAACCAGAGCCCTCTTTTGGAGTCTCCGGTACACTCCCTTCAAAGGCCCAACCCCATTTCGCAACACCAAAACACCACGCCGTCACACACACCTGAGCCCTACATGCACACACGTCCAGCACTGCACCAGTTCCCCTCGGATCCCTCCACAAATGTCCATCCACCGTTGAAGCCTGTGAACTTGTACATGGTCGGCACGGTGTCCCACTCTCCGGACCTACAGGGCTCATCTCCCTATCCGGGCTGCAGTGAGTCCTCCTCTCCACTTCCTGCTCTCACCCCTCAACCTAAGGACACCTCCTCCTCCTCCTTGCCCCAAGAGCAGGATGCTGAGGAGGGGGCGTTGAACCTAGATGGCCTGGTTGCTCACCGCATTGCCGGTAAGTCCGGGCTGTGCCAAACTGGAACATAATTGCATAATTGATATGCCTGACAAGGCTCAGTGTATTAAATGCCTCACGAGCGTCAGAGTTTAATCTGTAAAGTTTCAACTCAAGGTCCCCATCTGGGCCAACGAGGAGCATGAGGTTGAGCAGATTATAGGAGTTCCTGTAACACATTCACCAGAGGAATGGGAAGTGCACATATAATTAGCTCTGCAGCTAAAATGAAAATTAAGTCAAGCATGAGAGCGCAAGGTGATCATAGCAGGAAGCTTCTGAGATCCCGTCTTTCATTAGTTCACGTTTAGGTAAACTCAATGGAAGCTCAATGCTGCTCCCAAGTGGATTTAAGATGCGCATACAGTACATGTACCTTCTTTTTGTATGCTTTCAACACGCCACTTCATTAGTTGTGTGATATATTGTTTCACATGCAGATCGTTTCAGTTGAACATTTTCTTTTCAGTCAGTTGCTTTCTTTTGTTTTGTTTATATTCTCTGTTTCTATGCTATCCCACACTGATCGGACAAACCCCTTCCCACCATTACTTCTTCCCTTGCACTTCTTCCTCACCTTCTTCCTCATATACCTTCCTTCTGTCCACTATTCACCCCCCTGCCTTCCTGCCCCGGCATCAGAGTACAACGCTCGTATCCGTGGCATCAGTGAAAGCGTAACACCGCAAGAGTCTGACCGCCATCGTTCCTATTCCTTCTCCGGTTTGTCCACCACCACTCACTTTTAGTTGCTTCCTTTTTTGTTGTTCTTTTCATTCACATTTTTTGTAGAACATTTTTGACGTCGCTTCCAATTAAATTGTATTTATTTTACAAGTGAGCAGTTATCATTGCCCACGTTATTCAATGTTGTGTGGGGGGTTCACAGGGGTACGCTCTCGGGCAATGACCCCAGAAGTAAGCCAGGAGACGGGCCGCCGTAGAACCACCAGTGAGGGTCAGTGCCACAGTGGGCATGACAACAGGCCAGATGGCCGTTCGACAGACTTCAGCTCCAGTCTGCCCCACAACACAAGAGGAAGACCCGGAGAGGTACATTTATCAGTTTCATCCTCCCTTCAGCCCTCCAGAGCTTGGCAAGAAAAAAAATCAATAAACATTCTCCAATATGTCATTTGTTTTTCTTCTGATTCTGTTTTCTTGACTCGTTTCTGGCAGGATACCGTTCACAGCTACCGGGATGCATTTGAGGACAGCGATATCGATAGGTTTGTCAGGAACAGCCCTGCTTTGGGAGGCTGTGGTAAGAATTTCCCTCAAACATCAAACTTTAATCCTGTCGCCTAAGAATACTGTACATTCATTTCTTCTCCATCATTGTGCGGAAAAGAGACAAGCAGCAAATATCATGTTGTTATTAGTCTTGAAGAACTTTTATGAAAGGTTTACATGACACAATTCAAACATGGACACACATTGGCAGGAAATAACAATAAAACAGCCGAAAAGTAAATAAATAACCATTCTGCTTGGAGATACTCTCTCCAACAACTGAAAGTTGAAAAGAACTAATAAATGAACTAATATGCTTTTAACTACCGTACTTAATCAGCAATTTCAATAGCAAACAAAATAAAGCATCTGCTCACAGTCATGAACTTCCCACTCTGATTCTTGCCAAAAGTCAATTCTTCCCAAACTGACGCCAACTAGCGTGTCATTGGTTCCCAAAATATCACTGGTGTAGATATCATCACTTGGCATCCATCCCATCACTTTTAAGGTGCCACACTTGTGTCTTGCTGCTGGACACAAAGGCCTCTCGGCACCAGTCCAGACCTCGTATTTCAACTGCTCCTTGTCCGTCCAGCGCCAGCCCCCTGGGAAGAAACGCAGACCCACCCAGACATGCTCAGTAAAGAGGCTCTTGTCCAGCTCTGCCTGGATCAACAGCATGTCTGTCTGTGATGTCACGCTGGCCAAGTCGCTGTGTCTCTCCCTGCAGTGCTCCAAAGCTTCCTCCCAGCTTGCTCTCACCCTCACGACAATGGCATCAAAGCAAAAAAAGGGATGCAGATGGAGTCGGTTTGCATTATAAATCCTGTAGTTCACCATCAGTCCGGCGTCTTCATTTGTATTATCATCTGGCTGCCCAATTCCCCAGAGAATTGCAGATGCCTCGCCACCACCTGACCACATCCATTTGTTTTGGTCAGTGTCACCCTTCACCAGTCCGGTCCAGAAAATAAACGCATAGTCGCTGATTTCACGGAATTTCCTGAGTTCCTCATCATTAACAGCCGGAGCCAGATCGGTGTAAAACTCACGGCAGTAGCTCTGAGCGTCGTTCCATGTCATTCTCTCGCTCACGTAGACGTACTTTCCCAAAATGGTGGACAATGTCTGCAGGAGCAGGAGGTAGGCACATACTTGCACTATCGCAGTCATCTTTTCAGTCCTACGTCGCACACTTTGGATGGGCTTTAAAGATGCTGAGCAGTTTTTTCTGTGCCCTCACAGGATTTGCGTAGGCCTGTGATTATGTAAAAGGATGAAGGCTTGACCACACAACAAATAACATATAGCAGCTGTGTGCAAATATATGTAGAAAGTCCCTCAAAGGTATACTGGAGTTCATGACTGAAAATAGATTTGATAAAACTCACCTGATTTTTGTACTGTTTCTGTTTCTATGACTGGAATTTTTATTTATTTTTGATTTAGTTTTTAAGATGCTCAGAAGAACCGGAAGAATATTAACTTTACTGGAGTAATCGAAATGAATTTAACCTACCCTGTTGGATGGGGAGATTTAAAATGCCCAAATTCCTGACACTTTAGGTGGACGTAAGAAACACTTGATCCTAAAGAAAGAATCTTTCACGCTAGTGCATGATGAAAAAAAAATCTCCTTCCACGCGTTTGTAATGTTATATTCGTTCACCACTATGGTTGTTTTGGTCAGCATCTGTTGCCAGGACTGTTCTTTCACTGTTCAGGCAAAGACCAATTTCTTTGGATTTATTTTGGAGTCCCGGGTAACAAAGATGGTTAAAGGAAATGCATCAGCGTTAAAATCATTTTCATTAAGAAATATAATGCAATCAAAGTCATAATCGTCTGCAAAATTTTACTCAAATGTTACTCAAGTGCAGTAATGAAGTACAGTATTTGTGCTGTGTTACATTACAAGACTGGCAAATCAAGATCAGCAGGTAAAGGCTGTCATAAAATTGTAATGATCTTTGTTCTTTCTGTCTATCTGGAGCTCGTTCCCCACCAGGCTGGTTGTCAGCAGCGGGAATGAAGGCTAATCAAAAATTTGTATCAGGTCAGTGAAGTCTAACTTCAAAAACATCTCGAGGTGTATTTTACAGTCAGTCTGCCTCTCTGCTGCCCTCTGTTGTTTGAAACAGTTACTGCTTCTCCCTAGTTTACAGGCTTTTTAAATATTCTTGCTTTTACGCATCTTCAAAACGGTTTCTTCTGTTCTTTTCCCTTGATTAGACTCTGCTTCAAGTCATGGAGAACAAGGTAACATACTGGATACGTTTTTGTTGCTAATTTTTTTCTGTTCCGGCTTTTATTCTCAAAATGTGCTTTTAACACATTTAACACATTGTATTTTCTCATGATTTGATGTATTTTTCATCTGATGCAGATCATCGTGGTTTTGTGGAATTTAGAGCACAACAGTTCAGCAGTCCTCTCAACTCCAGCAGTCCTGTACACAGCCCCGAAGGGTGCGTATCTGGCAGGGGTGTGACAAAAAACAGTTTGAACCAGTAATTTTTTTTTTTTTTTCAAATATTCAAGTAAATACAATTTCTCTTTGAAACATATCGAGATACATAGTGAATCTTCTTTCATTGGCGAGATATGGATTATCTTAGAAGGCAATGGCACATTTCAACAACACATTTCAGGTAATAATTGAAAACAGACCGTGAAAGAAACTCAGAAAGTTTCATCAGACGCAATGAATGTACTGAACTGTAAATATGAACTATTAGAATCTGGCCAAAGATACACCAGTTACCACGATGCAAAGAGATTCAAAAACATACTGTATCTCAGTCAATTAATCTTATCGATATAAATAATCAATGGGATGAGGTATGGATGGATGGGGATGACCTGAACTAAGAAACCTTAAACTATGAACCTTTAATTCAAATGGAAGAATAATCTTCTCGTTGTTGTTTTCTTTATAAAAAGGAGATATGGCTCTTCTGACCACAGCTCAGCACCATTTTATCCTCACACACACGCCTCCCCTGATGGCTCCCAGGTAAATATCATGGGTGTCCACACTGTCCCTGGTAGCCCCAACACCCTCCACCGCACAGTGGCTACCAATACTCCCCCAAGCCCTGCCCTCCAAAGGCGCCTGGGCCAAGGCAGTCCTTCACCGGTCAGACGCACCCCTCCAGCAGGTGCCAGTAGGGACGGCATCCCCTCCAGCCCCTTAATTGGCCGAAACCCCAAAACAAGTGCAAGTGTGCCACCCGCCAGCCCCCTCATGGGGCGGAGAGCTGCAGCGGGAGGCCACAGTACCCCAGATGAGTTGGGGGCCACGTCTCGTCAGGCTCAGCCGCCTACCACGCCCGCCTTCCCCGTCTCCCCTGAGCTGCCAGTGAAGAGACACGCTAGCAGCGGAGACGCAGAGAAGATGGACAGCAAGAACCTCGCAGCTGAGGTTGGAGGGTCAAACTTGGCTGGGACTTACCCAGACACCGCCAAGTCCATCTATGGTGAGACACAAAGACGATTAGCTGTGAGTGTTTGAGGTGTTATTTTTCTTTGTCCCCCCTCCACATTCATAATTTCATTCTGTCATCAACAGATGGTTATCCGGACATCAAAATGAATGTTAAGTTTGTTCAAGACACGTCCAAGTTCTGGTACAAGCCCGACATTTCCCGAGAACAAGGTGACACCAGGAGCTCTGCGCAGACTCCCATCATCGTCATGTCATGCCATGTCATGTCATGTCACCACCTGGACTCTCACTTTTCCTTTCAGCCATTAACGTGCTGAAAGACAGGGAGCCCGGCGCCTTTGTCATCAGGGACAGCCACTCCTTCCGTGGGGCTTATGGTCTTGCCTTGAAGGTGGCCTGCCCACCACCAACAGTAAAACAAAGCAAAAAAGGTACGCCTTGGTGCTGGAGCCTGCGAACAAGCTTCGGATACGCCGCTACATGCAAATGGAAATGAGTTTGAAGTGCAGCCAAAAGCATATTGCTAGCTAGGACGTCCGCTAGCCAAAGGCTGAGCTGCTTTATTGGTTTACAGAGTAGCTCAGCGACTCAAGCACAGGTGAATAACATTTCCTGATGCCTATACCAATATTGTATGAGCCAAGAGGAAATTTATCAGCCACAGTACTGTGGCGAAAAAAACGGAATACAACTGCATGAAATTTTTTTCCGAGCTATTTGCAACCCAACCAAAATGGGTCCACGACACGGTTTTGGCTCCCGACACACCATTTGAGAATCACTGCTGTGATCTACACACAATCTACCGTTAACTCACATATAAAAAGTCAAGGCACGCAGAGGTAATAATATACTTATAGGAAATGAACAAAGACACTCGACCAAATCTGATTTAAAAAAAAAAAAGATAATTTCCTGATGGTCTCGCATAGCACACTGCAGAGACCTGTTTAGGGGTATATAGCAGTCCTTTAACATGCTGTCTTACAATGCATCTAGTTGCTGATCTGACCAACGAGCTGGTGAGACATTTCCTGATCGAAACAAGCCCCAAAGGTGTCCGCCTGAAGGGTTGTGCCAATGAGCCCTACTTTGGTGAGTACATGTGAAGCTATTTTGATATCTGCCATGGATTCGACTCACACACTCTATTTCACCCCAGGTTGTCTCTCTGCGCTTGTTTATCAACACTCCATGACGCCTTTGGCGCTGCCCTGCAAGCTCATGATCCCCACCAAAGGTAAAATGGCAGGCAGCCACTAATAATATTACCCAAGTTGCGTGTGATGCTTGAAATGTGCTTGCCTTGTACAGACCCAAATGAGGAAGCGTTGGAGCTGGCTACACCCACCGACCCAGTTGTGGAGCTTTTGAAACAAGGAACAGGTAACCACCTCCTTTCTGGTATATGCAGAATTAGGGAAGATGGTGCTCTATATGGTCATCCACTTTGGCTCACGGTGTCGCCTCTACTTTACAGTTCAGAAGGTTCCGGAGGAGTCTTACGGTAAATGTCGGACCACTGCTATCTCTCACATAATCCACTGCTTCCATTTTTGGTTGTAGTGCACGCACTATTGTCCTGCATCAGAAAAAAAACTGATGGTGAGTTCTGCTTTTTGGCTTCCAGCGTCCAACGTGCTTTACATTAACTCTGTGGATATGGAGTCCTTGACTGGCCCTCAAGCCATTGCCAAGGCCATCAGTCAGACGCTGGCGACCAATCCCCAGCCTACCGCCACCGTCGTCCACTGTAAAGTGTCCCCGCAGGGCATCATGCTCACAGACAGTCACAGGAAGTAAGATCATAGCCATTATTTTACAAAATAAGAGCTAACATGTTCATAATATGTATAAACATTAGGAGGCACGGTACTTCCTGGTGGCCAAATGCAACAAATTACCGCTAACTTGAACCAAAAATGACAACATTTGTTCCGTTTGGTAATTTTCCAAAGCAGTAAGTAAGAATTGTAGTCGGAAGAAACCCATTCTAATGTACTGTCGTGATTTCTGCAGGCTCTTCTTCAGGCGGCATTATCCACTAAGCACTATAACCTACTGTGACGCCGACCCCCAGGGCAGAAGGTATGACTCAATAGCAACAGGAATAAACTTTGCGTGCCATCGAAATAGTAATATGCTCACAGTTTCCTGATACGATTATAGCTGATATAAAAATAACATTTTGAGAATTTTGGAGTATTAGCCAGTACAGTGGGACCCATAATCAACTGTAATCAAGCGAGGCAAATTTTCTGACTTAGAATTTCACGATTAAATACATGGGTCACAAAACTTACTTAATATTTTTGTTTGAACAGATGCAAAATGTTCCAAAGAAATTTGAGTAGGTGTCGATCAGTAATAAAATCATTTATTTGCACAGGTGGGGCCAAGAAGGTGGTTGTTCACTTAGGTAGGTACTTTAATCAATACTTATCCATTGTGTGCACGTGTACAACGAAGTGCATACACACATCTGTTTTCTTTCAGGCTTTTTGGCTTCGTAGCGAGGAAACAAGGAAGCACAACAGACAATGTCAGCCACCTGTTTGCCGAGCTGGATCCTGACCAGCCGGCCTCGACCATAGTCAGCTTTGTCTCCAAAATGATGAGGCGGTGAAACGCATGTCGGGAAGGCGCCTATTTTTAAATCCATCATTTTGGTGTCTTTTTGTCTCTGGGATCCGACGATCTCCTCTTATTTTTTTAGTTGATTAATATATATATATATATATATATATATATATATATATATATATATATATATATATATATATATATATATATATATATATATATATATATATATATAGCCCTATTGGCTGGCAACCGATTCAGGTGTCCCCGCCTACTGCCCGGAGACAGCTGGGATAGGCTCCAGCACCCCCCGCGACCCTAGTGAGGATCAAGCGGTTCGGAAAATGAATGGATGGATGGGGATATATATATATATATATATATATATATATATATATATATATATATATATATATATATATATATATATATATATATATATATATATAAATTTTATTTTTTTTCTGCTTTTCTAGTTTGGCGTATTGTAAGCGTCTTTTTGTGCAAGAGGCAATGTGAACTTGTGAGAGGATGTGCCAATGTGGGCCTGCAAATGTGACGAACACGGAGGCCGCTGGACTGAAATGCGGAGAGGAGAGCGGATGAAACTGGCAAGTTCAGTGTGAGGACATGTGAGGCTCGGATGTTTCAGGGTGTTTTCCCGTTTTTCTTGATTGATTTACCAAAGGTGAATGACGTAGCGATTAAGCCATTCTTATTGTTTCCTTCTGTAAAAGATGTACCTACGGACACACAGAAAAGAAAATAAGTACTTTCTTCTTCTTGTTGTCTTCAGGAAAAAAAACAAAACTTGGCCTTGATGGCTTTTGGCAAAACATTGTCTGAAGACCTAATGCATGTTAACTTGACCTTTAAGCTCGGTTCTCCTACCTTCCACTCATCCTTGTGGAGCACTTAGTTTGAGCTTTTCTGGTTCTGCTGTGTGTTAGAAAGGGCTCCGCAGTGAAACGGCAACTGATCGAAACTGCACATTGCAGACCAGCCTACCCCCCCACTCCCCAAAAAAGAAAAACAGCACACACACTAACACTAAGCTCCCGTGCACATGTGCATTTTCATCATTCCCACTACCCCACGCCCACCCACCTCCTTTTCTTGCAAGATGCTTTACACTGCAAGCAACTGGTGACTTTGACAGATTGTCCACAGGGTACAGCCCCCCCAGTCAGCCTAGCACCAGGACGCTTGTCACGGAATGACACTGGAAAGCACCTCCAGGAAGCTGAACCTGGACCTATGCACTGTTCTTTCTGCATGCTGTTTTTCCTTTGTAGAAAACATTCTGCGCTGTGTGCCCTCTTAGACACTGAGGCCATTTGACTTGTCAAAGACCGCATGAAGTAGACTTTTTTTTAATACTCTCAGAGTCCTCAACAAGATGTAGACAACCCATTTTTGAAGTAGTCAAATGATGGTGGTGCGCTATATTTTTATTTAAATGTTGGTCTGACGGATTTACCTTTGAGTGTACTGGGGGCGGGTCTGTCTCCATTTTGTTTCCACTGTGTTGTCACAAATTACACTTAAATATTTTTAGCAGATAAAAACACACCGTGTGTATTCACACTGTGCACAGTTCCACACACGCAAGCATCTACAAGAGGATAGCTATATATGTACATAGGTGAACTACTTTGAAAGGTGACTTAGCGAAATGTATTTATTTTTGTTGCTTTGGTCCCTCATGAGTACTCATTATGCATATATTGTACAGTCTAGATAGAGAAATGGGTTCAGAAAAAAAATCAACTTATTTTGGCTAATGATTTCAAAGTCTGAGGATTTTGAAATGTTTGAATATATGGTGTACATTATTTTGTACATGTATCTGTTTTGGCTCGTCTTGTTTGTCATCTTGGCAAAAGCAGTGTAGCGGACTTGCATGGACAAAAGTGTGCGTGAACAAGAGTTTGGTGGCGGGAAACATTTAGAACAGATTGTAGTTGATAGAACATTGCAGATTTAAAAAAAAAAAAAAGATATGTAAGGAAAAAGAGGCCAAGCTCAAATGCAATACAAAAAACAACGTGCGCCCATGACAGTTTTGATTTTTGCCAAAGAGTCACACAAGCTGCTTTTTGTCTTTGCTTCCAATTTACATGCAAAACTATGTTACACAGGGAGGTTTACACTTATGCACTGAGACATTATTGACGACTCTTTGTTTAACCGTATGCCCAGAGAAAAAAAATTGCTTGCTGAGTACATGAAGCACTTGACAGAGCAGCAGAGAATCGACAGGAATTCCACATGCAACAAGCTCTTCCAAGGCTTAATCATCAGACCTCCTGGACGGCAATGGTTTATTTCTTTTTTTAATTTTTTCTCCATGACAGACATCTTGTTCCACTGTGTTATATGGAAGTAGAGCTGTGGAGCTTGCTTCTGTCCAAGAAAGCATTTTTATAAAAGACCTAGCAAGTGTCGCTAAAGTCGTTTCAATTGTATTAATGTAAAAAAAAAAGACACTCTGATTGTGTTTGTGCTTATCATCTTCATTTGTCATGACAGCTTACCGATGGAGATGGAAACAAAAAAACCCCATTAAAGCAATACAAGTCTGTTACACCCAAGTGTCTGTCTGCATGTGTGGTATTACAGTATGTGTTTTTGTCTCCAAATGGCATGCATGTAACAGGTGTACAGCATCGGTCCTTTAGCTTGCAGGAGGACGCCTGCCGCAAATTACTGTACAGTACTGGAAAAGGTTGCCGCTGATCTGTATGGTGCTACTTACCGTATGCACGAAACTCAAGTTCACACTGTCGGTCTTATGGAACATGAACAAATTTGATTTTCATAGTGATAAAAAATAGCCAAAGTACAGTGGCACTTTCAGATCATCAATTTAATTCGTTCCATGACCACACTCGAAATGCAAAACAGTCTCAAATCATATTGAAATGAACTGAAATGCCACTCATCTGTTCCAGCCTCCGCCCCAAATTTGTTAGAATGTGAATTTTAATAAGGAAAAAAAATAGCACTCCATAATCATATATTTTAGAAAAATGTACAGCAGTAACAATTCAATATTAAAAATAAATGTTTATTCATATTACACGGTTTGAGTAATGGATGGATGGATCAATTAAATGTCGATCCTTCTGGTGTGCCCTCCTTAGCCCGCCGGGGACAGTACAAGACAGCCGTATTGTTGATTAAGACATTATAAGTCCCACTTGAGTTCTCAACAGGACACGCCCAGCTGCATTTGGAGTAGCTGCTGGGCTATTGCAACTGGGTGTGTACTGCCGAGAATTCAAGTGGGATTCATAACATCTCAACTCCTCTCAGCTCACCAGTACGGCACTAATATTACCTGATACGCACAAAGAATAAAGGATACATGGATGTAAGTACTGTTACATTGTCAATGTATATGTTGCTGCTCCCTTTTGTTTTCAAAGCAATTGCCGTAAGGGTTAAAGCATTGTGACAGATGTTAGTTATCATCAGGATCAAGTTGGCGGCTTTATAGGCCAAACTATGGTTGTTCAAAATACACAAGGTTAAATTCTGTTTTATGTTTATTTTAACAGTAAACTTCAACTGGGAGTGGCATGAAACTGCTTGAAGCCTATAGTTTTTTTGAAGGGGCAAGGGGTGAATAATATCTTCTGCTGACAGTAAGGCGCATTGAGCTTTTGGGGGAGGACACAAGCTGCAAGTGTGAAGGAGACGGGCAGTGATCTGGCCCGTTACTGCTGACCCGCAACTTGGAGAGTGTTGTGATGAAGAGTTCAAACACCCGGAGATGGTTGAGGACCACCTGACGATGTCTTTTCCTGACCAAGGATTCATCCATTCAACATGGTTGTATGTTAGCATCACAGATGTGTTGTCCAACTTTCACTGAAATATGTCATTTAAATGGGACTCAAAATACACATACATGAAAATACTTAATTTCATTTTGTACATTCTTATACAGGTGCAACAAACTTTGCGTACACTAAGGCTGTTTCGGTTCAAATTTGACCAAGTGGGTTAAACCAAGGACAATTGTGGGAATATTGAAATTGGGGGAAAGTGACAACAGTATTCAAGAGGATCTTTAAAAACACACTGGTTACTCTATTTTAGCAGCTCTACTTTTTCAAGAGTTCCAAACAAGTCAGAATTGTAGCTCTATACAAAAATAGAAACATTTGAAATTCCTGTACAAGACCAAATGAACACTGTAGAACTGACCAGATAAAAAGAAATAAACTATTGACAATGAGAAACATGAACCTTAATCAAACCACAAACTTTCCAGAATCTTTTACAAATATTTGAAACAGACAACCCGAATGAGGTCAAGAGTTAGAGAAAATGCATTTCACAGTTAAACCATCGTAAGTACAATAGTGGTGGCTGAACCTCACAGCAAACGATGGGAGGAAAAAGATGACATATCTACAATAGAACAATAAAACATTTGGGCTACAGTTCACAGATCTGCCCCTCGGGTTCTTTTGCACCATGCGCCACAGTCGCTGCCTTGTTCGTCTTCCACTGGATTGTGGCATCGCCACATTCCAAGTGGAGGAGTCCTGAGTAAGACAAAATGTTTGATTGCTATCTGATGAGTTACCTGTATGAACTCTGCCGTGTGTAACGCTGAAACAAGCTTACGTTTGTGTGCCTGGTGTTTCATTTCACCGCCGCCCTTCCTGGAGCTGTCAATTGAGGACATGTAGATGACTTCTGCATCTCTGTGGCTTCTTTTACTTGCAGCTGAAGCACTATGTGGACCCAAATCCCCATATTGATATCTCAAGTACGAAGGATAAGACTTATTGCCAGCATGTGACCTCCTACCAGCAGACGATCTCGTCATCATCCTCCTCACGTTTCCTTTTCCTCACTCCGTTGTTACTTTGAGTCAAGGAATTGACACTGCTGATTGTGATGACCGACTGGTCCAACATCCTGGGCCCAGTAGCATGATCGCCACATGTGAAGCTTGACGTGCTCCAAATGGGCCTCGCGGAGGTTTCCTTGTTCTGACACGTTCGACCCACCTCCATGCAGTCGCGCCAGAGTTTGACACTGGAAGAGAAGCAAGCAGAGAGTCGGACAATGTCCTGCATAAAGAGGAATGGCGCACGGACACACTTACTAAGCACTGTTTGGAAATTTGCCATCAAAATGGCTCATGGTAACAAATGGGTGCTCCAGAATTTGGCACGGCCTCGACCTTTTACTCGGGTCCATGTGGAGCATTGTAGCAACTGCGTTCACAAAGCTCTCCAGGTCACACTGCATAGCATGCCAGTCCTCATCACTACAGTTGATGGGTCGCACAAAATGAACCTAGGTCAAGGCATAAGTAACCCTATTATTCTCACACGGAAGCCATACTAGTTACACAAGGCAGGTAAACAAACCTCCAGCAGATCTGACAGCTTGTTTAAAGGTTGAGTTCCATCGTACGTTGTGACCATTTCGGCTCTGTTCTGAAGCGAGGAAACGGTCGTGTCATAGGCAGGCTTCCAATGCAACAAAACTGAGCAGAAGAACAACATACGATTACCTTCAACCTCCACTTCTTGGCTTTCTTGCGGAAGAAGCATGAAGTGAATATGCCGGCATCGAGGAGACTGGCTGGCAGCTTTCCAAGTGTGGTGCTGATCTGTGACAGCTGTGGACGTGACATCGATTTTAGAATTGATGATGTGCAGCTCTTGATGATCACGTGTCGCACTTACCATGCTGTACTCATCAGAGCCATCAAACAGAGCTCGACCCAGCAGAAGCTCAACGGCAACACAGCCCAAAGACCACACATCGATAGCCTCCGTGCACTCGTGTCCTAGCAGCACTTCGGGGCACCTTGTTGGAGGGGAGAGATATCACTTCAGATCAGGCGAGCAGAGAGTCGGACAATGTTCAGATCAGGCGTGTCCCATCATTTTGATCCCGGGGGCAGCATAAAGAAACAATGGAAGGCCGCCACTTTGACAGTCTTGAACTTTACAATATAAACACAGAAAAATACAATTATGACATTAACGGAACTCATACAAAGGAAAAAGATGAAATAATTCCTTTTATATAAACACTGGAAGAGGAGTTTTGGAAAATCTCCACCCTTGCTGTTGTATTCCAAAATGTTTGTGATCTAAACAATGTGTGGAGAAAATGCCAATAATCGCGGATGTGTGTGTGGGCATGGCCTCACTCTGGAAGCAGGTACTCACTGATGGATCCAAGTACACTCACCGGTACCACATGCTCTGCACGGTCATTCCCCGTGACAGCTCTGAGGCATGCAGTGCCAAGCCAAAGTCGATAACCTTCACCATCAGCGGCAGTTGCAGGTGGTCCACCACCATGATGTTGTCTGGCTTCAGATCACAATGCACGATCCCTACACTCTTCAGGAACTGCAGTGCGGTTGTCAGCTAAAATAAAATATCAGACATTATTTAAGAGCATATGTACGCGATTCAATACTAGAGGCTCGTTTCAAATGGTAATGCTCAGTGCTGTTAATCTGCCACATCGTGGGTGGGAGTGTAGGTCGTGAGCGATCAAACGTCATGGGGCACACCGTGGACTGATCACCAGTTAATGGCACAACTGACTTCACGCTCATAATCACACGTACAAGCAATATAGTCTTCAGTGAAGCTAACACTGTGGGAGGAAGCCAGAGTACTGTACCTGTAGACAACAGACACGAGCACAGGGAGAACATAGAGAAAGATTCAAGCCCAGAGCCTTCTGGCTGTGACGCAACACAGCCACGGAATTACTGCTGCCCCAGGGAACCCAACTTTTGCTGCCTTCTTTGGAAAATGATGGGCAATGGGTTCAGGCCCGAACAAGGTGTGTGCTCTAGTGAGTATCATTGTAGCTTGCATCAATTTTAGGGGCTTTTCACACTGCACTAGTGACCTGGTTAAAGATTGTCGTATTTGTCTTGTTGCTAAGCGACTGAACAGGAAGTAGCCCGGTGCCTTTTCCCTCTTGTTTGCACATGAGATAGGCTGCTTGGCAATGTCTCTTTATTATGACAAAAGCTCTGGATTTACTTTCACTGAGGAGGAGAGGATGATGAGAGGCAATAAGAAAAAGGGAATGCCCTCAATAAGAAAAAGGGAATGCCCTCATCTGATTATAAAGACATGGCAGGATCTCAGGGAATTCAAGCTCCTCTTTGGGCAGCTCTTTGCTGCCTACGGCACCACCAAAATAGCGCGCTCTTTTCACTCTGTCACCAACTCTCCTATTCGATGCACCAGCTGTTGTCATGGTGGCCGGAAGGCAGGACTGAAAAAAAAAATTTCGATCCGGGCAACATGACTGTGGCAAAACCCTGCCCCTTGCGCTCATGCCGTTCTATTGGTGTGATATGGCAAAATGTAGAGAATGAATGATTTTTGACGACAGCGCGCCGTGAAAGGCCTTTATATTGCTTCCTCAAAACTTCTTGTCATGTCAAGCCCGTGACTTTTATTTTGTCCAAACCGACTTTGGATGTCAGAACACTTCTAACATGAATCTTCGTTTGCTGTTAGTTCAATATGAATGTTTGCCGTAACCGTCAAACCTGCTGCAGAACAGGCCGGATCTCCATCAGTGACAGAGGGAGGCGCCACTCGAGCAGCTGATGCAGACTCATGTCGAGCTTCTCAAACTCCAGGCAAAACTGCCCCTGGAAGGTGAAGGAGTCATTCCAGCAGACAATATTGAACCGGTCCGAGCCGTGTTCTTTCAGCTCAATCAGAACGCGTTCCTGTAATGCACAGCACGAAAATCACATGCAGTGTGTTTTTTCGCATCCAAAGTGCACCTGAACGTACGACGTATGCACCTCATCCTTGGCATCCTCCATCTTGCTACTGTCCTTGATCACCTTCAAAGCCACAGTCTCGCCCGATGACAACTTCCTACACTGGACCACTTCGCCAAATGACCCGGCCCCTAAAATTTCCTCCATCATATAGCTGCAGGTGGGAGAGGAGATCTGGCACTCCACGGTCACTGCAAAGTTGGAACACTCCATCCTATGCGTCCTCACACTGAGAGGAGGTCAGAACGTACCCGGTCCATGTCTTTGCAGGCGGGTACCATCTAATCTAGAGCACAGCGCCCGGCCGGCAGTGACAGCAGAACTTAGTGAAAACTTTCACACAGTTCTGCAGATGTTAAGGTCAGTGAAAGTTCAAATAATAAAGTCTTTATTTTCAAGTAATCAGAGGGAAAGAAAAACACTTACCTGTTAGTCACTTGGACATTTGAGAAAGTAAGATGCTTTACAGGTAAAATACACAAATTAAAAAACATTTAGCAATTCAAACTTAAAACAAGAAATTACAAAATACAAATAGTCATCTAAGACAAAAACCAGCAGTAAAGAACCGTCTTTGTGACATCACAGTTATGCGACCTGCGCCTTTGCGACAACCACAAAGAGTAAAGATGCATCAGTTAGCCAGCTGACAACTGTATCCGTGGTGACAAAATCCCAAACAGTATCGTCAGAGAAATCGACATACAGGCAGGTTTGCTTTTGTGGGCTACTCTAGTCTCCACAAATCCTTGTAGGACCTGCATCATCAATCACATGTATAAGCAACATGTTTTTAGTTTTTTTTTGGGGGGGTGGGGGGGGTTAAGCTGACTAAAGTGCCCTCGCTTGAAACTAACACTTGAGGGCTGCCTTACCAGCATTGCTGATTCAATAATAAAAAAAAAAGATAACCTTTATTTGTCCCACACTGGTGAAATGTGCAGTCTACTGCAGCAAAATGGGGGGGAAGAAAAAATAAAGTGTTTCATTGCACAAAATAAATGTTTCAGAAAAGAACTGTACACAGTTCAATATAAGTGCAATACAAAATAAAGCTTTAGCAATATATTTGTAGAAGAAATGGAATAAATTAGCAATAGCATAGAAAACACAGCGTAAGGTGGCTGTGCTATTTACAATGGTTAAAGGTTTTCACACGTTTATTCAGCAGTCTGACAGCAGTCGGTAGGATCGAGCGACGGTATCTCTCCTTCTTGCAGCGCGGGTGTAACAGTCTCTGGCTGCAGGAGCTACCCCAGTGATAGGAAAACTACGGCCCGCGGGCCGGATCCGGCCCGTTGGGCTTTTTAATCCGGCCCGCCGAAGGTTGGTACACAACACAATTAAGGTTCGATATAAATGATTGCATTCATTTCATTTGGACTTGTAATGACAGGCATTTCAGCGCCAGGTGGCCCAGTTACTTGAATTTGCAGAGCACAGGGAGGGAGGGGGAGACGATACGGAAGCCAGCAGTAGCGCCAACTCAAGCAACTCCCGCTCGATACGACGGAATAAATGTGTCTGCGCCGCTATTTTCTATCATCGGATCCAAAACAGCGACATGCAAGTGACTCTTTGTTGCAGTGAGTTTTACTGCAATTGCGAACATGTTCACGTCCTGTCAATCATGGCATGATCAATGAAAAGGAACAGTAATGGCCACGGTAGAGAAAGTGAAGTGTATCTGATTAAACGAAGCGGGTTACAAAATACGAAACATTCAGGAGACGCTTGGAGTCTAAAAGACTCAAATTTACAAGACTTTGAAAAACGAGAAAGTGATTTGTGCTCAGTCCGATTCTGGCTATTTCCATGCCCAGAGTGAATTGCTTGCGGCTCGACGGACAGTCGAGTAAATAAACGTTTCCTGGAATGGTTTGACTGCTAGCGTGCTAAAAACTTTCCGCAAACTGGACCGCTAAAAAGAGAGGAAGCGAGTCCCAGAGCGCTAACTATGAGCATAGAAGACTTCGAAGCGTCCCGTGTCTGGCTTCAAAAGTTCGCTACGCGACATCAGCTGAGCAACGCTGTCATGTGTGGTGATTGAGGGGAGGTCAAGTCATAGACAATGAGTGAGTCGAAAGAAAAGCCACCAGGTCTCTTACACGTCTCATTTTGTAGCAAATAGTCCTAACTTTGTTAGATTTTGTTATACACCTGTACTGTATGCTGCAGTTGTTGGCCAATATATTGTTGCACTTTGTTGCTTGTGTTGTTACACATGTATGTTGCTCACATACTTGAACCTTCATACAGGACATATACCACACATTAAAAAAAGTATGGTGATACAGTACTTTCATGCTTTTGTTCTGTTGATGTTTGGTATGGACTGTCAACATACACAATTTTTTTATATGTACCGTATCTTGTCCTGACACGGCCCACCTGTCAAATTTAGAAATCAATGTGGCCCCCAAGCCAAAAAGTTTGCCCACCCCTGAGCTACCCAGTGCTGTCAGGGCGGTCTGGAAGGGGTGGGAGGGACTGTCCATCATAACTTTTAGTTTAACGAGCCTATTTTTAAAAGTATTATTATTATTATTATTATTATTATTATTATTATTATTATTATTATTATTATTTGCCTGCAATAGCATTTCCAGCCCATATAAGAAGCAACTCTAGTAGCAGCTACATGGATTTCGTAGCTTATTAAAGATCTTATCTTAGATGAGCACATATCTAACTGGAACCGTTGCTGGCAGTTTTTGCTTTCCTTGATTTGAACCAACCATGTGAAGTTTAAAAAGACCCAACATTTTTAATGGGATTTCGAGCTACTGTCTGTTAATGGCAGCTCCATTTATTTGTCTGCTCAGCCCGCTCGTGTTCCCTCTTGCATGAGAGCCGAAAACATGAGCTGGCAATAAATGAGCAAATATAAACAATTGCGCATGAGGTTTTCCCCTCAACGTCTTTTGTAGGACTCGTAAAGCTTCTTGTAAATCGCACAGATGCGACATGCGCAACGTGGAAACCTGTGACCTTCCCATATGTTGGAAAAAGCTGACCTGCGCACTTGAAAATGCACCGGACTGTAAATACTCAAAGGGAAAGTTCTTATCAAATGGAAAAATCAACCTGTTTGTTTTGGTTTGCACACAACCTTCTCTGTCCATTTTTGTGAACTTAAATCGCCTGGAGGTACATTAAGTGAGACCAGAAGTGCTTCCAAACATCAGTGACATGTTGATGCTGTCAAAACGTTGATGGCAAGGAGGCAATGTAGCAAAATTGATTTTATAGTATTTATCCAAAGTGCTGGAAAAACTCCTTATTTGCCAATTTGAGCTCCTGAGGGTTTCCTTGTAATAGCAGTCGGGGCTAATTAGGAAGTGGAAACGCTAGACTTAGCTTTTCCTCACATCCACATGTTGATCCAGGAAGAAGCAGACCTCCACAAGCCTCTTAAACGCTCCAGCTGTTCTCCCACCAAGCGCAGGCCAACAGCCTCCTCCTTGTTTTGTGCCCGTGTGAACTCTCTCCAGGACAACAAAATTCTCCATTTAGATTAGAAGCGCTGCATCTCATTCAAATCATGTTTGGGGACAATCATGTGGATGAGACATAATCAAAAGTGGAGACAACATGGCCTTGAAATGAAGCTTTGACAATGTCTTCACCCTAAATAAATAATATGCCCAAATAAATATCTGAAAATACCAAATACAATCACCTCAACACTTTCCATTTTATGGACACTAAGTGTTTTCCTTATTAAGGGACATTAAGCTTGAGTGTGCGCCGATGGAGAGGAAGACGGTAATGTCTGTAATGTGTCAAATTTTGGTGCAATTGTTTTGATATTACAGACATTGATGTGGGTACAGATAGAGATGTGCACACAATTTTTGGTGGTGTCTGGTTGTAGTTTTTGAACATTAAGCCACTTTTAGCATCTCTACAGTGAATCTCAATCAGGAGGAAACAGGTTTCATGTCCATAAAGTCCAAAATACTGCGGCGATTGTTTTGATATTATCACATGTTGAATTGGGCAGAAGTAGAGACATACTGTACATGTGAATATACGATTGGTCGTAGTCATCTGACATTAAGCCACATTAAGATCCTTTACATTGAGCGTTTTATTAATTAAGACCCTTGCACGGGTCTTTTGATGACACAAATATGGGTTCTGTGTCACTACACTGTTTGCCACATACAAAGTTGTTCAAAGTTATTTGAAAACCTGTCCCTTTTTTTGTCAGAGACGATGAGGAATTTCAAACTGAATTCCCTATTTCATACCCAATGTTCACTCCAGACAATGCAAATGTTTTTTTTTGTTAACTATGGTTCAAAATAACTGTAATTTGAGCTTAGCACAGAAAACACGTTGTGATTTATTTAGTTATTTATTGATTTATCTATCAGTTTTTGTTAATCATTTCATTTGAAAATGTAATTTAGCATTTGAAATTCAAATATTTGAATTGTTTTTTCCTTGACCAATGTCTCAAAATTATTGGAGAAGGAATATTTGCGTTAACAAAATATTATTTTCAATCAAAAGAAAATCTAAATCTTTAGAAAAATTAAGATGGTCACCTTAATGACAAGAGTCTGAATCGACACATATGCATAAACGAGTCATGGAAGCAGGACCATCAAATCCATTTCAGACTGTTGGTTAGCAAGAGTCCTGAGATGGAGTCACAAATTCACTCCAGCAAATAAAACTACTATTGGAGTACCGCTCAAGTGGTCCATTTGATATGGCCCTGACACATTTCCACAGGCCACATCATTCCACCCAAATAATACGTCTTGGCCCTCATCCATCTACTGACAATGACTGCTAGCTTTGCTGATCTCCCAGTAGGTTTCCCAATGGACCCTTGGGTGCAACAAAATGGGATTTCACTGTTTTCTGCAGCTTCAATACAGCAAAATCCCTTCAGACATTGTATTATCACATCTAAGTTCCTCCCCCATCTCCCATCTATCATCTTAACCGTCATGATATGTAGAGTCGGACCATCATCCCCGCCTCCGCACCTGACGGCAAACAAGAGTTTTCTTTGTGTGCATGGTCAGCAAGGAGGTGAATCGCTGTGGCAGACGTCCATCATCTCTCCCGATCATGCAGCAAATACGTGCTAGTGAGTCAGGAAATCTTTAAATCAAAGACTGTAGCGGTAGTTAAGAGAAAGCTTTGTTTTGGCCCTGTTTTTCTTTTGGGGTGAGCCAGACGAAGGAGAGGGACAGGAGGAGACCATGCCGTGTAAAAACTAAGCTGAGCCTTTTTTTGTGAGGTTCTCCTTGAACTGTGAGGGCTTGCTGCTCCAGGCACCAGTAACTCCATGTCCAATTGCAACTAGAGCTCTGCTTCGTTGCTCTTTTCAGACTTGTCAAGCACCATCCTTCCCTTTTTTTTGTTGTCTTTTAGTTGACTGAAGCAGCCTCTGACTCACCCCTAGCTGGTAATATGCTCTTGTTTCAGTATCATATGTCTCGGGAAAACACGCAGTTCTGGCAGTGGTTCCCAGGGAACAAAGTCTGGGAACAAGTGGTTCAATCCAGCTGACTTGGATCTGAAATGTGACAAATTTAGGGGAGGGCAAAGCTGATGACTCCGTGCCAAGAAAGAAAACAGCCCCCGCTCATCATCTCATCATGAATTTAATGACAATTCTCATGCATGTGAAATTTCAGCATCGCTGCTTCCAGGAATCTGGAACGGACGAGCTCAGCACATCTGATAAGGATCTGCAACGCTCATGGAAAACTCTCCAACCCAACCTCAACCTCAACTCTTGTCCCCATGTTGGTTTCTTGTTTTGTGTTAATAGGTGAGAGCCCCAAGGACACAGCGGACAAAAAAAAAATACTTTACAAATGGGATTACAATACCCATCTGAAACATTACCTTTTCTCAGTCTCAAGGTATCAAACCAATGAGAATTTGTACAAGGCTACACAGGACAATGAAAAATTTTCAAGCACTGTAAACCCTACTTACTCATTGAATTTGCATTGACACTACCAGTAAGCTTGTGTGATGGGGTGCAAGCAGTATGCAGATATGTCAGGACAAAAAGTGCATCTGTCCTTTTCAAGACCATTTCTCCTGCTGAGAGCTGCCAAGTATGACACAGGTGCCAGGAGATTAAATGGGGTCTTGTGTCTTTACAAGCATCACGCTTGACACATTTACTATATGACTGGAGGTTGTTGCCGTTGAGTCTGCCAACATGCCTTCCTGAGCAAATCCCCCCCCCCCTCAAACAAATTATGGTTCACTTCACTGTGAGTTGTCTAATACAGTATAGATTTTTAAAAATAGTTTGCAATGTAGCTTGATGCCACTCTGTTGATGCTCATTCGAGAGAAGTTCATGTTCAGGATACACTAACCGCTAGAGGTTGCAGGTGGAATGTGAGTGTGGGAAAGGACAGTCATCACTCAGCACATTTTGCTATCATTTTGCAAAGAAACAACTGTTCAGGCAAGTATAATGTTGGAAAGATTCCTCTGTGACCGTTTGTGGGCCAAATGTTATTCGATAATTAGAATCAGTAAATTTGGAGAATGTATTTTATGAGGGATTACAAGGATGTTTGTATCTTTGGTAAGATTGCACCAGAAACCTGGACGATTCAAGAGCTGTGTCTAATAGACAGCCACCATACAATCAGTGTATGTTGATGGTTGACACTCTCAGGGCTATGAAGGTTCTCTTTTGAAGAAAAGTGCAAAATAATAGTTTGTCTTATGTATTAATGTATTGAGATTGAATCACATTTTGGACGATTTGTGTGTACAAGTTGTACCTGTTTTCTTTTCCATCATCTCCATTCATCCATCCATTATCTGATCCACTTATTCTCACGAAGGTTGTGGGCGTGCTGGAGCCTATCCCAGGCATCTTCGGGGAGTAGGCGGGGTTCACCATGAACTGGTTGCCAGCCAATTGTAGGGCACACATCGACAAACAACCATTCACACTCACAATCACACTTAGGGACAATTTTCAGAATGTTCAATCAATCTATGAGTGTTCAATTAAACTACGGTGTGTGTTTTTGAAACCAGAGTACCCGGAGAAAACCCACGCAAGCACGGGGAGAACCTGAAAACTTAACACAGGAAAGCCAGAGCCAGAATCGAACCCTGCACCTTGACCATCATGCCACCTATATGCTTACTGTATATAAAACAAAAAAAACAGTGATATACCCCCTGGTGGTCTCGAAACTAAAGGTTGCAGGTAGGACTTGGGACTCATCTCAAATACAGTCAGTACAAAGTAAATGGCTAGGACTGCATCTGTTCAAATCTGTTTAAAAACAATAAAATACTTTTTATGCCCCTTTTTTGAGATGTTGATCTTTTGATCTGCCTCAATAATGGATTTACAATGAAGAGAGGGGGTTTCTCAGCAATTTAGTGGTCTCGAAACTAAAGAAACTAAAGGTTGCAGGTAGGACTTGGGACTCGTCTCAAATACAGTACAAAGTAAATGGCTAGGACTGCATCTTTTCAAATCTGTTTAAAAACAATAAAATACTTTTTATGCCCCTTTTTTGAGATGTTGATCTTTTGATCTGCCTCAATAATGGATTTACAATGAAGATAGGGGGTTTCTCAGCAATTTTTAGATGAGATTAAAATATAGATTAATTAGATCAATTAATTACAGATCATAATTAAATGATCTCACATTTTTTAACAGAACTCTTAACATAACGTTACTTGATTATATATATATATATATATATATATTTTAAATATATATTTTATATATATATATATAAAATCAAGTAACATATTACCAATACAGTACAGTATGTGACCCCCAGAGTGTAATTGTGCAGCCAATTAGTTGCCTTGTTGCAAAAGTAGCCAGACCATTACATGTCAACTGTGGCTTTGTTGCTACATTATCAGCACTTCTCTCTCATCATAAACCCTGTGATTTATTATTTTTCCCCCCAGCAAACACAGCAACTGCTGTTTTTGGAAACACGAAGCTTGTCTCCGCCAAAGATTTCATCGGGACAGTTATCTGGGCAAAAATGTCTGCTTAAACCACCATTAGTCATGCTAAGCAGGTGCAACACTCTTCCGTTTCCCTGAGAATTTCATGCTTATATGTTTGGCGGGAAGCAAATGCACGAGCACCATCTGTACTTCACACTCAACTTGGATTTCATTTCACATTGATTCAGCGCTCATTACGCATGCGGCAAGGCTTCTGCAACACTGGCGGTAAGATGGGGTATGTGGTGGGCTGACAGTGTGCCACATACACAAGAACAGGATTGCTGATAGATGCAGAAGTCCACGTGGGGCAATACATCCATTTAACTATAGCACAAGTGGGCAAGATCTGTCTGTGGATCTCTTTGAAAGAAACACGTCGAAGAAGTTATAGCATCAGATCCCAATCTTCATATCAAAGCTCGTTTAGAGTCAAATAGCATCCGGGTTTCATCCACTCATTCTTTTTTTGAGGTTGACTCGAGGAGCTCTTCCACAAGCACAACAGCTGCAGCGTCCTTTGGCACATTGTGAAGTAGGTCAGGATGTGAAAGCCGAGCCTCAGAACGGGCGAAACAATAGGAGAGAACCCATGATGAGAGCAGTATGAACAAATTGTTTCTAACTTTCATTACAAAGAACACTGTCCCTCTAGGATGTTTGAGAATATGAGAAATCCTCTTCTTGATGACCGCCAGACTAAGAGGAAAAATAAATAAATAAAAGGCCAGTGTGATAGTGACTAAGCAGACAAATATACTGGCACAGAGGGAAAGTTAAACTAAATAATTAGGGATGTTAAGATTGGGAGATTGTTGTCCTTTGTCGTCACTGATGTTGGCCCAGTGGAGGCTTTTAGAGTTGTCCTCATCTCAGCTTTTTGGACCTTGCTTTATGCAGTTTGGGGCTTCCTCAAATTGGTCCAATAAAATTGGAAGGCGAAAATTATTCAAGATATTTCACATTATAGTCAATAAAGCATTCATTCTTGCATAACCAGGTCGATTTACTGGTGTTAGTGGCGTGTCTCAAGACTTTTATCCATATTTTTCATGCAAGCCTGCTGACTTTTTACATGTTGCTACAGTGGACGCCCCGCAAACGTGCAGGGTGGCGATCTGATTACAGTACTAGCGAGGGAGCTTGTTGTGGCTGGGAGAAGTGTTTTGTATTCAGTACCTTCCTTTGTCAGGAGGTGTGTCTGTTTTTGCTCAGGCAGATAACTTGATGTTCATGGAAGGGAAAATTCATATTAGTCATACAATTCAGTCCAGATCCATGCACAGATACATTGCATTTAGTTGCATGGTTAGGATCTTTGCTTTCCTGTGAACTGAACCAGAAAATGACAAGAACTTTTAATGCAACAAAGCTTGTCTTCTTGTGTCAGAATAAAAATCACAGAATGTTGTGTGTGTATGTCATCCAGTGCTGTTATTTGGCACCTGTGTCAATTTGATATGGTTTTTAAGTTAATTTACACCATTTTATGCTGCTCAGATGTAATGCAGTTTCTGGAGATATAAAGCCCCAGATCAGGAAAAGAAAACTATTAAAAACAATAAAAATGTTCATGACATAAATTAAACCACAGTGATATGGTAATAGGAATTCAAACCAAAGGTTGTGGGAGAAATATATGTCTCTGAGCGCAAACAATAACATTTGGCTATAGCTGCAGCATGGCGTCACATAAAACATGCACATTGAGCATTAGTTAGAAAAATAGTGTGTTCGTGGTGCCACCATAGAAGGCTGCAAGTTGTGGCAAAGAGGAGAAGTATAATAAACCAGTTGAACAATATAAGAAGCTAGTCATGCATTTTTATCATGATACTAATATACCAAGTAATTAATAATAATAAAAGAACTGCATGCATTTGAAAGAATTCCACTCTGCACGTTCATCACTTGTCATCTAATTTAAAAGTCCAATTGTGGATTAAAGATGAATTCACTTTTACACTTGTAAGGCTGTTTCCAATGCTAAAAAGAACATGTGAAGAGAGAGCGTTGGCAATTTGAGACTTGACCTATGCTGAAGAATAAAAGCTTTTAAAGGTCAGTTTCTGTTCTGGTTCTCCTAACGATGAGCCAGAGCATGCGAGAGATGTGCACAATGTTGCTCCACAGTCCAAGGCTCATACCTCACTAGAGTAACACTCGAAATAACTGACTGTGTACATAACAGACACACACACACACACACACACACACACACACACACACACACACACACACACACACACACACACACACACACACACGCTACCTATTTTAATGTGACTAGAAGCTAAGATCGAGGCATGGAAGCTTCAACTCCGATGAGATGATTTGAGACATTTATATTTTTTGTGACTTGAGGTGAGCAGGCAATTACGCCATTAGAAAACGAATATGAATTCCACGATGTTTTGATTTGGGCTTTAAAAGTGGTTCTTACTCTGGGTTTGATCGAACCCTAGGGGTTCGGTGAATCAGTCTCAGGGGTTTGACATATCCTCTGCCTTGGAGGATAAGTCACACCTGACTCAATTAATTATGACTCGCGCACTTGGCCATCACTGGCTGGTTGATTTTGTGCACAATTAAAAAACTTAGACTTTGTACTTGTACTAATTCTGTTTAGTTTTTTTCTATTTTTAATAAATGCGTTTTTTAATGTCTTGAATTTGTAAAAAAAAATGTCTTTTTTATTTTTCAGTAATAAAGGTTGAATGAGCATATGAACTGGTTGGGTTCCGTACCTCTAACAAGGTTAAGAACCACTGCTGGAGAGAAAGAGAGAGAGAGAGAGAGAGAGAGAGAGAGAGAGAGAGAGAGAGAGAGAGAGAGAGAGAGAGAGAGAGAGAGAGAGGTTGATAAATTGATTGAAGCCCCCCCAAATAATAAAACAAACATTACTCAGACTTTTCTTTATTTTCTCGTTGACATGCTTACGTTGCCTTTCAAACTTGAGTCAGATGAGTGGGGGTAGTGGTCCTACTGAGTCGGCCTCAGTCACATCACCGTCTCCTATCTGAAGGCATGCCAGTACCCGCCCTGCAGAATCAGCATCACAGCCTGCACGTTTGACAAGTGCGCCTCCCCCTCCGCGTGCCTTGTTTGACATCCCCATCGTTCAGGCTTCGCCTCTGGGATTTTTTTTAAGTCCAGCTCAACGCCAGCCACAGATTACACATTCTGCTCACACGCAGGCACCGAGGCAGAGAAGGGCGACGCGGGGCCAAACAGACGCGGTCTTTCTCGCGTGGAGACGACAGCTTTTGCGCGCGATCGGCGCCAGGCAGAAGCGGAAGAAGACGAGGAGGAGGAAGACGGGGAGAGAGACCAGCGCTGCGTCTGGATCTTTACGTGCACATCAAACCTTTCTTTTTTTTTTCACCGCAAAGTTGAAGAACTACGAGCTCGATTCTCTTGGTTATCAATTGCGATACTGGTCGTCTACGGTGACACCTTTGCGCACCTGTGGATGCAGCAAACATCCGCTTGATGCTCGGACTCCAGTCTTTGGTACACATAGGATTCTCCAGTTGATAAATCATCCCGCGCACCATGCCGCTGAGCGTGTCCCTCTTGGTGCTCCCCTTGCTGTGCGTCGCAAGCTGCGGTGCGTCGTACGTGCCGTGCGAGCCCTGTGACCAGAAGGCCCGCTCCATGTGCCCGCCGGTGCCGGTGGGCTGCCAGGTGGTGAAGGAGCCCGGCTGCGGCTGCTGCCTGACGTGCGCGCTTGAGGACGGCCAGTCCTGCGGCGTGTACACGGGGCCGTGCACTCGCGGGCTGCGATGCCTTCCCAAAAACGGCGAGGAGAAGCCTCTGCACGCCCTCCTGCACGGCCGGGGTGTGTGCAGAAACGAGAAGTTATACAAACTGCTGCAGCCTTCGAAAGGCAAAGGTAGGCCCGCAGCCTGCGTGCGCCCGTCAAATCTCCCACTGCGATAATTCAGATCATCTCATCACTAAAAGTGGGGCCAAATAGCAACAAGTGACAAGCTATATTCTACATGATTGATATCCAGGTTTGAACCATCGGCCATCTAATGTAAGAGCATTTAATTGTTCTGATGAACAAAGATATATATTTTTTCAATACATAATAATTTTCAGACGAAAAGTGAATGTGAATAAATTCAGTGTCACCCACGATGATCTCTCATGCAACTCTTGTACCTCGGCACCCTGATTGGGAATCACTGGTGCTCTGGGTTCGCTCAGTTAATATTGGCTCAGTGTGAACTTCCTCCAACAGTGCATATGCTGTGGTCTTCGGGTGATTTGATCGCTCTTCATAAATGCTGCCTGTTTGTTCAATGGCGTAGAGGATAATGACTGGAGATGTTAACCTTCTGGAGCCAGCGAGGCTGAGCGCCGGAGTCTCTAACCACCCTTTAAAGATAGCCCAACATCTGTCATTACCAGAGCATATGATTCAAAAGACCCCCCAAGTATCCCATTGCTCGAACCCGCCACCACACCCATCACGCCCTGTCCCAGTGAACTCAACAATGGGTGTCAATCAACCTGTCATTTTAACCCTGAAAGGCAGTGCGGCTGCACACCATAAATCATGAGGTTTTCTGTGTGTGTGTGTGTGTGTGTGTGTGTGTGTGTGTGTGTGTGTGTGTGTGTGTGTGTGTGTGTGTGTGTGTGTGTGTGTGTGTGTGTGTGTGTGTGTGTGTGTGTGTGTGTGAGAGAGAGAGAGAGAGAGAGAGAGAGGGGCCAATTGCCTTTGGGGGTGGGGGTGGGGGAAACAAAGGAGAAAATTACAGGTGGTACCTTGTAAGGCTTCTAGTTGGCTTTGCGATGTGACATGGAGTCATTATGTCTGCCAGGGAGCAGCACTGTGCATGTTGAGCTTTGAGTGACCCTGCAATGTGTCAAATCATATTTAGTACTGTTTACTTGAATTTCTTGCCTTTCTTTTCCACTTGGTGTGACACACCTTTTTTTCACGCACCATCTTTATGGCTCATGTTTCGCCATTCTCTCCCGTGTTAATGTCTCGTCTCCATTTTTTCCCACCGGGCATAAATGAGCTTGCTTGGCTGTGTGACATTCGCCTGAGGCCCAGAAATATGAGGAAAGGTTTTATTCAACAAGATTCCACGTGTTTAATGTAACATGGACGATATTATATACTTGCAGGCATTCAATCCAACCTCCAATCAGAGCAGGTTCCTTCTTTTGTTTGTCTCTCGCAGCTGTGGATAAGTCGGGCTGCTTGCAACTTGCTCAGTAAATGGCCTGTCAAACGTTTCACACTTTGATTGCATGTTCAAACAACATGATGTCATATTTTAGATTTTATGTCATTTGACTGCTGTCGATTACTTCATGCGCTGCCTGCATGTATTGGGTGGTTCTGAGAATGTATGATCAAACAGGATGGTCAAAATGCTGACCCAATTTTTCCCTTTACAATCAGTCACCGGAGTTCACCGCTCACAAAATTGAAGACAAACGGCAGAGATAAAATAAACAAGTGAGATTTGTGCTGTTGTTTCTCAGTGAATGTATTTTGAGTGCTGAAAAATAGCCAACCCAGCCAATTCCTCTTTGTGACATACCACAACACCCATGTAATTAGGAGCCCTTTATACCCTTAAAATTTATCCATTTCAAAAACAGTTATTACCAATAAACTGGCAGAATTTCAATGCAACACTTTACCGTTGAATTGAGTCCCACACTGTCCATAATGCGATAATACGTTGACAAAAATGTTTCCCCCAAGATGGCACCGACGACTTCGACTGTAATGTACTAGATACTTCCCCTGCACTGACCTAAGTGAGTTGAACAGGAAATTCAATGGTTTCCCTGCAAAATATGATGGTGACATTTTTTTAACTCTTTTTTTAATGTACAATGACAAAGTAAGCTACATGTCAAGCACGTTTTATTTATTTATTTATTTTTTATTGTTAACGCAGAGCCAATACAATACATAGATTATTCCACGCTAGTTGCACACATCACTTGTTGATTGAATTCTTCCGCATTAGTAAGCAGCATGTGAATGGAGCACAGATCAGCATTACATATTTTGCAAAACGAACAACAATCATTTCTCGGTGTCTACTGTCCCTTTTTCTTCTTTTTTTTTTTTTTTTTTAACGTTGTGCTTGAGTGCTTCGTGCTTGGTGCGTAGCTACCAAGTGCTCCAAGATGGCATAATATAGCAGACGGCCATTCACAAAGCTTATGTAAACAAAGGGCTGAGTGAATTATCTTTATTCCTTCAGAGCTCACTACTGGAAGATTTGATTTAAAGCATATATCATTTTGACCTGGTTTTGAAGTGGGCTCTCATGTTCCACTCTTGGACCATACTTTCTGAGGACCACCCATCTGTTGTCTTTTCATCTTGTCTCCTTCAACTATGGGTCCAGTATACCCGACGTCATGAGATTTTACAATCTGTAGCAACTAATACAAATAGGTGACATCAGCTCTGGTCTGTAAAAATATAAATGACCACACAAACGTAATCTGATGATCAGCATGCTGCAGTAGCTAGCCGGGGAACGATTTTACCCTTTTGCCTGCATGCATTGAGCACATTCCATGTGGAGGTGTGCAACCAAACATCACAATTTATACAAGAATATCAACGTGCGAAAGTTTGCAACAACACGATTCATCAGTACAGGTCAGATTGGGTGAGGATTAGCAAGCAAAGACTTGATGGACATATAATTCGGGTCGTGCCTCTATTTTTTATTTTTTTCTCCAGAGAGACACAGTGAATAACTGCGTCAGCAGGAACCCGTTTCCAAGAAGTCATTATGTAGAGGGATGACGTCACTGTGATCTACACCATCGTCATTGGAAGGGCGGGAGCTTTTGTGGCGAAGGGGAAGGGGGAGTATTGGAGGAGGGTCTAATGACGGTGACCTTGTTTCACCACCCCGTTAGCTTAGTAGCTTAGCGAGCAGCCGTATAGGGTCACGTAGCAATGAGATGGAGAAAATGCTAGTCTGCGTGAAATAGCAATGGAAATGGGCCAGCAGTTGCTTAACAAGACATGTTTAGGCCTATAGGCAAAAAAAAAAAAACACTGTCGGGTTTGATCAGCATAATTGATTCACCGGTAACCAATATGGATTCAGAAAAAGTGTCAAAAGCCACAGACAAATCTAAACATGCTAATGGAGTATTCATTGACCGAGAGAAAGAATTTGATACCAAAAAAAACCCCTGAACCATTTAATCACAAAATTACAACAACATGGAATTACAGAACTAGAGACGGTGTTTAGTGTTACTTAACAGGAAACAACTTGTAAAAATGGATGAATACCAAACAACTTGTATGGACAGGGTGTGTTGGTTCCACAAGGGTCGGTGCTGTTTCCCAAATTATTTGTCATGTACATCACTGACAAATGTAAAACTCCCTCAATTAATGAAATACATATACATTATTGTTCAAAAAACCTCATGTTGAAAAAAAGCACAATGTTGTGTTTTTGTAAATAACAACAGTGCCAAAGAAATAGGATTGGCCGGTCATTTTATTATCAAGTGCTGGTATTGGCTCAGCGACACAAAGTATCATGGTCTACGTAGTACACAATGCTGTGTTCGGCTTATAGCATTAATAACACTTAATATTAATAACACTTACTTGCTAATACACACACCTTGAATTGAGTCCATTTGTGTAGGGACGCAAACACGCTACATTCCCCTTCATCTGGTCATGAGTGTGGCTGAGAAAAAAACGTCTAATTCTAATTAAACTGCACTAATAAACTAACCACCAGAGGGTGCTGGAAATGCACAAATGGACCTGGCCTATTTAACAAATGTGGTGTGGGTGTAGGCAAGGACGGAATCCCTGTAATAGTCATTTTGCACAAATTAACTTCCGTCTACATCTTTCTTCTTCTTCAGATGTCTGTAGTTTCAAAAAGTAATTTATTCTCACATACAAATCGCAATGACTAATAATGGCCCAGAAGCAGTGATTGACAACCCCATTTGCGACATCTGACCTACAGTAGGTCTTTGGGTCTGAGAATCTCATGATGATGTCTTACTCTCTGTCCCAGAGTCCTTGATGCCCCAAACCAAGGTGCCCATTTACGGACGGGACCACATTAGCAGTCGGAAGGCCCAGGCGATGAAGCAGGCTAAGGACCGCAAAAAGCAGCTGGCACGGGTGGGACCCAACAGCAACTTGAACTTCCCTCTGCATGGCCCGGAGAAACTGGAACCTGAATTTGTACGTGATCAGCACTCACTCTTCACTCTTCTCTAAGCTTTATTTGTGTTTGGACCCAATCAGTTTTGACTATAGCCTTCATGCACCACAGAGGCAGAGTTTCACGGAGCCATTTTCACGTCCAAGTTGCTACATTTTTCCAAACATTTCAGAGAGTTCGGGAGCAGACTCTTCAGATGTTGAATGTCAACTATTCTGCAAAGCGCAAATGCAAGCAACCATATCGTCCCTTACGTAGGGGCCCTGCCGGAGACGTCTGGATCACCTGATTCAAAGCATGAAGGACACATCACGGGTCTTGGCTCTGTCTTTGTACATCCCCAACTGCGACAAAAAAGGCTTCTTCAAGCGCAAACAGGTACATTGGAATTCTCCTCTTCCTCCTTTGTGTGTTTACTTAAATGATACCTTCAGTCCGTCACCTCTCCAATCACAGTGCAAGCCCTCCCGCGGGCGCAGGAGGGGGATCTGCTGGTGTGTGGATCGCTTCGGTGCCAAGGTCCCTGGCATAAACTACGCCGGTGGTGACTTGCAGTGCAAAGACTTGGACAGCAGCAGCAACCGGAATGAGTGAGCTTGAGTGCAAATAGCAGTCTCATTCATCACCGTGTGGACATGATGAACTTCTTGTTTGAAAAGGGAAGCTGAAACGCTTGCTCATATAGGTTATATACTGTAACTGTGGCTTTAAATGGACTCTGTGTGTGTGGGTGTGTGTGTGTGTGTGTGTGTGTGTGCGTGCGTGCGTGTGCGTGCGTGCATGCGTGTGCATGTGTGTGTGTGTGTGTGTGTGTGTGTGTGCATGTGTGTGCGTGTGTGTGTGTGATGTTTTTGTGCATTTCGATAAATTTAAATGTCGTGGAAAACGTCCTTCATTTCAATAGTTCAATTCAGAAAGTGAAACTTATCGGCAACTTTTAATTACCATGATTAAGCCTTACAGCCAACATAAGTCCTACATTCAGTACTGTATCCCACATAATTACAATATTGTTAAAAAAAAGTTCCATTTTGTTAAATACTTATGCGGCACTTTTAGCATCTAATGATTTAAAAGACCTCCAAAGCCTTTAAATGGTCTCTATAAGTTTGCTTCAGTGCATCACTGCTGAACTTGACTATTGTCCAGAGGATAATAATTTAAATTCTCTAGTTTTTGATCAGGAAGCACAAATACATGCATAAACATCACTACAAAAGGAGTGGAAGCAAAAAGTGTGGGCGAAAAAGATGGGCATGGCAACAGGGATAACCATAGCCTTGAGAATTGTCAAGCAAAATCCCTCCCAAAATTTGGAGGAATTTCACAAACTGAGTGAATTTTGGATCACTTTTTTTTCTGCTGACCAGCTTAATAGGGATGTTGATTAGATGGACGGGCGGCCCGGTAGTCCAGTGGTTAGCACGTCGACTTCACAGTGCAGAGGTGCCGGGTTCAATTCCAGCTCCGGCCTCCCTGTGTGGAGTTTGCATGTTCTCCCCGGGCCTGCGTGGGTTTTCTCCGGGCACTCCGGTTTCCTCCCACATTCCAAAAACATGCATGGCAGGCTGATTGAACACTCTAAATTGTCCCTAGGTGTGAATGTGAGCGTGGTTGGTTGTTTGTCTCTGTGTGCCCTGCAATTGGCTGGCAACCGATTCAGGGTGTCCCCCGCCTACTGCCCGAAGACAGCTGGGATAGGCTCCAGCACCCCCCGCGACCCTTGTGAGGATAAAGCGGTTCGGAAAATGGATGGATGGATTAGATGGACCAGGAGGACTCGGTCCCTGCATAGCTCAGGGACACTTGAGCCAATAATGTAGAGCAGATGACGTCAAGCCTGTGGTCAAAGCAACCAAGGCTTCCATCAAAATTCAGCAGTGTCACAGAGCCATCGCATGCATGCCACACTGCATTAAAGCAGCAAACAATGCAAAAAGCAGCTCCAAATGCATATGAATGAACATGTTTCTTAGAATACAGTACCAACATTTTTTGTTGTCAAAAAAGAACCTTGATTTGTTATGATGTAATGTTGAAATGTTTAGAGATGATGAATTTTGGGTTTTTGTTAGCTGTAAGTTGTAATCACTAATAAAATGGGCGAAATTGATACTGTATTTCACTGTGTGCAAAGTTAATCTAACCAGTATATAAGTGTAACAAAAAACGATTTGAATGGGAAAATCAGTTTTTCATTTCAAAGATGTGAGCGCATCAAGTGGATACTCCAAATGAATTTTTAATTGAACAAGTGGAAGTAGAGACAATTTCTGACTATGATCGTCTAGATTATTGAGATCCACCGTATTTAGACAGCTCTGGGAAAAAAAATGAAGAGACCATACATTTATGCGTATACACACACACACACACACACACACACACACACACACACGCGTTACCTATTTTAATGTGACGAAAAGCTAAGATCCAGGCATGGAAGCTTCAACTCCGATGAGATGATTTGAGACATATTTATATTTTTAGTGACTTGAGGCGAGCAGGCAACTACGCCATTAGAAAACAAATATGAATTCCACAATGTTTTGATTTGGGCTTTAAAAGTTTTTTTTTTTTTGTACTTGCTCATATGCTCGCAGGAAGGGAGCTGACTGCCCTTGGTACTGCCAAGAAACTCAGAATACTAATTTCATTTTTACATGACATGTAAATGTAGAGAGATGCTTCTGCCAGGCAAAAATCCCAAATAAAGAACAATAATTTAAAGACCAAAACATGATTAAAGTGTCACAGTGCAGCACGGTAATCTTTGAAACTATACGGGAATCTGATTCGATGCTTTAGTACAGGGGTCACCAACGTCACCAATGTGGTGGGCGCGACCACCAGGTAGCCCCCCGAAGGACCACATGAGCAGGCCGCCGGCCTGTTCTAAAAATAGCTCACAAGTGATGGAACAACTGTGATTTCCCAGGAATGTTGTAAAATTGATCTTTTCAGAATTGAACACTGGCAGATATGTATGAAAATAAAATGCTGAATACAGTATACATATATATTGTTCTGTTTCATAACACTGAGAAAACATTAACATGATAAATGCATTTGCATAAATGAATACCATGAACTCATAATCATAACATAATATGATATGGTGAACATAATAAGAGAGTCTATCGGGTACACATTTATTTTTAGCCTGTCGCTGAAATTCCGATAACCAATAGTATCCCAAAAAATCTGTGGATTTTCTGACTACTTTGAACGTCATTATCTTTGTCTTATGAATTATTGTCTTAATGTGTACAAAATAAACAAATAAACTAACGTTTTCTGGCAGATTTTTTTACTGCAGTATTTTTCCATCCATCCATCCATATGCCATCCATCCATCCATTTTCTGTTACGCTTTATCCACACAAGGGTCGCGGGGGATGCTGCAGCCTATCCCAGCTGTCTTTAGGCAGTAGGCGGGGGGACGCCCTGAACCGGTTGTTAGCCAATCGCAGCTTACAGTATTTTTAAAAAGCTAATATTAGCGTATTAGATTGGACAGACCCTAATAATACCATTATGAAAAGGTAATTTGAAGACATTTCTGATTTCAGACGTTGATACAAAACTGGTAGCCGTTCGCATTACATGTACTCCATTCCCAAAAAGTAGTTCTCAGCTTCAAGAAGGTTGGTGACCCCTGCTTTCGTATGTGCTTTGAAACAAAGGAATGACATCACTGTCTTTTCAGTAAATGTACAGTATTTCCGCGACGTGTTCATGTTCCTGATAATAATGTCCGAGTGTGTGTCTGTCTGTGTAATGTTAATTCAGCATGCCCTTCCAGAAAAGCTCACTTCTATGTTTTGGGGCTTGCACGCAAAAGATATGTAAAGTTTTGGTGTTGTCCGTATAGGTCAATAAGCGCCAGATTGTAAGCAAATCCACCCAGGTGATGGCAACTGGCTGCATGTGTACGGTCGCTGAGTTCGTATGGAAATCCAAGCGCCTTTGGCCACATGCCTGTTTGAATTGCGATTTGCATGCGGTTGTGTGGTGCTTCTGGTGGTTGAGTCAGACGTGGATGTTGATGGATGACAATTTGATTAGAAGTTTTTTTTTTTTTCTGCCGTCAGCTTCCTCCTGTTTCCTGCTTTTTTTTTTTTTAATGGTAGAGGGACATATGTCCTCATGGGTAGCCTGTTCCTCTCGTCCATCGCTTCAGGCACTCGTGGATTTGATATATTGCAAATAAAAAGACAATGACTATGACGTGAACACTCATCAAATATCACTTTTTTTGTTGAAAAACGTTTTTTTGGGGGGAAGACAAATCACTATTTAAATAATACAATCCAATACAATACTGTACACTCTGAAATATACAGCGCTTTCACAACAAATAAAGATCCTTTTTTTTTTCCTAGTGGCTTTGAAATTTTGATTGCAAATGTCAATCTGAAAGTTAGTTTCTTTCTATTTATGCTTTAATTTCGTTTTTTGACTAAACTAATTTCAACTTAAATGATTTCAACCAAACATGATGGCGGGTTGGTTCTTGGACCAAGGATGAACCCTGCAAGATATAATCTTCTGATTGTTTTTTTAAACTATTCGTGTGTGTGTGTGTGTGTGAGAACAAGGCATGGATCATCATGGCACTAGCTTAATGTATCTAGGAAGGTGTAAAATTTGGTTACAATATGAATTTGAGGCCAGCGCTCCACTGAGCACAATTCCATTCAGAATCAGATTTTCACAACAGTAGCCTACAGGGATACCTTGAGATACATGTGAACCAGTTTATGAAGTTTTCGAGATGCCAGCCGTTGTTCATTTCATATGCGAACTAACACTTGAAATATGCGCACTGTATGGTGGCAGTGAACTCAAATCACTTAACAACCAGCAGTTTGGCAGAAAAAAAGAAGCTTCAAGCCACTCCCTGTTGAATTTTCCTGTCAAAATAAACATAAAACTAAAAAAATGACATGTATTTAAAACAACCACATAACTTTTCTTTATTGGTCTATTGTGCTTCTGACAACAATGCAAAACACAAACAGGCTCCATGTACATCATTGTCAGTATGATGCTGCCCCCGGTGGCCAAGGTGTAAGCACCAGGGAGAGCAGCTGAATGCCTACTACTACTTCATCATGTTATAACTGCATGTTTTCACGAAATACAATATAATAGAGTGCTGGGTTTTTTTTTTGGGGGGGGGGGGGGTGCGGGGGGCACTTACATTCATTGCAATGGATTCAGATGATATGAGATACAAGTGTTGAGAGTTACAAGCATGGTCATAAAACTAATTTGTATCTTGATGCACGGCTGTAAAGCTTAAAGACACAAAATAAAACTAAAGAAGCCCTTTGAACCTGCAAATATATTTTTTTTAATTTCATGTTAAGTTTAACATTATGCTGTTTCCGAGTTCACCTCACTTACTCATTTTCGTTGTTTGTTCCCATATGCTTCACAGTTGCTTTTTGTTTATTTTCATTGTATCTGCTCCATTTTGGCCATCTCCAGCTCCAGCTCCGAAAGGTACTGGCTGCAGTTGGGGTTACCCCGCACAATGGGGGCTGCTAAGATGGTTTGACCACTGTGGGGGCTTACGCACCAGCACTCTCCCCTCTGACCATAAAGAGACATCTTGCACTGAAACAACATTTTTTTGGAGTTGAGTCATCAACATTTTTTGTACAATATGAGAACTATTTTACAAGTTCAATTGTATTAGTAGCCTATATTTTAAAAAAAAGACCCTATCAATAAAGACATTTTCCCATGATGACATTTACACACTCTCCGTCTGAGTAGATGGAAGACACAACACAGAGAGAAATTAGCATTTCCACACGTAAGTTGCTTAAAAAATAGACTTGAAGGGAGTTAAGGCATAGTTAATCTGATCAGTGAGGAACTATCTATTTAATTGACTTTTCTGTAGCTCAGATTAATGTAAAAGATGTTCTCTTTTGATACTGAAATCAATGGCACGTGATAGAGTTCACGTTAGCTCGCAGGCTAGCCATGATGTGTTTTTTAAATGACTCCAACAGAACCTAAGCAAATTATTTTGACAGACCTGTTACAAAATGCCTTCCACAAAACGATGATGGAGGCTTGCCAATCTGCCCCTAGGCAGTCTTGCGATTAATGTCAACTTAATGTCATTAATGTCAACTATTAATGACATTCACTTGATATGTGTGTGTGTGTGTGTGTATATATGTGTATATATATATATATATATATATATATATATATAGAGAGAGAGAGAGAGAGAGAGAGAGAGAGAGAGAGAGAGAGAGAGAGAGAGAGATAGATAGATAGATAGATAGATAGATAGATAGATAGATAGATAGATAGATAGATAGATAGATAGATATTAGAACCAAAAAAAACCCTAAAATTAATCTAACGGAGCAACCAACAAAACAAGTCTTTATCATAATTTCAAGTCAGGTCAGTGGCACCCAATGATGAAACGTTTATTATTCACCTGTTTGAGGTTATACTGCCCTCTCCTGTCGCAGTTAGGGATGTGCAGGGCATAAAGGTCCTCCAGGGGACCTCGATTATCTCTGAAGGGCATCTTGGAGATCCTCTCCAGCACCTGGTCCAGTTCCTGCTGACACGGAGTCTTTTGCACAAAACAAGGCACAGAGTAATCAAGGCTATGAGAAAGATCGCCACATCTGTGCTCAGATTTAAGAGGTTTTTCAAGTCTACACAAAATACACATGCAGAAAAAAATATGGTCAAAATAGAGCATATTGGGAATGGATGAATGATAAAATAATGAACGAAGTGAACAGCTGACAGCACCCAACAACATTTAAGATGGTTTATGTCTGTGTTGTCACCACCCAATGTTGACTATTACATAACTTTTGTTGTTGTTACAACTGTGCATGTGGGTTGTTTCGTGTGTTCACTGAATATAAACACAACGATACCGGATTGCTCTCACCTGAAATTACATGTAAATAAAAGAAGATGTAGAAATTGAGGATTAATTGAGGTTACCTGACGCAGAATTACATTGCAAAGCAGATAAACTGTTTTCAAAATATGGATGAATCCAACTCCTTGGATTAGGTTCGATTATATTAATCCATCGATAAATATGGCCTTGTTGCAATCAGTACATCGTTTGCCGGCTTGTCCTCACCTGTTTGGGTCGAGTTGGTTTAAGCTCTTCCACCTTGTTGCTTTTCATCTTTGTCATCATCTCTTGACGATGTTGTCGCACAGCACTCTCCTTCTGCCCCATCCAAGTGGTTTCCTTACTGGGTAAGCGGACGTCACCCAGGCCTGACTCGAAGAACACTTCCGAGGCCTCACCTGGGGGATGACTCACAGTCAGAAAATGCCATATTCTTTTAAGACGCAGTTGCTTTGCTCAAGGACTGCTTTATTATTTCATATGTATCTGTGGATGAAATAGCGAAGCTTGCAGTCTCTGTCGCTGGAATGTACTTAAGAAATGTACACATCATGCTGGGCACATTCAAGTGAACGGGAACAAAATTAGTCTCTCAATATACCCCCACACATCTCTTTTATTCTTTCCCATGTACTCCTTCTCAAGTAGCAAGTCACTTTTACTATATGTATTTGCAGCCATTTGAAGGAGGATGCGGGACCAGGATGTCTCTCCCCAAGCAAGGGTTATAGTAGGATTGGATTTCTCATTGTAGTTAATTTTTATCTTGTTAAGACTTTGAATTAGTTGTTAGAGAAAGTTGTTAGTTATTCTAGTTTTGTTTGTTTTTAGTTTATTCTGAGAAGTTTTAGTATTTGTTTTAGTTTATTTCAATATATGGAGTGTTTTTGTTGAGTGCAAGGTCATCTAAAAAGTTCACTAAGTGCAATAAAGTATAGGAAATTACAATTCTCAAACGACTATTGGAACTTCTTTCTTCTGTACAGGCATACAGCATTATTGAAATAAATACATTTAAATGAACCCTGAAAGCTCATGTATGATAATAATTGACAAAGATGAAACCAAAGAACATTTCTGCTATAATTAACGGAAGATGTATTTTTGCAAAGGTATTTTAGATGTAATGTTATTTTGTTCATGAAAATGTTTTTTTCAACCTTAGTTCTTTTGTTTGACTACATGAACTATAAATACATGAACTATATATGCCCAGCGTGTTTATAATTTTAGTGTTTGTAAATCAAATATGGCACCAAGTTAAGTGTGTGACCCATGCTTTGTGACCCATTGTAAAATGTCTGCATTTTGGGCTCCAAAAAAATGATTACCGTAATTTCCGCACTATAGAGCGCACCTGATTATAAGCCGCACCCACTACATTTTAGAGGAAAACCAATTTTGTACATACACAAGCCGCACCTGTATATAAGTCGCATGTGCCTACATTAAAACATGTAAACATATTTACAAAGAAAGACGGTGCATCATATGCCTTTCTTTTTGCATTTTCCATGATGAGGGTATGTTCACTCTAATTTAATTTATGCACAAGACAAGAAGTTGCAGTCTTCCTCGACGCATATATTCCACCGGTCTTAATCTTACCTTTTCTACTTGAGCGCCCCTGGCGGCCGTTAGAAAAAGTACACAAATTGGCCGCATCACTGTATAAGCCGCAGGGTTGAAAGTTTGGGGAAAAAAGTAGCGGCTTATAGTCCGGAATTTACGGTAGTCATCTAAAAACTGCTCTTGCGTAATTTATACAACTGTCTCCGACAAAACCCGACATACATAATGTAGGTCTTCTAGGCAGTACCACACATGAATGCACCATTTGTAAAGGGCAAAGGCCACTATCTCTTGAAATGTATGTACATGCAGCCAACCACAGAGGACCACACCACCAAACCCCCCTTCTCTTGATGGGGAGTTAGGCCTCGGTGGGCTCGGATCAGCAGTATCAACAGAGGAGCAAGCCAACTGTCCAGTCTACTGCTTTGATTAATCCCTAGACAATGAGTTCCTTTCTAAAACTGATCCATGGCCCATTCCCAGAATGCACAAAGGCCAGAGGTGCCACGTCAAGATTCGGATCAGCAGAGCGAATCCTGGCTCGTTCACTTCAGTGGATGTAAAAAAAAAAAAAAAATTGTCTTCAGCCACACTCGGATGACTGATATCGATCTGGTCAGGCCCAAATTGTTGCACAAAACAAGTTTCAAGCATAAATCAGAATAAAATTTCAAAAAGAGAACCAGTTAATGTCTAAATTACACAGAGGTATGACTCTTCACAAACCCCAGAGCACTGGGTGGAACTGGTTTTTGAAAGTGTTTACCTTTTCATCTCAATCTGCTGTTTGGTCACGTTCTGGCATGCTTGCACTCAAACAACACACACACACACACACACACACACACACACACACACACACACACACACACACACTGTACTCACATTGCTACTTACGTACATGCATCTTGCTGGCCAACAACTGGAAAATGATTTCACAAGAGAGATATGATTAAGATATTAATTGAATGACTATCAATTATCAAATGAATTGATAATTATTTTTGAAGATGAATTCATCATTTAGATAAAATTTCAGCTTGTCAACAGTACCCGCACTTGCGATAGTCCTCCATGAAAGCAGCCTGATATCTTTGTGTTGAATCAAAACAAAACATATGCTTTTACTTTGGGAAACAATGATCAATACGTTTGGTGATTTTATGGCATGTTACGGACCAAACCAGTAACTAACTCATAATTTATGTTTATGCATTTTCTGTACTGCCATTTTCAAATAAAGTCCTCTTTTTGAATAAAGAGATGGAAACTAAAACGTGCTTTTAAAAAAAATTATAAAAAAAAAATAATCAAGAAAATAACCAATAGACTGTTTACCTACTGAAATAATCATTATAGTTCCCAACTTATTTCACAGACACAAGCCATTTTGAAATTACTCAATACATTTTTACAATGTCGCCTCATTCACACATCGACAATTATTTAGGATGCCACGGAATAAAGGTAATGCTCATTCACAGACTTCTGGCAAAGCATGAAGAACATCCATGAGTGAAGCCTATTGCTCATGAATGCTTGGTTGGGTCCGCCCCAGGCAACTGGGAAACCCATTCTTCATCTTTAAGGTTTGGAGACAACTCCTCCAGCTAAACCAGGGATAGGTTGTAGCTCACTTTCGACCCTAATGAGGATGAGCAAATTAAAAAATGGATTGATGAATAAAAAAATGAGTCCTGCAGCGATGTTGTGTTTGTATTGATTGCAAATAAGACTTCAGCACAGAATGGGCGAAACGTTATTCTGGTTCTCAGTACACGCACTAGAAGGTTCTCGGCACAGCTACGAGATGTGCAGTTGCTGTCGTGATTGGGAGAAACTGGGGCGACAAGGGTGTGCGGCACTGTTTTTGAAGAAGTCCACATCAATGGGTGGAAGATTTTTTGGGGGAGGATTATCTCGGGGCTATTTCAGTCTGTCAGGCTTCAACTGGACAGGAATGCTTGATCTTGTTAGCTAACCATGTTATTTCAGATGACACCGCTGTTTCTTTCCACTCCGGCTCTCATTTCCAGGAGCACCGAGGTACCTTGACATCGTAACTGCATTCACACAGACAAATGTAGGGGTAGGCTGTGTGGGATGTGAAGCATCATGTCATTTAACCATTTGAAGCTGAATAAATGCTGCAAAAGACATTTCACACACACACCAATTGGCTGGATTATGCTCATAATGAGCACTTAAAGGGAGAGGAAAGATTGTCTTTTTCCATCCATCGATAATCTGAACTGCTTTATAGTACTGTATTTGTAAAACAGATCTTATAACTTGACTGTACAACATGCTAAAAATTATCTGTGAAAAAAAATTAGCACTCACCGGCCAGGGATCTTGTGCCCTTGAGTTTGATATTTGATATACAGTACAAGCGGAATCACCGCAACTGAAGAAAAATTACCAATTAAAGACGGAAGGCGTCAATCATTTGTCGCACACTCACGGGTACACTTATCGTGGCATCCTTGTGAAGTCTGGCAAAAAATAAAACATTAAACCGGGGATGATACCGGCCTTATTTTAGGTGTACTCATGGAGGCTCGCAATACCAACCACGGATACTTAAGAGAAAGAAAATGTGACCCCAAGTCCATCAGTTTGTTCCAGCGGTTTGAAATATCATCTACGTCATAAAGAAAGGCTTAGTTCACAATGTTTTGTCATTGTGTTAAATGAAACTTCAGAACATTATTGGCAAAGGTTCTAGAGGTATCAGTACATGGTATTGATGCGTACTCCTACTGGTATCGGTTGGAAAAAAGGGGTATCGAACATACTTAATTTAAAAGAATAACACGTTATTATGAATAAGGTGCTTTTATTTTTTTAAACTGTCCTAATCTAAGCAATTATTATTATTGTTTATTATAATTAGTCACATGAGGTCGCTGATGGTGAAGTGGTACACCCACCTGACTTGTGTGCAGGCAGTGTGGAATCAGTTCCCACTTAGTGATGGTGTGGATGTGGGTGTGAATCGTTGCTTGTCTCTATATGTGCCCTGCAACTGACTGGCGACCAGTTAGGGTGTAGTCTACCTTCCGCCCAAAGTCAGGCTCCAGCAACTCCCCCCGCCCCTGTTCAGGATAAGCCTTGTTGAAAATGGATGGATGGATGGATGGATGGATGGATGGATGGATGGATGGATGGATGGATGGATGGATGGATGGATGGATGGATGGATGGATGGATGGATGGATGGATGGATGGATGGATAATTAGTCACATTTTCAGCAGCAGCAAGATGTTACGTTGAACCAATGTTTTTGCATCACAACAAAGTGCTGTGATATGAAGCCTTTGGAAGCTTTAAGCACTTAATGATTGATGCCTTTTGACCCAGCAACACTTGAGCTGATCTCTGTGCTAAGTCGTATAAAGTAACTAAATAATGATGATTGCTGATAACTTATCATAGGGATAATTACTGTCTAGCACGTCAAATTCAAAATAAACGTGTCATTCAGGCTAAGCATTCAAAAGCGACAAGTTGTCCGGCTTCAGTGAGGGCCTCAGAATCATCCAAATAATAACGCTGTTTACTTTTCCTCTTCGCAGTGACCGTCCTTGTACAAATACAAAGCACATGAGCCTCACTGGAGTCCTGCACACACAGTCAGCCCAATTTCTAGGTAAACTGCAGTGTAAACTGCAGGTCAAAGCCTAAAGTCCAGCTTTTCCAAACAATGCAACATTCCTCCCGCTGTCTCCCGGCTCTCTCCACTCCCTCAAAGAATCATCAACATCAACATTGGGATTTGTTTTTCTTCTAGCTTCATCCAAGGAGTGCAGTTTGTGAGAATGCATTGGTTCATTGTGTTAAAGGCAGCGCTCTATATAGGCGTGCAAGAGTGGAGGACTGTTCCTTTTGCCTTCTTCACCCCCATGTGCACTTCACACAGGTCTGTGCAGCAGGGACTCGCAATGACATTTGAAATTAAACAGAGGAGACGAATGCATGTGGTAAATCAGCAACACGCATCCCATGCGTGCCTTAATGCGAGCATCACAATGTATTTGAAATAAAAGCACAACTCTTGTAGTTTTGATAAACAATGAAAAGCAGATCAGTGTTACGAGCTGATTCAATACTGACAGGACCGACAAAAGGACGGACTGACCGCTGGTCTGCTCCCAGTGCTCCTGGCTCGTGATGTCGGTGTTGACCGTTTGCCGGCACAGGCCTTGGCCCTGCATCAGTTGCTCCAACGGGAGCTCCGAATCGGGCGTCGGGTAGCATCGAAAGCCGGCGGCACACCTCGGGGTGTACACGCCGCACGTCTCACCCTCCTGCCGGGCGCACACCGGGCAGCACCCGCAGCCCGGCTCGCGCACGATTTCCGCGCAAGGCTCGCTGAGCCACGGACAGAGAGCCAGGCGCTCCGCGGTGCACGCCGGGCAGCGGAAAACCATCTCGGCCAGCGAGGCGCCGGCGACGGACGCGATGAGGACCAGCAGGCTGTAGAGCTGGAGCATTGTGATTTGCGTTGGCTTTTGTGACTTTATCGTGGTCTGGTGGAAGGAAGTACCAAGTAAAAAAAAAAGGGGGGGGGGCGCTGCTCGTGCGTACGCGAACAGGTGAAGCAAGGGGTCTGCTGGGTCCTACAATTCTCCTCACTGAGGACTTGTCAAACTTTTTGCAGGGGAGATAATTTTACAGTCACCTCCTCATAATGGCAAAGATAAGTAAACATACCGACCACGTGTGCCTCGAAATGCTATTGGAATAAAAAAGTTAGTTGAAGTACTTTTAGAGAAAAAAAGTCGTAAAGTTATTACGGCTTGTTTTAAATATTGTAAATGATATTTATTTCAGTAAATACATGACATTTGTTATTCTACTACTACTACTACTACTACTACTACTACTACTACTACTACTACTACTACTACTACTAATAATAATAATAATAATAATAATAAAAACACATTAATTTATGCAAAAATGTAAGATTTATGTGACAATATATAATACTGTAACTACATCTGGGCTTTTAATTGTACCAAAGCTATGGTAGGAGGAGTAATTGGTTTATTTTATTTCCAATCAGATCCCAATATGAAGGTACTGTATTCACATTTTAAACATAATAATATAATGTATTGCTACAGCTCGCAGACATTGTTTTCGGGACTCCGGTTTTGGAACCACTGCTTTCGGGTAGTTGAAAGTTACATAATATCCAGGGATTCTTGAAAATATATCATATTCAAGTATGACATGACAGACCGGTCCACCTGACACCCCCACCTGCTCCCCAACAACAACTACTAAAACAACAACGACAGCACTGTGAGTTGATTTAACCCCATTATTTAAGCTGTAAGTTAAAACGTAAAACAAGAATATTCACTGGCGAAACAAAAACCTAAACATCCTCCTGTCCTTCATCCACATTTTACAGTTCGGAAAATTGATCATGAAATGGAGAAACGGCCTCTATGGTTACCGCCTCAAGTGCGCCACTCAGTGCTCACGGATTTTATTGAAAAAGTCATATGACATATGAGTCATTTTAAAATATCTACGTTGACTACAATCTTGAAGTGTTTAAAGCATTGTTTTCAATAATATCTTAAGCAATTCTGAGAAAGGATGGATTTTGTCCATTGGCATCCATAGTTTCCTTGTTTTTGGTTCTTGCTCAAAAAAAAAATATATATATATAAATATAAAAAGTAAATTTGAAAATACGTGTATTCTACATATATACCAATTCTATCATAAATACGTGATTCTAAAAACATATACAGTCGATTAAAACTAAATTCAGTTCAATGTAACAAGTGATATTAAGGTTGTCTATTAAGTGCTTCACGGCCACCGTAGTCGCTTTCTCGTCACGTGACACAGATGTCCGTATTAACGCCATGAAAAACACCACTTTATGTTACTGTACTGTGCAGGAAAATATCAGGGACAAGTGAGAACGCATTAATGATGCTCGTTAATAGGCTGCAATTGCGCATGTTTGTCATGTCACCATGACGCATATTATCTTGTGACCAGGAAGTGTTTTAGCTAGCGTACCTGACTGGCTGGCTCAGTGCAGCTGAGTTCGGAATGTTAGTTGTTACTCTGACAAATGGTGCCGGTTGACTTGAGTGTTTGTTTTTCAAGATTGTTATGTTAGCGCATTCAAAACGAGAAGCTTGTCATTTGCGACAGCAGCTCATTGCGACAACGCCGGTCAAGGATGTCTCGTACTGACGGTGGCCAGACCCCGCTTGTCATTAGCCTGGCAACACTCCTCCGAAATAATGGTGAGTTTTGATCCCAAGTTAGGTTCAAATAGTGTCGATTGATTCTCATTCGCCCTCGTAGTCTAAAATATATATACATAGGTACATCTGAATAAATCGGAATGTCGTAGATGAGTTCGATTATATCAGTAGTTCAATAAACAATTCGTAGAGATTCAGTAAGTACACTCAAAATACATTTGATTGTCTTATTCATTTTCTATCGACAATTAAGCGTTTTTCTTAGCCGCAAGCGCCAGTCATCGAGACTCTACATTAAATCATTAAATAAATAGATGCATAACATGAAATGTTTCACTTTGTGTGTAGGGTGTGTGTATATATATATATATATATATATATATATATATATATATATATATATATATATATATATATATATATATATATATATATATATATATATATATATAGAGAGAGAGAGAGAGATTAATTTTCACGTTTTGGTAAAATTAATGATATAATGAAAAATATGATTACTACTGGTACTAATAGTTGTGGCACATTCACCTCACAGCTGTGAGGTTGGAGGTTTCAATCCAGGCTTCGGACTTCCTGAGTTCACATGTTCTCCTGCTTGCAATTATGTTTTATTCAGCTGGCCCTGCTTGTTCCTGGGTTCAACCCCTCAAACTCATAACTGTCACATGTAAATGCTAACCTCTCAACCACCGTACTGCTCTTCCCAGATTAAGTGAACAAAATTCAAAAAGAAATGCTAAAACTATTTTTTTTAAATAGAGCAAAGTAATAAAATAATTAAGAACCAAACCAATGACAATTAAAATAAAAATAAAATAATGATACAATTAACAATTCTGCTTCAAGAGGTGTCTTTTAAGTAATTATTTTTATATTAACTTCCGAAATAAAAATGATGTTTTTAGCAGTATTCTGGTTGATTAAGATGTGCCTGTATAATGGCATCTCAGTTGTCCACCCGCCTCCATCTGCAGGCGAGTTAGTGCTTGGAGGCAGCAGCACACTGACCCTGCCAGTAACGAACTTGCAGCAGCTCAACCGACTGTTCGAGCAGCACTTGCTGTCCAGGAATCAGCAGCATGGTTTCGTGGCCCTGCCGTCCCATCCATCTGACACTGCATCCTTGCTGCAACTGCAGTTTCTCTTCGACATCCTGCAGAAGACAATCTCCCTGAAGGTGATTTTAAAATAACAATGAATGAATAACTAATGGCATATTTGTCATTTGAAACCTTTGTGTGTGTGTGTGTTTGTGTGTGTGTGTGTGTGTGTGTGTGTGTGTGTGTGTGTGTGTGTGTGTGTGTGTGTGTGTGTGCCGCGCTTTATGCAGCTCATCAACCTGTCACGCACAAGATTACAGTCTGGGGTGAAGATTTTCCCTTTCAAGTCTTTAAAGTGTTTGGAGGTACTTTACTCTTTGGTATCCCTTATTTTTCACCTGTATGTTTCTTTACTTATGAGTTGTATTTTATTATCACATTTTGATTGCCAGTGCCGCAATTGGTCCCATATTGCTATCTCATCCATCTTTGCCTCAAGCCAGTTTGAAGCTGTTTGTGTAAATACAAGCAATAAGAACATTATTTGTCTTTCCATCATCTGTCTCTATTTTTGTTTTTGATTTTCATTTATTTAGTATCACTCGTTGATCTATGTTAAAAGCTATGCTGAATACATATGAACTTTTTGCCCCTGTGAGACAAATTCTGATTAAAAAAAAAAAGTTGAATGAAACACCTCACTTTCTTTTTTATTTCTCTTGGCAGCTGAAGAATATCCCACCGCACTGTCTAGAGGGTCTCAGAGGAGTTTATTCCCAGTTGGAGGTCTTCATCTGCTCAAAGAGCCTGAGTTCCCTGGAGGTGCTTTCAACTTGGCTGTGACTTCATCTGACAGTTCAAGCCCCTGTAACATAATGTGTGTGACTTGTTCCTGCAGGAGCTGCTCTCTCTATGTGGCGGTGACCTCAGTTCTGCTCTGCCATGGCTGGAGCTGCACACCCTCAACTTCAGCTATAACTTCATTGTCTGCCTTGACCAGTCTTTAGTGAGACAAATAACCCAAGGAATGCCTTAACTTTCATTTCACTGACACAAGCTCACGTTACTTTTCCTGTCTTAGAGTCTCCTGAATGTCCTGAAATGTTTGGATTTAAGCCACAACAAGATTCAGGAATGTGCAGAATTTCTAAAGGTCAGACATTAAGTGTTTGGCTCCTGATTTGGAACTGCAGTCATTGTGCTTCATTATAATGTCTTCTTCTTTCCTCTCAGCCTTTGAGTGAACTGGAACATTTGAATTTGGGCTACAACTGCCTTCAGAGGGCGCCAACACTTAGCATAAGCGCCACGGTCAAACTGCTCACGCTCATCCTTAGGAACAATGAGCTGGAGACTATAAACGGTACACAGTACAATGGCCAAAACACAAACTGACTTAAATATGCTCTTTATATGTTTCTGTTTATCATGTTTGTGCTTCAATAGGTGTGGAGCAGTTGGCATCGCTCCAGCACTTGGACCTGGCCTATAATCTTCTTCTGGAGCATTCGCAACTGGCTCCTCTCTCCTTACTTCACTGCCTCAACACGGTGAGGACGCACACATGCATCTGTCCATACATGTCCTACAGCAGACAGCTACTTAAACATGCCAATGTCCCTTCATGTAGTTGAACCTGGAGGGCAATCCGCTGTACTTCCAGAAGACTCATCGCACATGTACTGTCCGACACCTCTCCCCCAAGGCTGTTGGCCTCAAAGTGGGTAAAATATTGGTGACATAAAGGAGTGCATTTAAATCCCATTCTCGTGTATTGTTTTTTCACAGCTTAAACTTGATGGTGTCGCGCTCTCCTCCTCCGAGTTATCTGTAAGTTTCCGTCAGTGTAAAATGTGTGTACAGCAGAAAGTCTAAAAGGAGAGCATTCCTTTCCCCAGGTTCTGCCAAAAGCCGGACAACTGATTGTCCAGCTCCAGTTGTCCCCTCCGGTGGAGTTAGAACAAAGTCATGCAGATGTGTCAAGCGGAGCTGGGGAGCTCAGCGATAGTCTTTCAGTGGGGGATGTGCGAGTCTCACGTGCTCACAAAAAGAAGTCCCGGGTACGATGGAGAATGCTGATCCAAGTGTGGTAGAGTTGGCAGTTGTGATATATTCTCTACATTTACTTGAAGTAATTTTGTGGTGCAGCCCAAGGTTAAAGTGCGCCAAGCAAGTATCTCTGAACCCAGTGATACGGACTACCAGGCAGTGTCCTCCTCACAGGGTGGGTTATTGAGACCGGTATGACAGGTATTTTGGTTCTGCTTGTTTCAATATCGCTTGCCTCTAAGGAGGTCATGTTTTCAGTAATGTTTGTGCAATCGCTAGTTTCCGAGCAGGATTTGACATTAACTGACAAACCGTTGCCACAAAACTTTTGGAAGGCTGTGCCATGGACCAGGATGGGGAAAAAAAACTCTTGCATTGCTCCGAATCCAGATAAATGTAATAGAGTCTATGGGAAGGGAAGCAAGACCACATCTTCAAAATTAAAATAATGCAAAGCAAAGCCTGTGTTCTAATGGAGAAAAAGAAGTCAACATTATTTACAACTGTATTCTGATGTTGGACTGACTCAGACGTGGAAACGGAAAATAATTCACTGTAATCATTATTAGTTAGTTTTTTTTTTTTCCATATCCAAGGGAGGCGACAGAGAGGCTCTGGTCGCACTGAGTCAGATGTATATTTTTAGACTTGTTAAGCTGTGGCGTCGGTCTGCACTGTAATGAGTGCCAGTGTGCTTCCTTCCCAGACATTGCTCTTCCACACCAAGAAGAGATCGAGCGCATGTCCAGTTTCAGAGAGCAGCTTGGTGAGGACTGGCTGCGGTACCAGCACCACCTGGATGTAGATGTCACGCCGCCTCCTGCCAAGACTGTTCATGGCTTGGAAACACTGTCCAGCAGTCTTGACATACCCTTTTGTCTATCCTCTGAGGTTCTTCCTCCACCACTTACCTCATCTGAACCAAGGGTGCCAATGCCCGAGTCGGAGGCCGAGCAAGAGACAGAGTCCACATTGCAGTGGCCCAGTCAGAGCCCTCCGCACACTGAGTCCACTTTGGAAGACACTGCGGTGGATGGTCCGGTGGCAGTCCAGCTCTGTGCATCTGGACACAGTTTGGATTCCCAAAAGCCAGTCAGGGACGAGTGTGGCATTTCTAAGGAGGGAGACCAAGAGGAAGACCTGGGAGGTAGTTATGACATAAACAAAATACATGCTTGACATATGTTGTTATCAAACACCACTTTATGAAGTATTTTCGAGTGCAGTGGACCAGTGTCTGCCGCTCCTGGTGGGTGTCTTACCTGACAAAGAGGATGAAAATGAAAAAAGTCAGGATGAGAAGAGGAAGGAGGTGTTTCTGCGTGTCAAACTGCGGCATTTGCTTGAGGTAGACGTGCAGTCAGGCCAGGAGCGATGTCGCCTTGAGCTCGACTGCCTGGCCAGCGTCGATGCCACGCAGGCAGCTTGGACCCACAGGGTGAAGTCACGTAAAATAAAAAAAAAAATAAAAAAATATATATACATACACACACACATATACATACACACACACACACATATATATATATATATATTTTTTTTTTTTCATTTCAGGAGACCATAGGAATGTTTCCAGCTGTGGAGATCAAGTTTCATTATATCATGAAGGAAAAGAGGCGGCGATGTTATGTCCTTCTAGATGATGACCCAAAGCATGCCCTCAAGGTTGTTAACATGTGCATGCAGCCCAATGATCGTGTAGCAAACAAAGAACAAAATTCGGGTTCAGACCTGTGCTATGACCAATAGCGTGTTTGATTTGTGTTATTGTAAAATGTTTTTTTGCCCAGGATCTTGTTGATGCGCTGTCACTTGTGGCAGAGGCCAACCGCCGCCGTGAAGCAGAGCTTCTTCCAGGCTGTGTTCATTTGCAGTGCCTTCGTTGCGGGTCAGAGTTCATGGAGGCTGGAGGTCAAGCGACGACTACAAGGCCTATGATGCTGCCAGAGGGTGGCGATGCGCAAGATGGCAAAGCGTTGATGGAATGTGATGAGGGTGACAAAGGTGAGCAAGCTAAATCATGCAGAGGCAGTGAGTCAGTTCTTAAAAACACCCTCATTTTCTGTCAAAACAAATGCATGGTTCATCTCGTGTGTTTGGAGTGCAAGATGGAAATACTGGGCATGTTTGTGAAAGACAAAGCCGTGATGTCTTCATGGCTCTGTTTTCCCACATACAGCTAAGAGTATCATCCAAGCGATTATCTTCTCCTCAATCTTTTTTTTTTAACCTTCATAATCAACTGCCAACAGATTAGATTCAGCTAGCAACCACCTATGTGTGCTTTGACCATGGTTCACGTAAAAGACCTGCACTGGCATGCACACTCTACTTTGTTCTTTAGATGTTTTGAAGATTTCTCAACACCAGGTGGGACTACTGTAGTTTGGTTGAAAATTCAGTACATTGCCTGAAGCATTGTGAACGGTTGTTTGCCTCTACTGGATGTGCCCTTTCACCCAAAGTCATTTGGGAGAAGATCAAGCTCTTCTCTCACATAAGGAAGACAAGTGGTATGGGAAAAGGATGGATGAATATAATAGCATGTTTTTTATAGGCAATCTTCTTTTTGTATACATGTCAATACTGTGCATAGAAAAGCGGACAACTGATGATTAATTCTTCCAATAACATTAAAAAAAAAAGATTTTGAGGCCTTTCTGCCGGTACCTGTTCTCCTAATGTTTTGTGTGGCTTTTCTTCAGTTCCTGTAGTTTCCTGCCAATGTCAAAATCATGTCTGTTAGGTTAATAAGATATGCCGAATTTGTCCAAAGGTATGAATATGTATGTGGGAATGTTTTCCTGTCTTTTTGTCAGGCCTGTGAAATATTGTGTTTCCTGCCTCTCCCTGGACCTTATAATGCGATACAGGATAAGCAGTAGATTTTAATGGATTTTTCCACCATTTTGTCATTTTTTGCTTTTTCCAGGAAACTGTGATAACTGTCCAGAATGTGGAAGTGACCACTTGATCCAGCTAGTTGGCCAGTCATTCCCATACAGCAGTACGCCAACCCAACGCCCATTAAGGGCAGGCAATAAAGACATCAAGGTGTCATTCATGAATGGAAGATTTTCCCTCCTCTGAAAATACTTTCAATAGTAGTGACCTGAAATGTCACACTCTCCAACAGGTGATCCCTTGTATCAGCGATAATCCGGTGGAAGCTGCCATTACTGCCGTCACAGCGGACCCCGCGTTTTACGATGGGGAAAACGGGTCTGACTCTTTCTCCCTGTCCTTCAATGCTGACTACCAAAGCAAAGAGGATTTGGCTGGCAGCTACAGCTACACTACCATCTCTGCTACACCGCCTGTATTCCAGCCTTCAGGAAGAGCCAACTCTGTTGGTGTGTGATGGCTTTATTCAACTATGAATCCAACTGTATCGTAATTTACGACACCCTGCAAGAGACTTCGGCCACTGTTAAAATTTATGTCTTCGTATAATGAACGTACAAATATATAACAAAAATTTCAGGTGAACATAAGCCAAGCAATGAAATCCACAAGACTTGTGAACAAAACTGTTCCAAAATGTGTGTTATTTATTTGGGTGAGCTGAGGTAAACACTTCAATCTAATGAATCAATTAATTACAGTATCTACCGCATTTTATCTAGAGCCTCACAAAAATTCAATGTAGTTTCCCTTGTCCCGTGCCACCCCATTTCAAATTTATGTGAAAATTGGGTTTGCATCTTACATGTATTCCTACTTGCTTACTACTGTGAAAAAAAGCTCTCTAAAACAAAAATAGCACATGGATTTTGTACTTTCTGATAAAACGGTAGCTTCAACAAGCAAATGTTCTTAAGGTGTCGTTTACTTGAGTGGATTTCCCCAGGAAACTTAGACCAGCTGACTGAGGCCTTTGAGGTGGTCGACCATCGGCTGAAGCTTTTCTTGGATGTGGATGTCTTCGAAGAGGAAGAGGAGCTCAGTTGTTTCCTAAAGGTGAGTAACTGTTGTGCTCACATGCAAGTTACATGTCTGCAGGCTGAACGTCCATTTTACTGCCAGACATCACTTGTGAAATTTGGGGAGCCAGAAGAGTTTCCATCTCTGGTGGTGGTGTCAGACAAGAGAATCTATGTCCTTGAAGTAACATCAGGAGCCCGGTGAGTAGCTGAGGAACAGTGAATACTTGTACTTTTAATGTGCTATCGTAAACCTTGTGTCAAAAGTGTTTGGGGTTTTTGTAGGTTCTTGACTAAAAGATTTGTTAAGTCCCTCTTCTGTTTTTTGGGAGTTCCTGCCACTGCTAAAGTTAACCTCGGTCTGCATTCATTACCTCCCAGCAAAGGACAGCTGTCTGATTGGCTCCAGAAGCGTGACTGCCACCCAATCTTAGAGCTCAGCTACCTGGAGGTGGGGCTTGGCTCCCAGAGCATCCACATTGCCTTTGAAGATGGGGAAGTGATGGGCGTGGCCTACACCCTCCTGGTGCGGGACAGTATACGCTGCAAACACTTTTTTGGCCTGTTGACAGGTAAGAAACTCAAGCCAAACACGAGCACGAGCGGAAAACACTTCCTGTTCAACATGTGGAAAACACATTTAAGGACAACTCGCATTGTGTGAGAAATAAATTCACTGACCCTTTCCTGCTCCACTTGTTGATTGTGCTGCTTTCCGCTAAACACAATCTGAACATTGCCGCTGCAGCTGTCAGATTAGCATGGTCTTCTTGCCACAGAAACGGCGGGGTGGTAAAGAAGTCCTATACGTTAAATCTGTGTGACGAGCAGAGATTTATTGTTTGAGGTGAAGGACTAATGTCTTACTCAAATGAAGTTCTTCAGGTGGCCTTCGGCTTAAATCAAGCAGCTGCTTCTGTTTGCTCCAAATGTGTCGAGTTCTTTCCTCATGTCATTGCTCTCTGTAGGAATTGTGCGTGAGATGGCGCATCGGTCCGACAGCAAACTGAGGTCAATCTCAACCACCAGACTCAATCCTCAGCACCATCTCTGGTATTTCCACACGTGCAACGAGACAAGACTTGCGCGCAGGAGCTCATTTTTATCCAGACACACATCTTCTTTCCATTACAATCAGATTTTTTTTTTTTAAGACTTCAACTTGTAACACGGCTCCGTTAAATTAGCTGGTAAACCGCACCTTAATTGGGAGCATGTGTTACGCCCCCAGACGGGCGTATGTTTTTGTACAGGTTGTTGTTAGCCACCTTTTATTTGTATGTTTTGCGCCACTCATTGGCAGTCTTTTCGCTCCTCTGAAGCGGTACAAGATAGCTAACATGAAAGCTTGATTCAGAAATACGGGGTGATTGAAAAAGAATAAGACAAAGGCATCACATGATATTTCAAAAACAAAAAGCAATCAGAAACTCGAGCTTGGACATGTGTTGTACATACCTTCAAATTTTTATTTCATCATTTACACATGTTCAATGTGGCCACCACCGGCTGCACGGAAAACATCAAGCCGATATGAGAATTCCTCCCCAACGTGCGGATGTCGCGGTGCACCGTGTTGATTGCAACTAGAAAAGAAATGTATCTTCTTGAAAATCGTATCTTATTCGAATGAAAATATGCCTCAGCTGTGCATTGGTGGGAGAGGTGCTACAAACCTTGCTCTGCTACAGTGAGCAGTTATGAAACATGAAATAAGAACTTAAAGGGATGTACAACAAGCTAGAGTTTTATATTTTTCATTCTTGACATCACATGATGATTTTGGCTTCTTGTTTTTAAATCTCCCTGCACGTGTAGTATGTCACTACACTGCGCGCAAAAACATGTTCTGTTCATGGTCTTGTTCTTTTCCTGCACCAGGCCTCTTGTGTATGAAGACATCCAGACAGATGTGGAGGATGGCCAGTTGCAGTTCTGCTACATTCTGGCCTTTTTGCTACAAGGTTAAACACACACACACACACACATATATATGTATGTATATATATGTATATATATATATATATATATATATATATATATATATATATATATATATATATATATATGTATGTATATATATATGTATATTAGAGCTGTCAAACGATTAAAATTTTTAATCTAATTAAAAACTCAACTGTCATAATTAACTCAAATTAACTAAAAATTAATCATGATTGCTCACTCATTTTTATCGTTTCTGAATTTCCTTTTATATTTTTGTCCTATTTTCCCCATTTTAATGCTCTCATCAACATGGAATCATGAATCAGTTTTCTATGTGCAAAATGCAAATATTTACTGAAATAACAATTTTGATTTTCAATTTTACATGAACATTTTTCACTTGGAGCAGTTATTCACACATTATCTCTCACACAATATTACTGTCCATCAACAACAGTGAAAACAATATTTTGTCACACAACAGCTGCTTGAACAGCTTTATTTAGGGAATCAAAACAGCGCAATATAACATTATAAAGTGCACATCTAAGGTAAACTAGTACTCAGCCTATAATGGATTTAAGCCATGGTTGCATACTTCGTTTTTCTCAAATTTGCTTTGAACACAGCAGTCAGGCTGTGTTAATGTAAAATTGAAAATCGAAATTATTTCAGTAAATATTTGCATTTTGCACATAGAAAACTGATTCATGATTCCATGTTGATGAGAGCATTAAAATGGGGAAAATAGGACATAAAATATAAAAGGAAATTCAGAAACGATAAAAATGCGTGAGTAATCATGATAAATTTGTAGTTAATTTGAGTTAATTATGACAGTTGAGTTTTTAATTAGATTAAATATTTTAATAGTTTGACAGCTCTAATATATATATATATATATATATATATATATATATATATATATATATATATGTATGTATATATATATGTATATATATGTATGTATATATATATGTATATATATTAGAGCTGTCAGTTTAGCGCGTTTATATCGGGATTAATTTAAATGAATTTTATCGGGATCAAAATTTTTCTCGAGATTAACGCGGAGACGTCACAGCGGATGTTACGTTGCTCTATAAATAAACCAGAAACAAAACATCAAGCGCGCTGCGCGGTCCACGCGCGTTTGTTTTGCCAGCCACGGCAGCGCGAGACACTGAAACGGATACTTAAATAGCTCATGAATGGAAAGTTTACTTTTAAAAAGTTGCCAGACTGTTCCACTGACAAGACCAAAGTTACCTGTATGTTTTGCAGTCGTAAACCGAGCTATCATCATAGCACGTCGAGTCTGAAATACCACTTAATGGCCAAGCGCACAGCTGACGTTCTACTCCGCCCCTTGTCTCAGACAGACAGCTATGGATAATTTCAAAACGAAGAAAATGGATGACACGACGAAGAACAAATTTGCTGAACGACTCCTGTTGGATTGAACCACCAGACTCAATCCTCAGCACCATCTCTGGTATTTCCACACGTGCAACGAGACAAGACTTGCGCGCAGGAGCTCATTTTTATCCAGACACACATCTTCTTTCCATTACAATCAGATTTTTTTTTTTTAAGACTTCAACTTGTAACACGGCTCCGTTAAATTAGCTGGTAAACCGCACCTTAATTGGGAGCATGTGTTACGCCCCCAGACGGGCGTATGTTTTTGTACAGGTTGTTGTTAGCCACCTTTTATTTGTATGTTTTGCGCCACTCATTGGCAGTCTTTTCGCTCCTCTGAAGCGGTACAAGATAGCTAACATGAAAGCTTGATTCAGAAATACGGGGTGATTGAAAAAGAATAAGACAAAGGCATCACATGATATTTCAAAAACAAAAAGCAATCAGAAACTCGAGCTTGGACATGTGTTGTACATACCTTCAAATTTTTATTTCATCATTTACACATGTTCAATGTGGCCACCACCGGCTGCACGGAAAACATCAAGCCGATATGAGAATTCCTCCCCAACGTGCGGATGTCGCGGTGCACCGTGTTGATTGCAACTAGAAAAGAAATGTATCTTCTTGAAAATCGTATCTTATTCGAATGAAAATATGCCTCAGCTGTGCATTGGTGGGAGAGGTGCTACAAACCTTGCTCTGCTACAGTGAGCAGTTATGAAACATGAAATAAGAACTTAAAGGGATGTACAACAAGCTAGAGTTTTATATTTTTCATTCTTGACATCACATGATGATTTTGGCTTCTTGTTTTTAAATCTCCCTGCACGTGTAGTATGTCACTACACTGCGCGCAAAAACATGTTCTGTTCATGGTCTTGTTCTTTTCCTGCACCAGGCCTCTTGTGTATGAAGACATCCAGACAGATGTGGAGGATGGCCAGTTGCAGTTCTGCTACATTCTGGCCTTTTTGCTACAAGGTTAAACACACACACACACACACATATATATGTATGTATATATATGTATATATGTATATATATATATATATATATATATATATATATATATATATATATATATATATGTATGTATATATATATGTATATTAGAGCTGTCAAACGATTAAAATTTTTAATCTAATTAAAAACTCAACTGTCATAATTAACTCAAATTAACTAAAAATTAATCATGATTGCTCACTCATTTTTATCGTTTCTGAATTTCCTTTTATATTTTTGTCCTATTTTCCCCCATTTTAATGCTCTCATCAACATGGAATCATGAATCAGTTTTCTATGTGCAAAATGCAAATATTTACTGAAATAACAATTTTGATTTTCAATTTTACATGAACATTTTTCACTTGGAGCAGTTATTCACACATTATCTCTCACACAATATTACTGTCCATCAACAACAGTGAAAACAATATTTTGTCACACAACAGCTGCTTGAACAGCTTTATTTAGGGAATCAAAACAGCGCAATATAACATTATAAAGTGCACATCTAAGGTAAACTAGTACTCAGCCTATAATGGATTTAAGCCATGGTTGCATACTTCGTTTTTCTCAAATTTGCTTTGAACACAGCAGTCAGGCTGTGTTAATGTAAAATTGAAAATCGAAATTATTTCAGTAAATATTTGCATTTTGCACATAGAAAACTGATTCATGATTCCATGTTGATGAGAGCATTAAAATGGGGGAAAATAGGACATAAAATATAAAAGGAAATTCAGAAACGATAAAAAATGCGTGAGTAATCATGATAAATTTGTAGTTAATTTGAGTTAATTATGACAGTTGAGTTTTTAATTAGATTAAATATTTTAATAGTTTGACAGCTCTAATATATATATATATATATATATATATATATATATATATATATATATATATGTATGTATATATATATGTATATATATGTATGTATATATATATGTATATATATTAGAGCTGTCAGTTTAGCGCGTTTATATCGGGATTAATTTAAATGAATTTTATCGGGATCAAAATTTTTCTCGAGATTAACGCGGAGACGTCACAGCGGATGTTACGTTGCTCTATAAATAAACCAGAAACAAAACATCAAGCGCGCTGCGCGGTCCACGCACGTTTGTTTTGCCAGCCACGGCAGCGCGAGACACTGAAACGGATACTTAAATAGCTCATGAATGGAAAGTTTACTTTTAAAAAGTTGCCAGACTGTTCCACTGACAAGACCAAAGTTACCTGTATGTTTTGCAGTCGTAAACCGAGCTATCATCATAGCACGTCGAGTCTGAAATACCACTTAATGGCCAAGCGCACAGCTGACGTTCTACTCCGCCCCCTTGTCTCAGACAGACAGCTATGGATAATTTCAAAACGAAGAAAATGGATGACACGACGAAGAACAAATTTGCTGAACGACTCCTGTTGGATTGACCTGGCGCTTTAAGAGGCGGGGCTGCCACTGACAGGTGACGTTCGCGCGATGTATAAATAGCGTTTTGTTTCGTGAGTGAATACACTCGCTTCGTCGTCGGCATGGCTCAATGTTAAGCTACGCGAGTGCTTCTTATCAAGTCAGATGTGTAAAGTTAGCTTTTAGATTCGGTCATGATCGGTTGCTTTGGTTGCCGCATCGCTATGCAATCACAGTCAGTTACCGTTCGCAATCGGCAATTTAAACAGCGTGAGCTAAAATGTTGCTAGAACAGGGCTGTCTTTATTTAGCTCATTTTTGCATAGTTGTCATGTTTGTCCGTCTGCAATCTGACGTTTAAACGAAGTAAATTGCGTTGCAGCTGGGGTAAATATGCCGGCGCTCCACTTCCGGGTGGGACCTTTGGGACTTGTAGTTCTTTTGTTCGATTCGACTTGATATGTTCATGCCGGCGCTCCACTTCCGGGATTGAGTATTGGGACTTGTAGTTCTTTTGTTCGATTCGACTTTGTGTTGAATGGTTGTTGAATAATGATGACGATAATGATACATAGTGAAATCAGGATTGATTACATTATTTATTAAACGTATTGTTAGATAAAGGTATTCATTAATGTCAATTATATACATATTTACATTGCGATGCAGAAAGATAGATATATAATTTTTTTACTGCATTTATGTGTAGTTTAGGTTATTACCTGCTTCTGATACTTCTGTTACAACTACTACTACTCCTACTTCTGCTGCAAAGTGCTCCAATAAATGATCCAAAAAGTACAGAACGAGAGATCCTTCCATGCTGACCGACAATCCCTAACTGAACAACCATTACTGATTGCCAGCGAGAGCCTCCATTACAAGAATCCGAAATGATGTCGACACAAAACCGTAGAGAGACTTCCGAGCAAGAAGGACCAACAGAATCAGCATAGCCTGACTGCTGTGTTCAAAGCAAATTTGAGAAAAACGAAGTATGCAACCATGGCTTAAATCCATTATAGGCTGAGTACTAGTTTACCTTAGATGTGCACTTTATAATGTTATATTGCGCTGTTTTGATTCCCTAAAAAGAGCTGTTCAAGCAGCTGTTGTGTGACAAAATATTGTTTTCACTGTTGTTGATGGACAGTAATATTGTGTGAGAGATAATGTGTGAATAACTGCTCCAAGTGAAAAATGTTCATTTAAAATTGAAAATCAAAATTGTTATTTCAGTAAATATTTGCTTTTTGCACATAGAAAACTGATTCATGATTCCATGTTGATGAGAGCATTAAAATGGGGGAAAATAGGACAAAAAAATATAAAGGAAATTCAGAAACGATAAAAAAATGAGTGAGCAATCATGATTAATTTTTAGTTAATTTGAGTTAATTATGACAGTTGAGTTTTAATTAGATTAAAAATTTTAATCGTTTGACAGCTCTAATATATATGTATGTATATATATATGTATATATATGTATGTATATATATATATGTATATATATGTATGTATATATGTATGTATATATATGTATGTATATATATATGTATATGTATGTGTGTATATATATATATATATATATATATATATATATATATATATATATATATATATATATATATATCCCCTCTCCCTTTTAAATCACAATTACCACCATTACGTCTCTGTTGGACAGCATATAGCTGAGATTTGGCGCCACAGGTGAAGCAAGTTACATTCATTTCCGCGAGAAATGTGGGACACCGCCCTGTTTACAGTCTACCTCAGGCAATTTTCCACACATATCAGTGGAATTTGTAGCTCTGCCATTCGAGCGTGTCCAGATCTGCCCTGTTCGACTTATACTTAACATTTCAGACACTCAATGCCAACATGCGTCTTTGTTTGCCACAGTGTATACATACTTCGTGTCCACACATTAGCATTTTGTGTGCATGTTAAACATGTGGTCACACTCAAATGCATTGGTGGGCTTTGACCTTCACCTTCTAGGTGACCAAAGAATGAAACAATGAGTGCATGAAACATGGTCATATTTAAGCAAGGGTTGTCTCTTGCCTGCGTGCCATTCCAGAAAACACGTGGGCACCGAAGACTGTGCTGGCGACCCGAGAGACTCTGTACTTGTTGAGCGAGGATCACCAGTGGAGGAAGAGCACAAACCACCTGACAACAGTTAACGGCACCCCGGAGCCGAGCAGCGGGAGCTTCTCTCTTCTGAAGACGCTGCCCATCAGCTTTGTGAGCTCCATCGACCTGTGGCCCAATGAGCAGCCGCAGATGGATGTCAAGCTCTACGACGAGGTGAGCCCCACTCTAGATTGTTACATTGTTGGTTGCAATTGTTTTCGTTTATTGACAAATCTTAATTTAATCTTCAAGACACAGAAAGAGGAGAAGACATGGCACATTCGCTCAGAGAGTTCTGAGCTCCTACAGGCTCTGCTGGCCTGGATCCGAACACATTGGGAGTCCATGTTTGGCGTTAAGCTACACACAACTGTCCACGGCAAAGAAACGTAACAAAGAGACCCACGTTCTCTCTCTCTCTCTCTCTCTCTCTCTCTCTCTCTCTCTCTCTCTCTCTCTCTCTCTCTCTCTCTCTTTCTCTTTCTCTTTCTCTTTCTCTCTCTCTCTCTCTCACTCTCTTTCTCTCTCTCTCTCTCTCTCTCTCTGTACCTGCCCCTTCAAAGCGGCAGGCAGGTCCAAGTACCAAGTTTTGTTTTGTTTTTTGTGAAGCAGTCAACACACGTATGCAGGAAGCCTCACACTCGCAGGTAATTTGAGTCCCAACATCCTGCAGCTGTGAGCGTTCATGTAATAATTTATTTCTTTTCAATTGTCTTTTATTATTTTCTATTAGAGCAACATTGTTTGCAAACTGTGTATATAAATGAATTCAAACAAATGCAATTTATTGGTTTTATTTATGACTACAGTAAACCCCTGCTAGCGGTGGGAGATCGGGAGCCGAGCCCTGTGAAAATTACCAATAATTGATGTCTCACCCAAAAAAATTTTGATAATTGCCATAGTTTAAACTGTAAATGTACCACAAACAATAATCCCCAAATGCTTAAGTATAATTTCAAACTCATATTACAACATTAGCCTTAAAAATAAATGCCTTTCAGATTACTTGATCTTGAACAAATGTACTGGAAATGTGTAGCAGAGCTGAAACACATAGCCTGAGCTTCACCACGACAAAGATTTTAGTCTCTCACTCAAAGCGTGCATCACTTCAACGTACTGCCTTGACACACATTACGACTTTCATATTATCCAGGACTTGGGCATCATCTTGTGGCATTTTAGGGGAAAAATAAAATAATCTGTTTATTAGTCATTAGTGAACAGGTTTACACTGTAATCCAAGTGTCCTCCGACCCCACTTTATGCCCAAAGTCAGCTGTGATACGCTGCATCTTGTCAGCAACCTTCATGATGATAAGCAGCATAAAAATTGGATCAATAGCAGCATAACTCAGAACGTCAGAGAGAGATATTAGCGCCCGCCTTTGTTGCTTGGATTTTTCTTCCAAGGATCACATACAAATAAATGAAGTATGCATTAGCCACATTCATCATTCATTTATTTAACAGACTGGAAACAATCCATCACAGTAGTTCAAGGTATGCATATGCTATATATACCTGGTGATGAAGCAAAACTTTGTGGATTTTCTGGCGTTTTGCAAGTGGCTGCTTGGGCATCTGATCGGGATGCATCCTGGACACCTCCCTGGTGCTCCAGACATGTCCCACCGGAAGGAGGCCCTGGGGACAACCCGGGACACACTAGACACACTATCTCTAACATTGGATGCATGTTTGGTGGAAAACAAGGGAGTGAGAGATGAGATAGATTTTTTTTTTCCTTCTATCTTGCCTCTCAATGTAGAATGTAAGTCATACATTGCAGGCATGGAACACTAGCTATCGATTTTTTATTTTAATCTCTGATGCGCACCACAAAAGAAGACAGTGGGCTACAAAATGCCCTCAAAGTTGCATCTTGGAAAACCATAGATTATAGTTTTTGATTGTTGCTGGATGGATGGCTGCTGAAGTTGAGGATGAGGAGAGCAGCGTCGGCGTGGAGTGCAGATGCGTATTTGGAACTGAGAGTCGCCACTTGGAATTGAAATGGATTTACATGGGACAGGAGAAGTCAACCAATCTCTTTTTTTCATCAATGGATGCTACAGCTTATTGTTGACTTAGAAACTTACCGCTAGCTTGTAGCCAACGTGCACATTTTGAGCATTGCGTCTCTGATCCACTGGTGAAAGGACACTTTGATTCTCTCCTATTTCATCTCAAAGTGCTTTAAACAACAAAGTGTATGAGTGAAAAGTGGTTAGGATTGCACGGCTTTCTTTCATGTTCTGTGTTGTGTTTAGTATTTTACTTTATGTTAACTGTTTTGTTAAGCGCTTTATTACAGCTGCAGCTGTTGTGAAAGCGCTATATAAATCAGGATGTATTGTGTTGTATTGCTGCCGGGTGTTTCACCGCAAGCTCAGCTCACCCCATTCCAGTGAAGTTCTGTATCCTCTCTGAGTCGTATGGATGCTACACTAACCAACTCCAGTGTGTAAATATTTCTTCTTGCCACCAGTGCGCCACATGTGTTGTGCACATGATTGTTGAAGAGATGGATCACCTTCAGCTGAACCCATGTGGTCCAAACCAATAAATGAGGCGTTGAAAATCAACATGTTTTGCGATTTTGGACTTGCTTGTCTCAGGAACAGTTTGCTGTCTGTGGGAAAGTTTGGGGTGAAAGGGTCAGAGTCAGGTGCACCACAGCAAGCACAATTAAAGGGTGTGCAAATTAAGATGGAATTTCAAGACTGTTCCAAGTTGCAGTGGCGGGTCTGTGAAGGGGCAGACAGGGGCCAGTGCCCCTGTAGCACTGATTTTGGACGCCCTGTGGCCCCCCCCTCCGAACGTAGACTATACAGTAGTGCCCAGTCGCCGACGCCAAAGGTTGAACGAAAGTGCCTGGCTTAACATTCTCGTCAGACCTTTTAGTGCGCTGCACCATTGAAAAAAAATGAGCGCGAAGAGGAGAAGCAGGCCCCAAGACTACCACAACACCGAGTGATATTATATTGTCAAGACCACAACACAAAACCAAGCAAGCCTGCAACAGTAGGAGTGCTGAAGTGTAATTCCTCTTCACTGTTAAACATTTTAAGTTAAAAATGAAGAGACAGATGAAGATCCTGAGAATGAGGAAACTGAGAACTTTTTTTGAACCCTTTATAGTGGCAATTATTGGTTTCTATGAAGTGATCATGATTCAGTTACTGCTTTGCTCTGTTACATGACAGAAAATAGGGAAAATGTAAAAGTAAAAGCGGTTGCTTGCAAATGTCTATTTTGATTGACCCTTTCATGCACCCTGTAACCTGATAACATGATAAACTGTCCACTCTAGTCACCGCCGTCCCTTAAGGGGTTTTAATATCCCTTTTTATTTTTTAATGTTTATTTAACAGGAACAATATATAAGACACTGCCTTTTAAAATTGGGACAATTATATGCATCTAAAACATCTAGCTTCAGTGTGTTTGCAATTTTTGTCCCTGGTCAGGCTTTAGAATGTATTAATTTATATTTACTGAATACAATAAATGAATAAATAAATCAATGCAATTAATAAATAGCATTCATGAATACAGTCATTCATTCATTTTCCAAACCGCTTTATCCTCACTAGGGTCGTGGGGGGTTGCTGGAGCCTATCCCAGCTGTCTTTGGGCAGCAGGCGGAGGACACCCTGAATACGTTGCCAGCCAATCGCAGTTCATGAATACATTTTAGACAATTATGTGTGTTTGAGCGCCTAAACAGTGGAAGTGTAGCAGTTTAGTGTATATGCTGTGTCCATGCAAAAATTATGTCTACATCTATTCGGTTTGTCTTTCTCCACAGACATCAGAAAATGTAAAGAAAGACCCGCCAATGCAGAACGGAGTTTTTCCACATTAAATCTTGGGAAAACATACATACCTCATGTCCACTATGAATGATGATAGATTAAGCAATCTTAGTGTACTTTGCATTGAGTCTAGGAGGTCAAAAGCACTGAATCTTGAATCACTTCGGACGGTTTGCCAGAAATCACCAAAATCGCAGAATACAGTTGCTGTAGTAGTAGGGGAAGTTTAAGACTACATCAGAATCAGAATCATCTTTATTGGCCAAGTATGTAGAACACACAAGGAATTTGTCTCGGTATAACACGCTGCATTAGTATCATCATAAACAAGAACATGACAAATAGGTATGGAAGGACAATTTCGTAATGTAAGTGAACTGTAGTTTCAAGCAGAGCTAAAGTGATCAGTGGTAGAATACAATACTATTACAGTTTGTACAGTTGGTGCAGAAAATCATGAAACCATTTTAGAGTGACCAGTAACAATATTTGTTGTACAAGAAGAGTGACTACGTCAGTGACTGTTTAGGGAGTTAATGTATTCCACAAGATCAGCGCCTATATGAATCTTTTATCAGCACTTAATTCAGTACTACTGTGATTATTATACTGTTTTTCATTGTCACTGTAATGTTATGTCCGCAAAGGTTTCAAAGTTTGATGAAAATAAAAAGTCAAATAAGATCTGGGTTGAATGTGCCCCTCTATCAAAACCACTGGCCCCAGCCAGGCCCCCTCACTGAAATTGATCTAGAACCGCCACTGCCAAGTTGGTACCTCTGTCGGCAGAATTTTGAGGCCAAAACCTCTTCCCCAGTCTCGCTCATCCACGTCGCAATAATTTGACCCCTTGTTCCCTCTGATAATTTCACAAGAGGAAGTTGTGGCTGAGCAAACATTTTGTGGAAAAAAAACACCACATCTGGATGAGATACTGGATTGTAATAATGGTGTACAGTTTGGCATTTTGAAGCTGCATGATAATTGACTGACTTCAATTCTATTTTCATTTTTAAAGGTCACCACTGAATCTACTGTTGACCATTTCCGACTAAGTTCCGATGTCTTTATGTTCGTCTTAACAGCAACAAATTTAATGCTTACACAACTATTTATATATTCCAGTAAAAATGAGCATGGTTCTGCATACTGTTTCATGTATTTTAGCTCCTGTACAAGTCATCCAAAATGACACGTAGGAAATGCGCAGCATTGTGTGGGGACACCTGCATAGCAACCTAATCGCTTCATAAAAACAACTTTTGTGTTGAGTCCCCTCAAAAACAACAAAAACATAAAAACAGTCGGCGGTACCGTTCTCGGGTTTCAGGCGGGGAGGGCGGGTGTTTATTGAGGGGGCCACTTACGCGGCGCGACGAAGAGGAGGAGGAAGACGAGTCAGGAGCCCACAGAAGCCAACGCGTCTTGTTTGGCGCACCCCGGCGCGCGGGGTCACGGTGGGCTGAATGGACTCGGACTGAGCCTGAGCCAAGCACGCTAATTAGGAAAACCTGGTGGCGCAATTAAGCTCCTGGCGCGTACAAGGTGGGTGTTTGTTTTGGAGGCACTGAAACTTTGGTGGAGCGCTCGGCAGCTTTCCTTTCAGTGGGCAACTGGAGTTTATCTTGGCTATGCAGTTAAGTTTTAAAAGTGCGCTTGTCTGTTGAGTGGACTCCAGCCGATTCGTAGAGACCTTTGATGGTGGAGACGGTAAGTCAACACTCCATTTCATGAAATGTACTTTTTCAATATCGATTGTAAAACGAACTCAGAGTTTTACCACGTGACCCTGGAACGCGTCCTAGCCATGTTTAGTTTACCACTGAAACTCGGCAGAGCTCAAGGAACCAAACCGTTGACTGTGTGCTTCTCCACAGTTGTTCTCCTTTGCCATGAAGGTCGCAAAGCTTGACTGTAACTCGGCCGACTCTTGCGGCGCTCGGTGCGCGCGCGTGGCCTCGGTCGGTATCAGCTCCCTGAACCCTAAAATCCAGTTTTCTGTTTTGGGTTAGCCAGGAATGTTAAAACGCCTCCGCTTTGTCCGGATCCTTTGCACACACTTTCCAGACCAGACAACCCCCTCCCACCCCAAATCGTAACCCGTATGCAACAGTGGATATTAAAATGTGCCGTTTATTGGTCAACCTACGGCAGGTTTGCGCCGATTTGGCTTTGTCAAACACATTTAAGATACAATTTGTATTTTGTGTCCTGTCGAGGAGCTCCAACTATTTAATGGTGCGTTAACGAGGATTGAACCAAATCTCCACGATAACCAGAAAGTTATATGGCACTGCCTAGTTGACTTGACACTGCAAAAGTACAAGATACACGTAATTTAATTATTTCAATAGCCAATCAACATTTAGACGAGACTCCTCAGTTCCGTCAATCTAAAATTTCTGTTGAAGTTTCAGATAAATTTATAGAAAACTATCCCTTAGGTTCAACATAAAAAAAATCCCCCATAAAAAAAATCCCAGTCATTCAAAAACATTGTCCCTGACTGCACTTCAAAATATGGAGACCTTTAAAAAGACAGTAACAACTTTACTCTCAGAAAATGCTATATTCTTATTAGTCCCCTTCGTGTTGCTGTTTTTAAACTTGCCTTTTGCAACCGCTTAGTTTCATCAACTTTTAGTTTGAAACGTTTTTAAGCTCTTTTTAGCACTTGGAGGTAGTTTTGAAATGTAAAGCGAACGAATAAACACTTATTTCTTGTAGGTCCGCTTCCCTGAGCTGACGTTTTGCACACGAGGCACTGCAGTAAACTGTGACGTACTGTATTCGAGTCGAAGTGCCACGTCTTAGGACTAGTATATAATTTGTTTTCTGTTACACTGACAATGTAGAGGCGTGATGTGAAATCAATGTCTTTTTTTTGTTGAGAGCATTAGTGGTCAAAGCGAGGCTGGATTCAGCAGCCTTTTAATTTGCATCGTTTCTGCCACGGCTGCGAATCCCATCAGAGTAGTTAAATGGCGTTTGAAGGGACAGTCGCCTCTGTGAGCACTTAACCTCCTGACACTGCTGCCTCAACTTGTCTTTATCTCCGCTGCGCTCTGATTTTAAAGGTGGCGTTTTCGTAATTGTAGGGTGAAAACAGATGTCATTCTGCGGCTGGAATTGCTGCTACTTGCTTCTTGTCTCCTGCTGATACTTCTTTTGGAAAAGCTGTACAGCTCTATACGACAGTGAATCCCCGTTTTTCGTGGGAGGGGGAATTTCTTCCAGACCCATCTGTAGGTGGTGAAAATCTGCAATAGAAACAGGGTTTTCGATTTCAAACGTCCACAAACTTCATACACATTTTAACTTTTTAAAGCACGCTTCTTCCTTGGTTCTTGTTCTCGATGCATCAAAAAGTCACAGTTCTCCAAATAACAAATACGGTATAGCATGCAACATTGTACACGCTACTGTATTTCAATGTCAAAATATCATACAGAGCCATATAATTTGATCTGACTAAAGTCCACCTGCCTATTGCGGATATACAATGTGAAAGGCCTCACATACGGAAAAAAAACAACAACCCAAAATCCATTGCCTAAAAATCCTCCTACTGTATATAGCGTTTTGGGCAGGATTGTTAACATTTGTTCTAATACTGCAATCTTTAGTCTTTTAATAATCCCAGTGTGCATAGGTGCAGGACAAGACATTTTGCTAAACACTTGTAGTGAAAATGTTTTTGTATTTGTAGTCGAAGTGCGCAGCACGTGTACATTTGACTGTGAGCACATTGTGGTTATTGAAAAAAAATTTTCATGGTTAGCAGGCTTGCATGCGTTAAGATCTCAGAGGCTGAATGGAATTTCTCTGACAAAGACGATGCATGCCATATCCTCAATTTTGCCTAAAGAAAAAAAAGTTTGTTCAATTTTTACTGACCCTGCAAGAGTCGTTTTCTGTTCTGTTTGTTTTAAACTAGTATGTTGGCACTGGTCACATTGAATTGGTCCATATTTGAAATGCTTTTATGGCAATACTCAATTTACTCAATGAGCAAAAACTGCTTTTGGGGCCCATCAGAATCTTCAAAAGTCAACAATCACTGTTAAGTGCAAAAATTATTCCAAGCGTTTTGTATTTTAGGCCAGTTGTTGTCGATGCACAAGTGTACGATTTAAATATGATTCTTTTGTGTGTGCGGATATGCAATATTGACTGGCCGCCAATGCGCTGACGCTCAACAGTGAAGGAATAAATGGAGCAACTACAGCACCATCATCTGCTATTACTGCGGTGACTGTAAAGACAGAGAGACTTTCCACGCATGTGCCCAAATTTCTAATGGTTCACCATAAAACTAACCAGCTGTGTTCGGGGCACATTCATAGGCTATTTCCCCTATTTTGTCACATTTTTTGCTGATAGCGACGACAAGAAAGGCGCAGGGGTTGAATGGTTAACACATCTGCCTCGCAGTCCTGAAGTGTGTTTGAATACTTTGCACGTGGGAATTGCATGTTCTCCCTGTGCTTTATATGAGGATTTTCTTCTGGTACTTTGGCTTCGACCCATATTCCCAAAACATTCGTGTTAAGTTCATTGAGCATTCTGGATTTTCCTTAAGTGCCGATTGATTGTGGACAAGTCCAGTCCTATCGCTTGACCAAATTGCCCCAGCTCACCTGTGACTCTTAAGGATTAAGCTGCACACAAAATGGATTTAGAGGTGACGACAAAACACTCAGCACTGACAAACTAATCCTGGGGTATTCCTCAGATGACTTTGAAAGACAGGTACATATAGGGAAGATCAGTGCCCACAAACAAAGCCACTCAAAACTACAACCGCTCAAGGTATTAAATTATTGGCAGGAAGTAGCAAAATGCTGCTCATATCTGTGTTGATGACAAAAGTAAGCAAGCAGAAATCAAATTGAGATACAAACAAGGACAGCAACTGTCCCTGGGGGATGGGGGAAAAAAACAGCTTACCTTCAACAGGGCAGAGACAAAGAGCAAGGATGGTAAAACTAATAATAGAAAAATAAATGCATGAAAAAGGGAAGGCAATACCACACACAAGACGGTCTGCAAAAGTAAGTTTTAAGATGTTTTAAATCACGGGAATATCTTGATATATGTGAATAACTTTGCTCATTGGATTTTTGTTTTTTTTCCCCACCCCAAGCTCTTAGCTCCTCGACACCATGAGTTGGAGTTTCCTGACGCGTCTGCTGGATGAGATTTCAAACCACTCCACCTTTGTGGGGAAGATCTGGCTGACAGTGCTCATCATCTTCCGCATCGTCCTGACTGCTGTCGGCGGGGAGACGATCTACTACGATGAGCAGAGCAAATTTGTCTGCAACACGCAGCAGCCGGGTTGTGAGAACGTGTGCTACGATGCCTTTGCGCCGCTCTCACACGTCCGCTTCTGGATCTTTCAGGTAGGTTTTGCATTACGTGTAAGACTTGGCATCTAGTTTGTGACTAAAGTGAAGCCGTGTCCTCCTCAGGTCATTATGATCACCACTCCTACCATTATGTACCTGGGATTTGCCATGCACAAAATCGCCCGCATGGAAGACTCGGACTACCGTCCGCGACGTAAGAAGAGGATGCCCATCATCAGCCGTGGCGCAGTTCGGGACTATGAGGAGGCTGAGGACAATGGAGAAGAAGACCCCATGGTCGCAGAGGAGATCGAGCACGAGAAGCCAGACAAGGAGGAAAAAAGTAAGCGGTCATTGTCGCTCAGTTTTAAGGTGTGCACTCGTCAATGCTCAGTATATTCAAGACATAGAGAAGGATCCAAATGTAGCCTCTCTTGTAACTCATTACACTGTTAAAAATGAATAGAAGAAATGAGCCAGCAGTTGCATATTGTGTGGAGTGGAGCCCAGTACTGTGTCTTTGCAGCATGTCTCATTTCGCCACAAACCACTGTAAATAACTTATGCGCATTTCAGGGCTCACGTCTTGAGGGTTGAAGAGCTGCTTGGAATTCTTAAATGCTTGAATTTGATTGCTAGCTTTTCAAGGTTTGGAAAAAACATTCCTGAGCTTTGGATAAAGTGCAGGGCAGGCATTCTGACTGTGGCTTGTTCACAGAGGTGGCAAAAGTCCACTCACTTGACTTAGACAGTACAGATACTTGTGTAAAAGCAGTACTTATTACACTTTCTTTATTTACTGTAAGTACAGACAGAATACAGGTATACTTCAGAACAAAAGTAATTAAAAAAATGTCGGCCAATGAGAAAGGGATATATATGGCCTGAGTCTTTCTTGTGACTGGCTCCAAATCGATCATTGGGTCCAAAATTGCCATGCGAAATACACTATACGTTCATTGTTTTTTAATCTGGCATTTAAAAAAAAAAAGTTGAATGAGCGTAAAGATCCCCCCGCCCCCCCCGCCTCTCATTTTGCCCCCGCCCCAACGGTTTGCTGCCTCTAAGATACAGCATTTAAAGATGGAAAATTTGCCTTTGATTTCATCGACCACATTGCACATGGTAAATTAAACGATTTGAATCGTCTCCTCTCAGAATGTGCGAAATAAACTGTGCCTGTTCGGCAGACGCAATCTGGGTGTGCATTTAGTAAACCAGCCGCTTTCAGGTCTAATGAAGATTTGTCATGTGTGTGTTTGTGTTTGGTCACTTTTCAAGGCGTACAGGAGAAGAAGCATGACGGACGACGGCGGATCCTGCGAGATGGCCTGATGAAAGTCTATGTATGCCAGCTCCTGTGGCGCTCAGCTTTCGAAGTGGGCTTCCTTTGTGGCCAGTTCATTCTGTATGGCTTTGAGGTTATCCCCTTCTACACCTGCACTCGCTCACCCTGCCCGCACACAGTAGACTGCTTTGTATCTCGGCCCACGGAAAAGACTATCTTCCTCTTGGTCATGTACGTGGTGTCTTTCCTCTGCCTGATCCTCACGATCTTTGAAATCATGCACTTGGGCATCGGCAGTATCCGCGACACCTTCCGCAGGCGGGCCACCCTGAGGTCACAAACGCCCTCTCCCCTTCATGCCATAGCCTCAGCACCACCAGGGTATCACGCTGCTGTGAAAAAAGGAGCCAAAGGGGAGCTTAGAATCTCGCCAACGGGTGACTCTGGCTTGGACAGTTTTGGCAACTCGTCCCGTGACCTGGAGCGGTTGCGCAGGCACTTGAAGCTGGCACAGCAGCACTTGGACCTGGCCTACCACACGGAGGAGGGAAGTCCCTCACGCAGCAGCAGCCCCGAGGTCCACACTGTGGCGCAAACGCCAGCCGAGCAGAACCGTCTCAATTTTGCTCAAGAGAAGCAGGGAGATGTGAGCCAAAAAGGTATTTGCAAACCAAATTTCCAAGACGTTTCGTCATTACATTGACCGAGGGTGCTATCTCAATCGTTGATTTGCGTGCAACTTTGTCGACAAGGTAATCTATTTCTGTGATTGATGTCGTTATATTTTGGTAAATGATGCAGAATACATTGAATTGTGTAAAAGAAAAAATAGATATATATTCTGTAATACACACACAGACACACATCTCCATCTCCAATGGTTTTGTTTGAATTCCCAAGCTTGGCAATGACGCCGTGGATGTGCCCGGAGACTGAAAGGCACCGTGAAGCCCGTTAACTCTTGAGCTAGCTGGTTGCTAGCGCCTTTCGCTGTGCTGTAGAAAGTCCCACGAGGAATTGGTGGAGCCACTGGAGGCTTAAAACATATTTTTGTTTCGGAAACACGTAGGGCTGTGTAGAAAAGACCAAGCGGCATCCATTTTTCTCTGGGCTATGGTTTCAGCAGACCTCCCCACAGTGTTTGAGAGCAGAGACAACTTGATACATAAATACTAATATTTTGTAATTAAACACATTCCTGACTTCGCAGATACTATGTTGGGGACCTTTTCTAGAATATGTTGTGAATTTATGAAGATTAAAAAAAAAAATCTATTTTTAATGTCTTACTTTTTGTTCCCTTTCCAGGAATACGTGCCTGAACCTGCCTTCCGGATGTCTTCTGTCTTGTCATTCCTCAAGCCTTATCGCATTGGGTAAGGTGCGTCTGGAGAAACAGTTGAACCACTAAGAAAGGATGTGGATGTTTATGTGCGTGCATATGTGTGAAAGAAAAAGAATACTCCTTTCAGTACTACATGTCCGTTGAGAGAGCCGGGGGTGGGGGGAGGCAGGAAAGAGCTCATTCACCTTTAATGGCTGTTATGTGGTTGGTTAGTTTTTAACGAAAAGCCCAAGGCAGCCCTGCTACTCGCGAGCTCACTTATTTTGCCCTGAAATCCCTTTCCATTCATGCCACTTTGGGTGCCCCCATTCTGTTCTTTTTCTCCTTCTCTCAAAAGTAACAGTTTTTTTTTTGTTGTTTTTTTTGTAAGCTTGTGTAGATATTTCTGGAGCAGTGCTCATTGTTGTTGTTTTTCTTAGGCTTATTTCTTTCTTTGTTCCAAATTGTTGAACTGGGAAATGCTTGAATTCTTCATGTTCCAAAAACATTCCTAAGGAATTCCAAAAAAAAACGTTTGCAATACATTTCATTCATACTTTTGTGTAAAACTACCCCCGCCCCCCTCCGGCCCCGCTTCAATGAGTTTTCCTTCCCAAAATGATATGATTCACCTTCGTCACTGCAGAGGGTTTGGAAAACAGTGACTTTTTTTTTCTTTGGCTTCTTGGCTAAACCTCATTGAGCTGTGTGGTGATCAGCAGCGCCAACTCCATCCTGCTGAAATACATTCCTCTTGGGTGAGACATACTTTTCCATCCCTGACACGCGTGGCCTGTGTTCATGCTCCAACACAGATGCTGACCCTCCCAACCTCACGCTGGATTCAGAAGCTAACGCACACTTTGATTTGGAGTCCTGTGCAGGTCAATATGTTCTTAATGCTTCTCCATTCCTTTTTTCTTTTTTCTTGTTTTTTTTTTGTGTGTGTGTGTGTCTGGCTTGAAAAGATGGCGCCTACAAAATGTTGCATCTCATTCCAAGTGATTGTCTTTGTTTTACGGTACAATCAAAATAATACAGTTGCAAACATTGTTTTGTTTGTTTTGTACTTGGAGATATCTATATTTTTTCTTGAGAGTAAATATATTTGAACAGAAAATTGTCGTGATTTTATTGTGGGTTTACAAAAGGGGGGAAAAAAGTCACATGAATGTAGTGCCATCTAACGTTGACAAATGGAACTGAACAATTACTCCACTGAGGAGAAAGTTAAATAGGTTGAGGTCAGAGTGCAGTCAAGTTATTTGACACCGTCTTAAACCAAGCATACTTTTATGGACCTTGTTGTGTGCACTGGGACGATTGTAGAAAAGAACCATAGCCCATTTTTTCCCTCAGAGTCATGGCTCAGTTGTAAAAGCTAAAGAGCACTCGTGAAAAACAAACCACTACACCGGTATATTAAATCGACTGGAACAGAACCTGAAGCAGTGACTGAGCAAATCTGCATTAAAAAAAACTTTTTACATTTAAATACAAGAGAAAATGTTAATATTATAAGACCATTAATTAAAAAAAATACTCTTGTTCCTATAATTAGTCACCTAAAAGTATGAGTGTGAAGACTATCCACAAGAAGACTATGGTGTTGGTTAGCTCAAACTTTTAGTCGTCTAAGAACAGCCAAATGAATACAATATGGACTTATGAATTTTGTAACCCATCAATGCAGTCATCTGTCACACAGGGCTGGTGGCACAATAATGCAAGTACTGTACTTCATAAAGGGAGATTCTACAAAGTTTCTGAAGTTAATACCTCTCATTCACCCATTTCCACTACTATAGCTAAGGAAAACAGTTGGGTAACAATAATTTGAAAAGCTGATTTAATTTAGTCTGCCTCTGACAGTGTTTCACAAGCAGGGGTATGTGCAAACATTCAATATTTACAAGATTATAAATTGTGCCTAAGTCCCACCAAATACATCAAGCTGTATCTAATATACATACCGTAATAGGAAAAAAGATGCACATAATGCATATCCTTTACTTTTATAATTTGGATATTTTAAATGATAATCTTATTTTAAATTTTGTTGGGTGACATGTCTTATGAATTGAAGGCAATGTTAAAAATGATTCTGTTCGATTACTTTTCTCAGAGTAAATGTAAATCACTGATGGAGAATGGTGTCACATTGAGAAGCATAAGATAAAATTACTTACAAATTATAAAAAGGCAAAGCACAATAGTAGGAAAATAAATGTATTCAGCCACAGGCGTCAAACACAAGCCTTGGGGTTGGATCCATTTCATTTCTGCCTGTAAATACGATGCAAACCCAGGATGTTATCTACAGTATTTTTTCTCTATCCTTTATGGGGACTTGCCTGTTTAAACTTTAGACACATGTACATTTTTGCGGAATTGTGTTGGGCAAAATCTCATGCTGAAAGGAGTAACCACCATCAGATGTGGTGGTGATGCCCAGTGACCTCATGGGTCCGGGTACAGGGGCGCAACACTGCGTGATCCCAAGAATGGCCATTACAAATGCAACAGTTTTGTATTGATTGTTAAAGGGTTAATAAATATAAAGTTGGGGTTTCTCACCAGGGCTGGGAAGAGAATGATCTCAGCTGTTTTCAGGCTCAATTGGCTTTGCTGATCAGCCCGCACTCTGACTAGTTCCAGGGACCCACCCAGGTATTGGTGGCCCTCTCTCTTAATCGGGCCTTTGTGGCACATGTGGTGGACCCTTCAGCCCTAAACCACCCAGATTGCGGCCTTGGGGCCACAAAAAAAAACTCATCTCTTGAAAACTCCTCTGCCTGGTAGCTGTATATCATGTAGTGGAGCCACCAAGGGCCCAAGGGAAGCATAACACGGGAGAGCATTTTGACAATAAAATGGAGCCCTTTGCGCCCCTGTGTGTCTGCAACAAGCAGCTCATCACAAAAAAGGACGACCTTGATGCTCGGAATGCAGCGTCATCTGTTACCACTACTTGGCTGGCTCAGCAGGCCATACGTTTGCTGAAGTGTGATACAAGCATGCAATTTTTCGCATCTTTAAAAACGTGAGAGAGCCACGAAGTGGAAAAAATGTGGCAGTCTGTTCTTTCTGTTTTTACAGTGTGTGGTGTACTTAATATGACTAACACAGCCCACCACACATGTAAATGTATCGTCCCTTGTACAGCCAAACAAGAAATCTGTTACCATGACTGACCTGTGAGAGGCACTAGGCTGCCGGATTGTACCAAGAAGAAGAAAAGGTGGTTGAGTTATATCGCTCTCAAGTGCCACAGTTATTTGATCAAATTAGTGGGAGAAAACCCCTGATGTTTTCAGTAACATTCTAATCAGCATTTTGTGTTTCTTCAGTGGAGTCTGAAACAGTGGTTGGTTGCAGAATAAATATTTAATCTTATGTTTCATAATTTTTTGCCTGTTTTAGTTGGACGTGATCAAGATTAATTGTCCACTTGTCTGCCATACTCAAATATCAACACATCCATCCATTTCCCAACACTGCTTATCCTGAAAAAAGTCTTCGGGAGTTGCCGGAACCTCTCCCAGCTGACTTCGAGCAGAAGGCAGACTTCACCCTGAACTGGTCGCCAGTCCGTTGCAGGGTATACGTAGAGACAAACTACCATTCACACCTGCATCCACACCATCACTGAGTGGGAACCGATCCCACGCTGCCCTCAGACAAGTCAGGCGAGTGTCCCACTTCATCATCAGCGACTCACTCAAATATGAATTGCTATTCAAAAAAAAAAATCTGAACTTTGAAATATAATCAACTTCGTGATGACCAAACTCCTGTACATACATATTGAAGTGTGATTATAAAGAAGAAAATTACTGTCAGAACACTGCACACCACAAGATAATCGCTCAAAATAATAATTGAGAGATGTCAGAAACACTGTTGACTTTGGTTGCAGATGTGACTTCTTGGTTTTTTGTGTTGTTTTTATTAATCATTTATTATTATTATTATTATTATGTATTTATTTATTTAAATAAGATGAGAATTACATTATAAGGCAGAATTCTTGACACAGTTCCTATCGGATATATCACCAAATTCTGCAAGTGGTCATGATGTTGTGGCTGGACTCGCGCACTGTGTTGTACAAATTTAGAGGACAGAACCTGTAAATTTGAACACATACACGTATTGTATGCACGTATACAATACATTGATGCTGAGCGGTCCAGGGATATGCCTGTCAATTTTCCAACCACCTTAAAATATATTGTCCCCTTGTGGGGAGCTGAGAGAGTAATATAGTCCAATGTTTTCTGTAGAAGAGTCTTCTCCTAACTGAATGTCAATTAGTCCCCCTCCCCTTTTTTATTTTTTAAAGTTGTTAGAATTTTGGGGGATTCATCATGATCTTTAACTTCACAAGTTAATATACCACAGGGCAAAATGTGTTTCTTTTGGTTTCATTTCTTTCATCTGAGATGCACATTTGAACTGAAATAGCAAAATATATGATCAAATGCCAATAGCATGTGTACGTTCCGCGACATGAAATCTGTCTCGCAGTTTGCCATTTAGTTCCAAAAGGCATAGTTGTCTTTGTCCCGTATTTTATCTCCTGACTTGGAGCATGTTGTTCATGCATGACCAATTTGATTAGTGAGAAAACAAAGTATACGAGCAGGTCGGGATTGGGTCTGAACTCGCAGTCATGCAGTTTGCACAGTAAACATGAAGAGTTTACATCGTTTACTGACATCCTCCTCGAATTGCCTTTGATGTCGTCAAGTTGAATAGCAAATGAAAGCAGAGTTTTGTGGACTACAGGGCTAGTTCATACATCACATGAGCTGACAATTTGTCCATGGTCTGGTATTTGACTTTCTTGCAGTGCTATGCTGTTTTATACAATCAGCAGTGTGTGGTTATGAGTTGCCCCCTGCTCGTCACTGCTAGCTTGACAAGGATTGTGTGCACGTAATAAAGCAGGAAGGTGCCTAATTCATTTTCTCAAAAAGACGACACCGTAGTCATCAGCTGAGAAATCTTTTTATTAGCATTCTACAGCTAGCGTGCTTTCATGCTGGTGAGCAAAGAGCTGTGATTGGTCACTCCTCCACTCTGGCCTCTGGTGGGTGACTACACGTCCTATCAAAGAAAAATAGCAAATTAAAGACACCAATGGGCACAAATATGACAGTGGATTCAACAATCCACTTACCACATCAGCGCACATATAATCCACAGAGAGATACTTTGGAAGCGTATCGCATGGCTGTGGGGATCCCAGATTTTCGCTGTTTGCTGTAATGGTGCATGTCCTAGTAAATCCATTTTGGTAACACCTGTGAAGACATTGAAATGACAGTTCAAATAAAAGAATCGCAAACATTTGACACACCGATTGTGTTGGGTGACGCGTACCAATCAAAAACTCGAACTGCAGCTGAGGCGCTGTCACAGAAAGTCATTTCTGAAGGCGTTTCAGTGCAGGTATTCTCATCCAGACGGCCATACTTTGCCTTCAGAATCACCAGCTCTCCAGTCTCTGAGGATGACATGGAAACCTCAAGCTGAACACAAATAGCAGCTTCTGCATTTTATTTCCATACATACATACATTTTACATGTACATTGTGTGTATATATATATATATATATATATATATATATATATATATATATATATATATATATATATATATAAATACATACATACACACACACTTGGCTTTTGAAATGTAAGTGAAAAAAATTACGCTCACTTACCACATGTGAGAGTTTCAGTTTCTCCTTCGCACAAGATCTTTGACATTGTGCCTATGGAAGTGTTTGCAAGTTTGAATGACATATATTGGGAGACAAATAAAGTTTTTTTATCTTATCAAATAAAAATTGATGGATGCAAGTGCCCCATTGATACTCTGTACTTTTAATTTATTTACAGTAACATGTCAAAACTAATCCATCAGTGTAGGTAAGAATATGCTGAGCAATTACCATAATGAGGGACAGGGAATCGAAAAACCCGCAAATGGAGTCACTGACGCCATTCAATTGCATTGAAAAATAGATAGATAGATAGATAGATAGATAGATAGATAGATAGATAGATAGATAGATAGATAGATAGATAGATAGATAGATAGATAGATAGATAGATAGATATAGATATATATACTGTATTTGATCATTTATTTATTTTTAACCCCCAATCGCAAGTAACCCTAACCCTGCTACCATCAAGCTGATGACCTCTGAACTGTGAGGCGGCAGTGTTCAATCCAGACTTTTACCTTCAATTTCTGGTTCACAAGTGTAGGAGATTTGGATGAAGTTGTCAGGTGACCAATTTTGTATGAACATAGTGATGTTGGGCTTTGGCAGGCGGCAATACTGTTCGTTTTCACAGCTGTAGGATTTGGAGTAGTAGTTAATCGAATTATTTTATGGCAAATGTTGGTTTGTGCCCAGAAATATATGAAAATGACTTACATAGATCCCACCCAACCAAAGAACAAAGGATGAAAGCCTGTCTCGGTCGAGACCTTGGCAGGCTGATTGGGAGCAGAGCAGTCAGCATCCTCCTTCAAACCGTAGTCTACACCCTTCAATGCGATTCTGAATCCATCGGCTAAAAGCCACAAAAGCAGACATCTCAACACACAAATGCTCTCGCAGCGAGTAGGACAACAGCGTGAGCGTTCGGTCTACATACGACACTTCAGCTTCGGGTTGACTCCTGGGCACGCCACTTCATGGAAAAGCTCTGCTGAATGGACACTTGAGTTAAATGCAGGATGTTTTGTCGTCGTTGAGGTTTCTCTACAAAACATTACCTGCAGCTGATGTCCAACACCATGCTCCAAGCAGAACTACGGCATAGGGAAAATACACACATTGACATTTGAAGGAGATTTAACATGATTTTTTTGCTCTTGCCGGAGTACTCACGAGAAACGGCGGTCAGCTTTGTGCAGAACATCTTGCCAGTGGAAAGTGAAGGTTGGGGAGATGACATCCTATTTATGTTATCACCTGCTTATCATATTCAATAGATGTGGGAGGTGTTGAAGGTGGAACACAAATAATGTAAAAACTTGAAATGCAAATATTAAAATATTATATCAATATTAGCAAAGACGCTGTTGGTTTTTGGTTTCGGAAAATCCACTTTTCCAGCTTCAGGCAAACACACTCATGGAGCCACTACTTCCGTCACACCGAGGAGCATTGGGTTTGTTGTGATCAGGCCCTTAAGAGACAAATGACTAAGGGAATATTTGGACTGCAGTGTCTTCTTCCAAGACACACGTGTTCATGTGGCTGCAGAAGTCATAAGATAAGATAAGACAACTTTTATTACTCTCGCAATGGAGAAATTCCCAATTCACAGCAGCAAAGTTATGAAAGGAAGAAGTAGAACAACAAAATATAGGCACTGCTGGAAAGGCAGCCACTCTCGCGGCGCCATTTTGAAGTCAAAATAACAAAAATAACACAACACAACACACAGGACACAGACAGTCGTGCAGTCTTCACCCCTTTTCTGCATACACTTTGTTGTCTGAAGCACTTATAGATGAAAGAGGAGAGGATCAAAGTGTCCTTTCACCAGTGGATCAGAGACGTCATGCTGAAAACGTGCACACGTCTGCTACAAGCTAAGTTTTGACGAAAAGAGATGAGTTCACTTCTTCCGTCCCACGTAATCCACTTCAACTCCAAGCCGCGACTCCCAGTTCCACATCCGTATCGGCGCTCTGCGCTAACGCTCCTTTCTTCTCGTCGGCTCCTCAAGCCTTGCATCCATCCAGCTGCAGACCGTTCAACAGCACCGATCTCTCCGCTGAACAAAGCGGGGCTGTGAAAATGCTGCCCATTGCAGGCGCAAGACACAAGCGCCCCGGGGCTGTCCAGCACGACAGTCAAATGGCACCGACATTCCTCCCAATCACAATCAGTGCTGGTATACCCGTGCTGCCGAGAAGGCGCAACCACCAAGCACAGAGTCTCCTCCTTGATGAATGTCGTGGCCATAAAATGCTGAAAACAGTCAACATCAGGTCCACACGACGTAACAACAAACACAAAGTCACAAAACAACACAAAACAACAAAAAAAAGCAAGAGCACTTGCCGACGGCTGCCTACTCGGGCGCCATCTTGGACTTCAATGAGAGATTATCTCTCCTTCTGCATGCACATTATCCCTAAAAAAATGGTACAAATACAGTATATGCAAATAATAAGGCGTATATCACGAAGTATGTTATTGAATGCATAAGGAGGAGGAAAACAGCCAATAGGCTCGGTGACACCGCTGGGCTGAAGTTGGCCCAGAAGGATCTCAACCGGCAACTAAAAACAGACATTTTTTTGAAGAAGCTGGTTCGGTTGAATGTCAATCCATTCTTCATTAGGTGGTACCACTCCTTCTTATCCAAAAGACCACAGCGTGTGAGATTTAACTCTGTCTTGTCAGATGAGGTTATGAGTAGCACGGGGACCCCCAGCGTTGCATGAGCTCACCTTATCTATTCACCTTTTTTACAAATAAGTGTGTTTGCTCCTAACCAAATCAGTACGTCGTAACATTTTCAGACGATACAGCTATCCCTCTGTTTATGAGTGCCTCTGGCATTAGTAGCCACTGTGATGGGATTGACATTTTTGTTGACTGGTGTAATGAGCACCATCTAAGCATAAATGTGGAAAAAACAGAGAAAATGATGTTGGACCCGAAATCAATTGGAGACCCTAGTCCAGGGGTGGGCAATCCCAGTCCTGGAGGGCCGCTATCCTGCATGTTTTCCAGCTCTCCCTGTTGCAACACACCTGATTGAAATGACCAGATCATCAGAAGCTTGACGGAAGCCTGATATTGAACCTGTTCATTTGAATCAGGTGTGTTGCAACAGGGAGAGCTGGAAAACATGCAGGATAGCGGCCCTCCAGGACTGGGATTGCCCACCCCTGCCCTAGCCCCATCTCTACAAATGGCACCAACATCAAGCAGGTCTCCTCTTCCAAATACTTGGGGATTTATATGGATTGCGGGCTTAACTGGCAGACACATGTATAATGTCTGCTCATGGATCCATCAGCACCTTCATTTTTTGCGACGTCTGAGGATATTTGGTGTTGGCAGAAGCATTCTGTTGATCTTTTATAGAGCAACCATTGAGTCAGTCCTGTGCTTTGGAATAACCAGTTGGTTTGGGAACCTAACTGTTAAATCAGCTTGGTTAAGACAGCAGGGAAGGTAATCGGACAGCCCCCACCACCTGCTCCCCAGGACATATATGTGCAGTCCGTTATTCAACAGGCCAACAACATTTTAGATAATCCTTCCCAATTCCAGCTCCTAAACTCAGGAAAGAGAGCTCTTCCCTGCAAATTAAACGGAAATAAAAACTCATTTATACCGCAGGCTATCATCTTAATCAATAAACAATTAGAGGGAGGCAGACAAACAAGCGGGAGGACATGAGGGCAAATTCAAATTCAAATGTAATTGCCACATTAGTTAGATATGTGAACACACATTTAGCCTGAAATCATAATATTGAAATCATAATATTGATCGTGAATGTAAGTATGGCCTTTAAAATGACAATTGTAATATAGATATACCGTAATTTCCGCACTATAGAGCGCACCTGATTATAAGCCGCACCCACTACATTTTTAGAGGAAAACCAATTTTGTACATACACAAGCCGCACGTGCCCACATTAAAACGTAAACATATTTACAAAGAAAAACGGTACACAGAGAGAGTTATCAAAGTTTTAATAATATAACTTAACAATAATAATAATATAACTTTCTTCCCAAACGGTGCTAACAATGCTGACTCCTGATGATCAATGGAAGATACCAACAATGCACTGAGCGGTTCATTTAGTGACAGACTGCCTCACCCTGAACGTGTAACTGAAAGGGACTGGAGGTCCTTCTTTCCTGCTCCTGTCCTACTTTTCAACCAAGAAGTGACTGCTTGGCACATGTGATTTTTTTTTCTTTTTAATAAATGATAAAATGAATCAATGAATCTCATCCATGTATGTCATTAAACCATGCGTAGTTGTGGTAACATGTTAGACATAGACTGACAATTGGAATGAGTATAGCATTATTTTTTGGAGGATAAGCAGATCAGAAAATGAAATGGATGGATGGATGATATGAACTGTTGTTTTTCCACCGTTGGATGAAAATGCAACTTACAGTTTTACAGTTTGGACTTTTTCTGGTTGAGCCATTCATGGAAAAATAAATGAAAATAACATATTCATTAAAGACAGAATATCACGTTTTACTGCTGAAAGTTACAAAATAAGTTTACAATCCCTCGAATGGGATGCTGTTGTCCTCAATAAACTTTGCCAATTTTACCATTCACCAAAGGGATTTATTCTTCCTTGATATATGTGCTTCACTGTAAACTGTGCTGCTGAATTTCTTTTCACACACTTGTGCTTGAACAGTACTATGATCAGTTAATCTTGACACATTTTACACAGTCTAGAACATATACCGTAATTTCCGCACTATAGAGCGCACCTGATTATAAGCCGCACCCACTACATTTTTAGAGGAAAACCAATTTTGTACATACACAAGCCGCACCTGTATATACGCCGCATGTGCCCACATTAAAACATGTAAACATATTTGCAAAGAAAGACGGTACACAGAGAGAGTTATCAAAGTTTTAATAATATGACTTAACAATAATAATAATATAACTTTCTTCCCAAACGGTGCCTGTGACGCGGCAGTAAAACTGTAGCAACATGGTAACAACACGCTAGCAACAGAATAGCAACACAGTATAACAGGTCTGGTAAAAGAACATACCGGTACTTGTAAAAATCACGGTGAGCCGTCTTCATCTTCCTCCTGTGAACTGAAGCCATCAAAGTCACCGTCCTCAGTGTTGCCCCTGGCGGCCGTTAGAAAAATTACATAAATTGGCCGCATCACTGTATAAGCCGCAGGGTTGAAAGTTTGGGAAAAAAGTAGCGGCTTATAGTCCGGAATTTACGGTACTGTACTGTCTGTCTTGGGTTCGCTGTGTCGGGTTTTTTTTGGGGGGGGGGGGGGGGGGTTGTTTCAGCATGAGCTGGAGTGAAGGGTGTGCCTCTTCAGCGGTTCACCTGTGTCTGGTTTCCAATTAAGCATGTCAACTATGTAAGGGCTGCCAAGTTGCCAAGTCTTGACCTTTCCGCTGTTTATGCTCGTGTCTTGCTTTCCAGACTTCTACATCTTGGTCATAGTTATTTTGCTCACTTAGTTTCTTGTCTTGTAAGTATTGATATGATTTAGTCATCCTTGTTCTTACTGGTCGTGTAAATTGGAATTGTTTGCATTCTCGGTGTCACTACTACATTGCCTTTTGCAAACGCTTTTTGTTTATGCCTTGTTTTTCCTGGCTCGTTGTGACCAATGAATTCTTTTTAGACTTTATCGGGCACTCGTTTATGACAATAAACATTTTTTTTTGTTTTGTTTTGTTTGCGTTTTATTGATTTTTGCATTTTGGGGATCCAAAACATTTTAACCTGACACCAAAGTATGTTGTACAATCATTCCACCCTCCAAAAAGAATGGTTCAAATATATCATTTAAAAGCCAATATTAAAATGGCATTTCTGTTCATGATAAGTCATAAATGTACACTCTATGAAAACTCTAAACAATACCAAATTGCAGCAAAGACTGCCCAATACAATGTCAATATTAACTGCCATAATTTCATTCACTTGGCGCTTTAACTTAAGAAACGGTCAACTTTGCACAGAGTATCTTTTCAGATCAATGTGAGTACTACTTGCAGAGCAACTGATGGCATTTTATTCAAATTTTTGCATGCATAAACAAAGGATGGCATTGGGGGCACTTTGCTTACACATATGACCAGGTGTAAATATAAATATTTTGAGAGTTATTGTCTTATATGCCAGTACCCCAACGTGACAGTACACCAATGTGCAAGTACCCCGACGTGGCCAGCATTGCATAGCTATGCGCAGCTCGAGTTTAAACTTCCATCCATCCATTTTCTAATCCGTTTAGCATCACGAGGGTCGCCTGGCGGGCTGGAGGTTATCCCAGCTGTCTTTGGGCAATCGGCAGGTTACACCCTGAACTGGTTGCCAGCCAATTGCAGGGCACACGTAGACGAACAACCATACGCGCTCACACTCACACCGAGGGACAATTTAGAGTGCGCCATTAACCTGCCAGCCATGTTTTTGGAATGTGGGAGGAAACCGGAGTACCTGGAGAAAACCCACACAGGCACGGGAAGAACATACAAACTCCACACAGGAAGGTCGGAGCCGGAATCAAACCTTGCACCTCTGGACTGACGTACTAACCAGTTGACCACTGTGATGCCCTAGTTTAAACTTGTATTTCATTGGGAAATCACATAAAGAAAAACTGACTTTCATATTTGTTGATCTTTTAAAAATGCACTTTTCTCATGAGCTGACCAGTGGAAATTATAAAGTTTGTAATTTTAACAGAGGGATCATGAGACATGCAATGTGCCCTGAAGCTTACATTTACATCATCAAATCATCATACTGCTATGTATTTTGGAAAATTGTGTGTCAATATTGACCTATCCAACAAGGGGCTAGTTACACTAGACACATAAAAGTCAAAGCCACAAGATAAATCACAAAGTCAACAGCAGCAAAAAACATGGCATGAAAATATAAGTGCAAATAATGCAAATCCCAAAAAAAAAAGAGTCAGTGACATCGTTAAAGTGTTACATTTACGCTAGAGGTAATAAGGCACATACCTTCAAAAAAGTTCTACTTTAGACTGGTCAGTCATTGAATATTGTCTTGGGAACTATTCAATGCTTTTTCTTTGTTCTTGTTTTTGTTTTTCAAAAATAAGACAAGCATTAATGTTCTTTTTGGTCATCTTGAGATGTTGTCCTGGGCTCCTTTGTGACTGCAAGGATGGGTTGTCAGTCGGCTTTGTGGTAATTTCCGTACGCAGGCCACTAACGGGAAATTTCACGAATGTTTCATATTTTCTCCATTTGTAGATAATGACTGTTTCTGTGGTTCAATGTCTTAAAGTCATAAAGCTTTAAAAAGGGAAATTAAATAGAATACAGATGCTTCTTTGTTCTCAAACTATATATTTGGATCAACTCGGCACATTTTTTTAAACTCAAATGGACTCCGATTAATTTCAATTATCACAGTACAGAAACAGCGCTTATTATATACTTTTTATACTTTTATATTTTTAGATTTCACGACACTTTGGGGGTGGAGGCTCCTGCAAAATTTCGTTGTAACAAGTGTGCAATGACAATAAAGTATTCATTCATTCATTCATTCATTCATATTAAAGTACTAAATGAAGACTGATGAGGGGAAGGTGTTGGTACTCTTATTAGTAGAGGTGGGAATCGTCAGTCCGGTGAGTCCGTCAGTGAGCTACTGTCAGTATTTCAGGCCGACCCAGTCCATCTGAGTTGTCGGCGACAGCCAAACAGCATTGAGAATGGACTTACTGGTACGACGTCAAATGCAGCTGCCGCACACCTGACACGCAGCCAAATACATATACATATATATATATATATGTATGTATATATATAAGACAAGCATTAATGTTAATATACATAATAATTAATATACATATACATATATATACATATACATATACATATATACATATACAAATACATATATATATATATATATATAGAGAGAGAGAGAGAGAGAGAGAGAGAGAGAGAGAGAGAGAGAGAGAGAGAGAGAGAGAGAGAGAGAGAGAGAGAGAGAGAGAGAGAGAGAGAGAGAGAGAGAGAGAGAGAGAGAGAGAGAGAAAGAGAGAGAGATTCAGACCACGGATGTTAAGACCCGGAAGCTCCTAACCATGCATGGAGGGTTCCATCCCAAATCCAGCACCCTGAGACTGTACGCAAGCCGAAAGGAAGGAGGCCGGGGACTAGTGAGTGTGAGAGCCACTGTCCAGGATGAAACATCCAAGCTCCGTGAATACATCAAGGAGAAGGCTCCAACAGATGACATACTCAGAGAATGTCTCAAACAATGGGGAACAGAGGATGAGATGCTGGAAGAGGGACCATTCATGGGAGGACAAGCCCCTACACGGGATGTACCACCGGACCATAACTGAAGTGGCTGATCTCAAGAAGTCCTATCAGTGGCTAGAGAGGGCTGGCCTGAAGGACAGCACAGAGGCACTCATCCTGGCTGCTCAGGAGCAGGCCCTGAGCACCAGAGCAATTGAGGCCCAGATATACCACACCAGACAAGACCCAAGGTGTAGGTTGTGCAAAGAGGCACCCGAGACTATCCAACACATAACTGCAGGGTGTAAGATGCTGGCAGGGAAAGCCTACATGGAACGCCATAACCAGGTGGCTGGCATAGTCTACCGAAACATCTGTGCCGAGTATGGACTAGAAACCCCAAGGTCAAAATGGGAAACACCTCCGAAGGTGGTGGAGAATGACCAAACGAAGATCCTGTGGGACTTCCAGATCCAGACTGACAAGATGGTAATGGCGAACCAACCGGATATCGTGATCATAGATAAAGGGCAGAGGAAAGCCGTTGTAGTGGATGTAGCGGTTCCAAGTGAAGGAAACATCAGAATGAAGGAACACGAGAAACTCGAGAAATACCAAGGGCTCAGAGAGGAGCTGGAGAGAGCCTGGAAGGTAAAGGTGACAGTCGTGCCTGTGGTGGTCGGAGCACTCGGGGCAGTGACCTCCAAACTAGATGAGTGGTTGCAACAGATCCCGGGAACAACATCGGACATCTCGGTCCAGAAATGTGCAGTGCTGGGAACAGCAAGGATACTGCGCAGAACCCTCAAGCTTCCTGGCCTCTGGTAGAGGACCCGAGCTGAATGGGGGACGGACACCACCCGAGGGGTGAGACGAGGATTTATTATTATTTTTTTTTTAAACAAGGTTTAAGGGCACAATCTCTTGCTTTGATATTTTCACATTCAGCCTACGGTACATCTTTACGACATCGAGATATATTGTTGTGGCAACAACTTGGTTTCTGTAGATCTGTTTATTATTGTTTTGGTAATGTCCCTGTTACACAGCCATTCTAACCTGTTGTTATACCACCTGTCCACTAGGTGTCGCGGGAGCTATATAGTTGATTTGCTACACGAGTAAGCTGGTAACACGTTCTTGGTGCTACTGGAGTAAAACTACTTTCAAGCTCATAAACGGACTGGTTTCTTCATATCAAAACTAAAGTTTCCAAACAGGGGGAAACATCCTTTCTTTTTTATGCGCATACTGCATGATGACGACTGAACTGAGGAGAGGGAGCCAATCAAGTGGTTGTACTACATTTGGCCACTGGAGGACACTGAAACCAACAAGTGCGATTCTCACTGTTTTATAGCCGCTGCAAACTGTAAATTCGCATTATTTTTTTTTACACTTTCCGTACAAATATTTGAATTTTTTTGCCACTTCTATGTTGCTGCTGTTTGAAAACCCACGCAGGCCGGGAGAACATGCAAACTCCACACAGTGAGGCCGGAGCTGGAATCGAACCGGGTACCTCTGCACTGTGAAGCCAACGTGCATATATATATATATATATATATATATATATATATATATATATATATATATATATATATATATATATATATATATATATATATATATATATATACATATACATATATATATACATATACATATATATATACATATACATATATATATATATATATACACATATATATACATATACACATATACATATACATATATATATATATATATATATGTAGAGAGAGAGAGAGATTCAGACCACGGATGTTAAGACCCGGAAGCTCCTAACCATGCATGGAGGGTTCCATCCCAAATCCAGCACCCTGAGACTGTACGCAAGCCGAAAGGAAGGAGGCCGGGGACTAGTGAGTGTGAGAGCCACTGTCCAGGATGAAACATCCAAGCTCCGTGAATACATCAAGGAGAAGGCTCCAACAGATGACATACTCATTCTTGCTTGGCTCTCGACGAAGGCGGACGCTTTTGCTTTCTGCTCCTGTCCCCCACCCCCACCCCCGCCCTTCCCTGCTCGCCACTTAGTCCATGTGCTGTCTTTTGTCTAACTTTCCTAGCCTCCTGTCGTATTTTCATCCTAAAAACAAACATGGAATTGGTTGGCTGGTCTCTCGATGCCATCGACAAAATTTTCTCGACGAGATGAGCAGGCAGTGGGGAGCCTACTTGCCCCTCGGGGACTTTTGCTGCTGGGTACACCCTAGATCCTTGGAGGAAGCGGAGAATGGTGTGCCTGTCAACACTGTCCGTTGAGGATGTGGATGACATCTACATTATTGGCTTTCCGATAACAGGTATGCTGCTGTTTGGCGCTAGCAGTTTCCTGATCTATCGAAAAATTCAACCGACGGGAGCGGCTCGATTGGAAGTGAAGAGGCTGCCGGTCTAAGGATGGCAAAGTGCAGATGTCCAACACTCAGACTGAGACTGTGCTCAACCAAAAACTGTTGCGGTTTTGGAGCGTCTCTGCAAGATGGTCAAGAACTTGGAGAAACTGGAATCTGTGCTCAAATATTGACAGAAATCACGGATTTGGCTGATCGACGCCACTGAAGAGACATAAGCCACGGACTCAAGGCTGTCTTAAATTCTTGGGCAGCCTGCTACCAAAACAACATCTGCTATCTCGACCTTCCCCTGATGAAAATATGCACGGAAGCTAGTTCCCCACCATCACCCCCTCCTTCATACACTCCCTTGTATCACCGTCTTCATTGTTTATGTCTTGTGACCTGTTGTAACTGTCATATGCTTGTGCAGGAGTTTTTTGCCTAACTCAAATTATCCTCAAAATGAGGATAGTTCGAGCGTGGGTTTTTTTTCTCCCCCTCTCCCTCCCTCATGGTTTCTTTCTGACTTCCGGGTTGAGTGAACGCTGGCGCGTTTGGCTGCCGCTGCTCAACCCGTATTGTTTTGTATTGTATTGTTTTGTGTTTTTTGTTATTGTAAAGTGTCCTTGGGTGTCTTGAAAGGCGCTTATAAATAAAATGTATTATTATTATTATTATACTCAGAGAATGTCTCAAACAATGGGGAACAGAGGATGAGATGCTGGAAGAGGGACCATCATGGGAGGACAAGCCCCTACACGGGATGTACCACCGGACCATAACTGAAGTGGCTGATCTCAAGAAGTCCTATCAGTGGCTAGAGAGGGCTGGCCTGAAGGACAGCACAGAGGCACTCATCCTGGCTGCTCAGGAGCAGGCCCTGAGCACCAGAGCCATTGAGGCCCAGATATACCACACCAGACAGGACCCAAGGTGTAGGTTGTGCAAAGAGGCACCCGAGACGATCCAACACATAACTGCAGGGTGTAAGATGCTGGCAGGGAAAGCCTACATGGAACGCCATAACCAGGTGGCTGGCATAGTCTACCGAAACATCTGTGCCGAGTATGGACTGGAAACCCCAAAAAAGTCAAAATGGGAAACACCTCCGAAGGTGGTGGAGAATGACCAAGCGAAGATCCTGTGGGACTTCCAGATCCAGACTGACAAGATGGTAATGGCGAACCAACCGGATATCGTGATCATAGATAAAGGGCAGAGGAAAGCCGTTGTAGTGGATGTAGCGGTTCCAAGTGATGGAAACATCAGAAAGAAGGAACACGAGAAACTCGAGAAATACCAAGGGCTCAGAGAGGAGCTGGAGAGAGCCTGGAAGGTAAAGGTGACAGTCGTGCCTGTGGTGGTCGGAGCACTCGGGGCAGTGACCTCCAAACTAGATGAGTGGTTGCAACAGATCCCGGGAACAACATCGGATATCTCGGTCCAGAAATGTGCAGTGCTGGGAACAGCAAGGATACTGCGCAGAACCCTCAAGCTTCCTGGCCTCTGGTAGAGGACCCGAGCTGAATGGGGGACGGACACCACCCGAGGGGTGAGACGAGGATTAAAAAAAAAAAATTTTTAAACAAGGTTTAAGGGCACAATCTCTTGCTTTGATATTTTCACATTCAGCCTACGGTACATCTTTACGACATCGAGATATATTGTTGTGGCAACAACTTGGTTTCTGTAGATCTGTTTATTATTGTTTTGGTAATGTCCCTGTTACACAGCCATTCTAACCTGTTGTTATACCACTTGTCCACTAGGTGTCGCGGGAGCTATATAGTTGATTTGCTACACGAGTAAGCTGGTAACACGTTCTTGGTGCTACTGGAGTAAAACTACTTTCAAGCTCATAAACGGACTGGTTTCTTCATATCAAAACGACAGTTTCCAAACAGGGGGAAACATCCTTTCTTTTTTATGCGCATACTGCATGATGACGACTGAACTGAGGAGAGGGAGCCAATCAAGTGGTTGTACTACATTTGGCCACTGGAGGACACTGAAACCAACAAGTGCGATTCTCACTTTTTATAGCCGCTGCAAACTGTAAATTCGCATTATTTTTTTTTACACTTTCCGTACAAATATTTGAATTTTTTTGCCACTTCTATGTTGCTGTTTTTTCCCTGTATCATGGCAACAGTTATCCACCAGAATGCATCAGGATACACAGTGCTAAGAAATGCAAACGTTCCTTCTGTAAATAAGGTTACAGTTACTGTACTTACTGCATTGTTCTACTTCCTTTATTAAGTCGTGGCTCAACCGCAGTTTCACTACAAACGATCATCTGTATTCTGTGACTGTCTATTTGTAGAAATTGATACACACCTAACATGATAGCATTATCTCAAGGTCCGTGTGGGTTCGTGTATGTGTGTGTGTGTGTGTGTGTGTGTGAGTGTCTGTGTGTGTGCAGGTCAGATGTGGCAGGCTGCGAAATGTGACCTATCTGTGGCCATGCAGCTGTCGCTCGAGAGCTGTGGCATTTAGAGGTTGCGACGAGAGGAGGAGAACAACATAATTGCTCCAAAGTTCTGAAGAGTTTGTAAAGGATACATATTCACAAAAACCAGGAGTTTGCGGCACTTGAACACTCCATGTCGGCTCTCTTTCTCTCCCTCTCTGTCACCCGACAGAGGGGGGGGGGGGGAGTCAAAGTCTAGAAAAGGGGGCCATGTGGACGGCTGCTAATGCTCCATGATCCAGGGTGGACTTACACCTGCAGAAGGACACGCAGAGATGTACTATTTCCCTCCATGGATCTTGTTACTTTAACCCAGGCTTTGCGGGGATGTTCAAAAGAATTCCTATTGGCTTTCAAGGCAAAGTCAGGTGTGTAGATTTCTCGTTTGGGGCTTTTTTAGAAATAAGAGTTCCATGGTGAGTCATTTTTATCAAACGGGTCTCAGCTTGGGGGTCACTAGATGCAAAATGGTTCACTCACTGTTCCTTCAGAGTTACCACTGGTGCATGAAATGATTTATATTGTTAAAGTTAAGTGTGGTATTTTGGATATATTGAGAAGGGATCGAAATGGTCGCTGACTGGATAACTTGTTCGATGGAGGAATAAAACAACACAGTACATTTATCAATGTAATTCAGGACAGTGCTGTTTGTGAATATATGCATAAAGACACACAAAAACACACACAGACGCACACACTGCAAGCTTATCTAAAAGCTACCTGACCCTGTTTGAAAAAATACTTGATGCTCTGGGGCTGCTCGACTGCTCATGGACCTGGACCACACGTGAATTGATGGAACCATGAATTCTGCTACTTAACAGAACACCCTGAGGAGAATTTTCACCCCTTAATTTGTGACCTTAAGCTGAAGTGCACTTGGGTTCTGCAGCAAAATAACGATTCAAAACACAGCAGGAAGTCAACTTTTGAATGGCAAATAAATTAAGCAAAATGAAGATTTTGGTGTGGCCTAGTCAAAATCTGGACTTTAAAAAGGCAGTTAATGCTTCCAAACCTTCCAATGTTGCTAAATTACAGAAAAACTGGAAGGAAGGTCACAGTATTTCCACAGCTGTGAAACACTCATTGCCAGTGAGTAAATGGTGGATTTCAGTTGTTGCTGGTGATGGTGGGGCAACCAGTTATTAAGTTTAAGGGGGCAAGTACTTTTTTCATACAGGGACAAGATTTTCTTTGCCTACTAGAACAACTCAAATGTATTTGGGGTAAATCACTTTAATCGGTGACCAGTGTATGTATTAACTCCCACATTTAGTGTGAGTTTCAAGGTGATTTGTGAACGGTGAACACAGCCACATCCTAGTCAAGAGCAGGTGGGCGCACTTGCGCAACCACCTTATTTTACTCATTTCACTTGCCCGTTGAAAACATTTTGTTTTGTTTGTTTATTTCAAGTCCATCTATCTATCTTAACCCTTTCAAAGTGTGTATGTGACATGCAAAATGAAAGCATCAAGGATTCAATTTTTTTGGTGCTTGTCCTAAAGCAGCTATGGCCTAGTTGCATCACCAAAATTAGTTGGTGAGAATTCACAAGCATGTGAGAGATAAATGATCCTGCGCATGTGCACCATGTTAAGTTGGTTTTCTGGTTCACGGAAAATCTTTCTCCATATTGTGATGCTTAATCTTGGAATTGGAAGGTGACATTTGCTTTTAAAAGTAATTCAGTAAAAACTCACCTATGTTTCATCCAGGTCATGTTTTGAGTCGACCAATATCTGTCGCATTTTTCTGGCGCCCTTCCACTCTGCAGTTATTTCCGGCACGGTATGTGCCTCGCCGACTTGGGGGGGCTCAGAGCTCTGATGTGTGCATGCGTCTCCGATTGCACCAGCAAACATCATAGATAATTATAGCACCACCGCGGTCAAGGAGTGATGCTGTCACACTCACTCATTCAACGCCATGAAAGCAAGACGAAGGTCCTCTCAATGTGTATTCGTGTGTGCGCCTGCTGTGTTTATGGAGCACATTTTAATGGCTGCTTTCGGAGCAGACCAGCCTGGTTGTGGCCTTTGAATCTTAAACAGTGATGAGAAGTAACACATTTTAAATGTCTAAAGCTTACTTTTACTCCATACAAATGATCAGATCATCAGCAAGCTCTGGGGAAGCCTGATATTGAACCTGTTCATTTGAATCAGGTGTGTTGCAACAGGGAGAGATGGAAAACATGCAGGATAGCGGCCTTCCAGGACTGGAATTGCCCACCCCTGGACTAGTCCTTACTTTGTCAAAAATAGTGCTGTCACTTTAATCAAATTTTTTTGAAAAATTACAACACGGCATTAAAAAAAAACCTTGAATATAAAAAAATGCTTCCCATTAACAACAATGATGCAACACATGTGGAGAAGCACTGAGATTGTCTGGGCAAAAAAAAATCAGGTCAGAAAGTGAAAGCGTAAATCTTCTTCTGTCTCTGGACATCAATCTTACACACACACCGAGGTCTAACTTTCATTTTAGAAAAACAGCTCTTCACTCCAGTGTACGAATACATTCGTGTAAAATCGCCCACGAGTGTGTAACGTTATCCTCGTTATCACCACCATGGAGTTCACTATAATAGTCGGACATGTGTGAGCAGCAGAATCAGCAGAACATTCGGCGTGCTAGAGTTTCAGACCCTCGCCGCCCTAGCTCAAATGGAATCAGCCATCAGAGGACGGCAGAGGACGCAGTGTGTCTAAACTCTTGTTGGGGTAGGAGGGGGTTGGTTTTGCGCTACTGGGGGGCTGCACAGTGAAAGTCTAGTATAACTGCAGACAGCTGTAATCAAAGTTTGGGTGGAAGAGGAGAGCACAGGAGGAGAACGGGTCATGGGCTGAGGAGTGGGTGGGAGTGTTTTGGTCACAGGGAAGTTCTAGTGGGCTTCACTTTTGTATGCTGGTGGGAAGGAATGCTGAGAAGGGAACTGCTTGATGCTCGCAAGGCATTGAGGAGCGTGACAGACTCTACCAGTGGATCAAGGAGCAAGAAGCACCAAGGTACGTGGGTGTTTGGTCCTTTTCTCTTTAGGCAGGGGCGTCACTAGGATTCAAGAACAAGGGGCTTAACCCCAAGGGGAACACAGCCCCTTTAAGGGGTCCGGGGTATGCCCCAGGCGAAATGTTTTCTACATTCTATTAAAAATCCATCAATTCCGTGCACTTTGAGAGCAAAATGAAGAGGCTATGAAGAACTACACACATTTTGTAGTATATGTACATAAAAAATACATGTTGAAAGTGCTTGCACTTGACCTTGAAAGGTCAGAATACAGTTCATTTAAACATGAAGCTGACATTATCCGATGTTGCCGAAATGGCGGCTGAGGAGCTCACTTATAAAAGAGAACCTTCGAATGAGGTCAAACTGTCCTGCACTGTATATGTTTCAGTCTCCTGCCGGGTCATCATTGGCGTGCCTCGCATGTCCAAAGGTGTGAGAGCTGAAAGAATATCTGGCAGCCCTGCAACAAGTGCCATCCAGATATAAAGTTCTGCCTGATACAGAGTTTATACGGAATCCAAGATGTCTGAAGGTGCAGCATCCAGCAGCACTCGAAACAGCCCTCCCAAAATGACCAAAGCTACCGGACTGAAAGACCGGGTTGTCCCTGACCATGAGCCCATGCCACCAGTTTTCGTTCGGAAGCTTCGCAAGGCTGCGGTGGGAACGGGCTGTGATATCCGTCTGAGGGTGTCAGTGAAAGGTACTCCAAGACCGTCACTTACCTGGTACCACAACGACACACTCCTGCCTCGCACGGAAGCCCAGGACTCAGGAGGGTTGTGGATACGGGACTGCCATACGTGGGACGCTGGCTTGTACACTTGCGTGGCCGCCAATGAGCTGGGGGAGGCCAGCTGCAGCGCCATCCTCGCCATTATGGATCTTGGAGAAGGTACTGGCTTTGTTTGTTTGTTTGTTTTTTAAACAACAAATACTCTCTCTTTTTAGTCATCTACAATGTTGTGAAAAAGTATTTGCCCTCTTCTCAAATTCTCTTTTTTTTTGCATAATTACCAAATTTAGAATCATCACAAAAATGTCAGTTTGTATGAAGATAATCTTAATACACATAAAATGCCATTTGATGATTTTATTAAGGACTTTTTCCTCAGTAATCTAAATGACCAAATTCAAAGCTTATCTAAAAGCTACCTGACCCTGTTTGAAAAAATACTTGATGCTCTGGGGCTGCTCGACTGCTCATGGACCTGGACCACACGTGAATTGATGGAACCATGAATTCTGCTACTTAACAGAACACCCTGAGGGAGAATTTTCACCCCTTAATTTGTGACCTTAAGCTGAAGTGCACTTGGGTTCTGCAGCAAAATAACGATTCAAAACACAGCAGGAAGTCAACTTTTGAATGGCAAATAAATTAAGCAAAATGAAGATTTTGGTGTGGCCTAGTCAAAATCTGGACTTTAAAAAGGCAGTTAATGCTTCCAAACCTTCCAATGTTGCTAAATTACAGAAAAACTGGAAGGAAGGTCACAGTATTTCCACAGCTGTGAAACACTCATTGCCAGTGAGTAAATGGTGGATTTCAGTTGTTGCTGGTGATGGTGGGGCAACCAGTTATTAAGTTTAAGGGGGCAAGTACTTTTTTCATACAGGGACAAGATTTTCTTTGCCTACTAGAACAACTCAAATGTATTTGGGGTAAATCACTTTAATCGGTGACCAGTGTATGTATTAACTCCCACATTTAGTGTGAGTTTCAAGGTGATTTGTGAACGGTGAACACAGCCACATCCTAGTCAAGAGCAGGTGGGCGCACTTGCGCAACCACCTTATTTTACTCATTTCACTTGCCCGTTGAAAACATTTTGTTTTGTTTGTTTATTTCAAGTCCATCTATCTATCTTAACCCTTTCAAAGTGTGTATGTGACATGCAAAATGAAAGCATCAAGGATTCAATTTTTTTGGTGCTTGTCCTAAAGCAGCTATGGCTCAGTTGCATCACCAAAATTAGTTGGTGAGAATTCACAAGCATGTGAGAGATAAATGATCCTGCGCATGTGCACCATGTTAAGTTGGTTTTCTGGTTCACGGAAAATCTTTCTCCATATTGTGATGCTTAAACTTGGAATTGGAAGGTGACATTTGCTTTTAAAAGTAATTCAGTAAAAACTCACCTATGTTTCATCCAGGTCATGTTTTGAGTCGACCAATATCTGTCGCATTTTTCTGGCGCCCTTCCACTCTGCAGTTATTTCCGGCACGGTATGTGCCTCGCCGACTTGGGGGGGCTCAGAGCTCTGATGTGTGCATGCGTCTCCGATTGCACCAGCAAACATCATAGATAATTATAGCACCACCGCGGTCAAGGAGTGATGCTGTCACACTCACTCATTCAACGCCATGAAAGCAAGACGAAGGTCCTCTCAATGTGTATGCGCCTGCTGTGTTTATGGAGCACATTTTAATGGCTGCTTTCGAGCAGACCAGCCTGGTTGTGGCCTTTGAATGTTAAACAGTGATGGAGTAACACATTTTAAATGTCTAAAGCTTACTTTTACTCCATACAAATGATCAGATCATCAGCAAGCTCTGGGGAAGCCTGATATTGAACCTGTTCATTTGAATCAGGTGTGTTGCAACAGGGAGAAATGGAAAACATGCAGGATAGCGGCCTTCCAGGACTGGAATTGCCCACCCCTGGACTAGTCCTTACTTTGTCAAAAATAGTGCTGTCACTTTAATCATATTTTTTTGAAAAATTACAACACGGCATTAAAAAAAAACCTTGAATATAAAAAAATGCTTCCCATTAACAACAATGATGCAACACATGTGGAGAAGCACTGAGATTGTCTGGGCAAAAAAAATCAGGTCAGAAAGTGAAAGCGTAAATCTTCTTCTGTCTCTGGACATCAATCTTACACACACACCGAGGTCTAACTTTCATTTTAGAAAAACAGCTCTTCACTCCAGTGTACGAATACATTCGTGTAAAATCGCCCACGAGTGTGTAACGTTATCCTCGTTATCACCACCATGGAGTTCACTATAATAGTCGGGACATGTGTGAGCAGCAGAGTCAGCAGAACATTCGGCGTGCTAGAGTTTCAGACCCTCGCCGCCCTAGCTCAAATGGAATCAGCCATCAGAGGACGGCAGAGGACGCAGTGTGTCTAAACTCTTGTTGGGGTAGGAGGGGGTTGGTTTTGCGCTACTGGGGGGCTGCACAGTGAAAGTCTAGTATAACTGCAGACAGCTGTAATCAAAGTTTGGGTGGAAGAGGAGAGCACAGGAGGAGAACGGGTCATGGGCTGAGGAGTGGGTGGGAGTGTTTTGGTCACAGGGGAAGTTCTAGTGGGCTTCACTTTTTGTATGCTGGTGGGAAGGAATGCTGAGAAGGGAACTGCTTGATGCTCGCAAGGCATTGAGGAGCGTGACAGACTCTACCAGTGGATCAAGGAGCAAGAAGCACCAAGGTACGTGGGTGTTTGGTCCTTTTCTCTTTTAGGCAGGGGCGTCACTAGGATTCAAGAACAAGGGGGGCTTAACCCCAAGGGGAACACAGCCCCTTTAAGGGGGTCCGGGGGCATGCCCCCCCGGGCGAAATGTTTTCTACATTCTATTAAAAATCCATCAATTCCGTGCACTTTGAGAGCAAAATGAAGAGGCTATGAAGAACTACACACATCACATTAGTATCCTCTTTACTATGATGGGGCTTCCTCCCCTGGACTTTAACTGGACTAGATAATAGAAATTATAAAGAGTTCAAAAGTTAAATCTTGGTTCTTCAAGGGAATTAGAAGGATGCCCGATATTATTGTTATGTTATCGGGCCGATAACATAACCTATATTCCTTTCTACCAAAATTTATTAATATATGCTGAGACCCAGAAGTATTTTGAGATGTCTGCCGTGATTTTGGTGTTATATAAATAAAGTATCATTATTGTGTCAACACAGTACAGTTGAATGTAGTGGGCAATAAAATAATTAACTTACACCGATCTAGAATAAATAAATTGCTTTTCCACTTTCAGGAAAATTGAATGCTTTCATACTGTCCAACAACAAATGGAAGATTCAGACATTTATAACCAACAAAAATAATCTAAAAAATATAACAATGTGCCATTTTTCACAGTTAAAAATTTGTATACTAATAAAATAATACAAAAAGTATTAAAGGATTGTACCCAAGTAAAACACTTGTTGAAAAAATGACTTTAGTAAAAGTAGTAAAAGAAGTACATTCAACTCAAACAAAATACTCAAAAACAAAATACTCAATTAAAGTACTTTTACACTTAGTTACTTTGCATCTCTGTCCATCTCCAAGACTGTCCATTCACTTGGTGGGTGGAAGGGAACACTTGTTACAGTGCAGTTTCTGCTGTTACTGGAGATATTTTAGCAGACTATAGTCACGAGTTTTACCAGCATGGATGAATTGAATACTTAATTTACCTTTCGAAAAAACTGTCGAATATCCATCCTGTAATATAATTGAAAATGGCCACATTACATTGAATTTGATGCAATATATTAGAAAAGTAAAGGAAAAATAAATAATACTTTAAAAAAAATAATGCAATGAAATTATTTAGGGGGGCTAAAGACATTTTTAGGGAGGCTGAAGCCTCCCTAAAATAGGCCTAATGACGCCAGTGCTTTTAGGCCAAAGTTGTCTTGTCAAATACTGAGTGGAACTTGTCGTTTATGTCCACAAATGAGCAATGGGTATAAATAATATGCTGAAGCGGTGTCAGAGTTGTTTTCATCACAGGTTGTCTTCTAGTTATTGTTGTCACGGTAAAAACACGACAATATCCTCACTTGGGGTGTAACATAGTTTGTTATGTACCTTGGTTTTGTTTGTTCCTATTTTTCTTTGTTTGTTTACATGTTAACACATGGCCAACCATAACATCTGCTAGCAAGAGGCTAAGCTGCACTGTGTTTACAGACTAAGCTTGTGGTTAGAGAGTCAGCCAGTACCCTTCTTGTCCCCAATATAACATGCTCTTTGTGTGAACCCTTATAACAAAAATACAAAATTTAGCCTGCTTTCGGTCCAAATGGTTTGGACTACTTTTGAGCAGAGGTAAAGGAAAGAAATGTGCCAAGTTTTCATTTCAATTCACATAAAATGACATGAAGTGCCAGGTCATCTGAAACTGTATTTTAAAAATATAGATATATTTTTTAGCACTCCAGTTCTCTTATGTGATCCAGTCTGCTTGCCACTTGACATTCTCTAAATGTTACATTGAAGTGGATTACTGTGCCATTAATTAGACTCCCTCTTGTGACTAGGCAGCTGAGGCAACATCTGTGGGTGACGTTCTCTTTGGAGTGTCCCTCGCTTTGTGTCCTGTCCCCGGCAGTTCACAGGGACCCACTGGGATTTAGTCGGGATTAGAAGGCAGTATCGGGTGGCTGGCCATGTGACACAAATTGACATGCCGCCGCTGAAATGAGTCTCTTCAGAATCTGCTTTGTGCGAACAGAATCGGGTGACACAGGAATGATGTCTTACACAAGGTCAACGCATTTCACATTTCTAGTTGCTCGATTCAATGTTCTTTTTACTCTGCAAGTATTCTTCAGAATTGATTATTCTATGCCAGACCAGCATTGCTACATTGTCTGAATATGTATGACACTTATGTTTGATCTGGGTTGCCTGTGGTTTCTGTGCTCCAATGTCCTCCGCTTGGTATAAAAAGTCTGGCATCAGTGCATCATGGCAAAGCAATGCTCAGTTGATTTTGCCCCAAAGATGCTGACCACAAAGGTCAGATCATTTATTATGCATTCCTCATAGTTGCTCAGCTGGAGCATTGCACAGTGCTCAACCTATTTACTGCAATAGGAGTTTCAAAGCCCGCCATACTTTGAGCGATGCTCACGATGCCGACTGAACTGTTGCACAGTGTGTGGAGTCCAGCGACGAAGTTTTCAAAAGTTGCCTTGCGTCTGCAACTAGTTAGACTGCAATTTGAAATTTGAAACACAGGTGAATGGCCTCGCAATGTTGCAGATGTAATAGCCAATCCAAAATGCAATGTTATAAAAAAAAAGAAAAAAATATTTTTAATGGCAAGTTAATGACAACTAAAGGGCGCAGACATGTTTGAGGACTTATGTGGCCAGTGACAAATTTGTGCTGACGGAAATATGCACTGGCTATTTAGTGGCTTCAATGGAGATGATGGTAGTTGCAACAAAATGAGTGTGGAACTTGTCGGTTTCCACAATAAAACTTTTATTTTCGATCAGTTGTACATAGTAGTTGTTTTGTTTTGAAGAGTTTGGAGCATGCAACATTGTGTAGACATGGGTTTTGAAACTCTTCAAAAATCTTGTTTCACAATAACACGACAACTATATTTGCAGTTTCATTTGGACCCGTGGCTAAAAAGCAAAGTGTCAAGAGGTGTCATGGTGTTGCTCGAGCTGGTCCTGTGATTGTCTCAGAACCAAAAGATGATTCGGATACGCCGCTGATGAAGCGGAATGGCTGCACGTTGTCTGCCAGTGAAAACGGCATCCGTCACATATGTGATTGGCCTTCTGCGAAGTCTTGGTGTTTTAAGTTAATCAAACAGCACATTTGACATGAAATGAATGTTTCTGTCTGTAACTCCAACAGGAGAGTTTGTTGCCCTTGCGCCATAAAAGTGGAAACAATATCCAAAATGTGACTGGACCAAAGTCTTTCACTGGATAGGAGTGCGAAGAGCTGGTGGGATTATGGATACATTGACTGGGGAGCATTTGAGCTGTTTCTTGTGGGTGTAGCCTGTGTCATGCACAAAGTACTCACATCGATTGCTGCACTCTCAACCACCTCCCAGCGGTGATGGATTGACAAGCAAATCGAAAGGTGGCGAGGTCTAGATACAATCCAAGACCACTCTTACGCTCAGAGAAGTCATCGAGACCAGACACAAAGTTCAAAGACACCAATCATAATGTGCAGGGTCATAGCACCACATTGGTTAAATGACTGCGGATAAATGAGGAGAGTAAATCTCATGCATTGATTGTGTTTGAATATGGGTGTAAACGGTGCCGTTCCTCATTTGTCAACATTGGAAAGCCCATCGCCATGCAATGGAGGAGCCTCTGTTGTTAGAGATTATTTTTAGACTCATTAGATGAAGGCGGAGGAGGTGTGGAAAGCACAGATGTGTCCGAAAGGACCATTAAGTCTGGGTGTGTGAGGGAGGGATGGAAGGAAGAATGCATGGGAGAGGTGGGAGGCAGGGAAAGTGAGAAAAATGTAATAAAGGTGGAAAGCAGTGCTGCAATGGTGGGATGGAGGCAAAGGTGAAAGCAAATTGAAAGATGAAGTGTCGTGTAAGGGGAGTATGGCCAAGAAAATATGCGTCCATATAAAGGAAAACTAAAAAATGTTGTGTAACACCGCAGAGAAGAGTTGTTAAAAGGGGGAAGTCAACCGTCATTCAACCTTTGACACACACCACATGAGACATTTGAGCGCATACTTTCTGCTTGTTATATACCCACAATGTTTTGACTCCCAACATATTACTGTAGCCTGAATAAGACAAAATACATATCCCATTTGGAAATTCAAACTACAAGTCTAAGGTGTTGTGTAAATTGTGGCCTCCAGAGCAGAAGCGGTTTTGGAGTGTGGGCACAGTTCACAAGCAGACTGCACGCTGTAACAGTAGAAATGGGCCAAGTAATTATACTTTGAAAAGAACTCGCAATTGCGCTGGAGAGCCAATGATGCGGATGGAGATGATCAAATTCTTACACAGTGGGGGAGAGGGGTGACTCATGCCGTACGCCACAGTGCAACACTGGGCACGGTTTTAACCACGCTCTTAAAATGAGGAAAACTGAAATGGTGACAAACAGTTGAATGCAATCGCTCCGCTTTTGAGTACCACAAACATGTAATGTATTTCGAAACAAATTCATTTTACAGGGTCGTAAAGTGACGATAACGGGATAAGTGGAGGAAGACGGGAGTGGGAGTGATGACAAAGAGAGGGAATTCTCCAGATTTTTTGTTGTTGTTAGTTTACAAATGGAATAAATTGTTTTTTGAAGTCATTTCCTGTTACGTTGTGGAGCACCAGAGAGCCCTGCCATTAACAGACAGGATAATGTGCTCCAAGGCAACCGACGAATAAAACAAAGAGAGAGGAATTTACAATCCTGACGTTTTCCATTTCCATCCGTGACATCATCTCAACCACAAACCCCCTTTTGTGTTTTGATACTGCCGTAATCTCCCTCAATTTCTTCTCCTTCATCAGTCACTCGCTGCCCCTTCCTGTTTCTCTTCCCTTTTGTTTCTCCACCCGCTCCGAAGCCAGCGGTTTTGCTTCTCATCTTCCCTCCTCCAACGTGGCCCGTCTGCTTTCACGCCTCCTCCTCCTCCTGCATTTCTGCACTCGCCGTCAACGTGTAGAGGTGGGGAGGGTGCACAGTCAGAGCGGGATGCTGCTCACATCAGCGCTCAGAAACGCTCCAACACAAAGACGTTCCTCTGATTTTTTTCTTTCCCCCCGTCTTTCTCCCTCCGGCACCCCTTCTCACCATTACCTCTACGCCACACGCGGAAGCCTAAACACATTTGAATTCCATTTTGTGTTTCGCGTCCCACGCCACACCCTTGGTGCTCAGGCTTAGTGCGAAGCGTGTGGATGCTACAGGTCATCTTGTGCATCAGACAGGAAGCAGGATGAAGAAAATATGGTCAAAGAAGAGGTTTCAGGTAAGTCTGCTAGATAAATGAACAGAATGTTGTACTTGTTGGACTGATTGTTGGTGAGATTATTCTTTTTTTTTTATCATTTGGGATGTCTTGCCCCACCCCTCCCCTAATAATGGGACACAAACGAGTTTATTGGTGGCATACATTGTAGGTTGATTTCAGAAAACAAGTACACAGAAGTGTATCCGTTTTTGTCATAAGGCATCAAAAGGCACAATTTAATTTCAGATGTGCCCTGATGGTATCATATCAGGAATGTTTCTATGGCATACTCAATAATAAGGCATTCCTATAAGAGGCTAAAAGTGTGTCAGTAGGCTACGCTCACTGGTACTATCGTCGTTATGCTGTGTTGATTTCAAGACTCTTTGTCCATTCTTTGGTACAGTGGGGTTCTGGTTCCTCACACATTATTAGTTGCACCTGCTTCCTGCCCATCTGGCGATCAAGACACACCGCCAGGCAACAGTTGCCCCACACCTCCCCCCAAAAAAATAAAAAATACTCAGCCAATGGGTGCATCAAGGAAATGTGGAGAGGGAATCGGTCTTACTTTGGGAGGGAGAAGGTGGGGGGAGGGGGGGTGGGGGTCATTTCGATAACCTGCCATACTTTCCATCCATTTCAGTGAGTCATGGTGGGTTGCTCTCCATGGTTCTGATTGACAGATTGTGGCCTGCTCACACACGCACTAAAAATGAAAACGTTTCACAAACACCGCTTTACGATTGTGGTTTGCAGTGGCATACAACTACTACACTTCATCTCACTGAGAGCTTGAATCAGTATGGTCAAGTATTGCTCTAGACTACTGCAAACTGCAACTATTGATATTTATAATTGATATCCTTGAAAATTCAGCCAAGGTGTACCTCTCTAGTTAGTGTAGATAAAGTACAGATGAGCATGAAACCTAAATGTGCGGAGTGCAATGCTTAGGACATACCATGAAGATGTGTGTTCATCAGGATCATGGGCTTGTATGTCAATTTTAGTATTCGTCTATTCCACCGTAATTTGGGTCAGTCAAAATAAAGAGCTTCAATTAAAACTTTCAAAAGATAAGTTCATTTACAAGTGGATGTAGGGGAAATTCAGATGTAGTTATCACAAAAGAAGAGCAAAATGATACCCCAAACACCTCAAATTAAGAAAGCAAATGCTAAAGGTTTGAGAAAAAAAAGGCATGCTAGCCAATATTTTTTGCTAAGTTTCGTAAAGAAAACACAATCAACCAATTTATACATAAATGTGAGAAAATGCTTTCCATCAACTCATTTTTCTGCACCCCGGAAGCATCCTGACACCTATTCCTTCCATTAAAAACATGAAATGGTCTATACCAAGCAACAAATTGTTTGTCGCTGCTGAATAACACCTGTTCTCTGTCTTGTTGCAGAGAAGCGGCCATTCCACACGGACATTTGGCAGATTCACGCATGGTGTGTTGTCATTATGAGCTTTCCTCACGCTCTTTAGCGTTATCGAGATTTGTCTACCAGCCTTGGAATCCTCCCAGTAATGACCTTTGCTGCTGAACAATGTCCAGGTGTGCCTTTAACTGGCCATCAACAAGAGTGGCTCGTATGAGTGCACATCCACCCCGACGATGCAATAAGTTTGCAGTTTAGCTTCTGCATAAAACGCTCACGTGAACAGTGTCTGGCCCTTTTGGAAATTGTGTGGCTGATTTTGGTTCAGTTTCTCTTGCTTCACTCCAAGTCATGATTATCGGATTTCGCCATCAGATCAATTGTGTGGTTATGACGCTCATGCCTGGAATTTCAGCTCTTAAACCTACTTTGATGCGGCCGGGTGGAATTGCATATTGCTACTGAAAAAAGACACTGATGTAGTGATTACTTTAATGCTGATTGATCTTGCAATGGCTTTCCTACCATTAGGCCGACCTGCTGGAATTATCTAATCAGGATCTTGCTTGATGGTGCGCAGCACAATGACGTGCGGCCAAGCGCTGTGACCACTAAACATTTGTGTCGGGCCAACCGCTGATATAAAACCTCGAATGGGTACGAAGAGGATTGGTCGTGTAGGTGAGAGGGATGCTGGTTTCCATAGTAACGGTGCTCTCCCGTCTGCCCTCTCTTGCTGCCACTACGGAAGCGAAGTTTTCCGCTCCTGCCGAAAGCAAAGCTACGGTAAACCTACCTCTTTTGATTCATCACCCTCCTATTTTTTTTCTTTTTTTCCTTCCTTCATGGTTTAATCTCATTGCCTTGGAGATGTGATTTCACCCACATATGAGGTTTCCGGTGGCTGTCATATATCTTTTGATGTTCTCTTTCATGTCATTTGGTTGTGGTTTCCTTCACAAATCAACATTTTGGCTTTCCACAGTCCACAATTTTGTACTTTTCGGGGAGGGGGGGTTGTTTGTTTACATGGTAGTCTAAAGTGATCATTTTGGTGAAAAACAACAAAACATGGATTGATACGTTCCTCTCCTTTCCGTGTAAGAGGCTTAGTTGGTTGTCACACCCTGGCTTTAACCCAATCAAAACTCCCTTCCTCCTCCATCTCCTCCCTCTTGCCTCACCCGTCATTTATGTATCTTTCTTATTTTCATTCCAGACTCTGAGGCCACAGAGGATGAGACCACCGAGCCCCAGGTGGAACCCAAAGGAGGGCTGGGTAGACACCAAGACAAGACCGCCCGGGGAGGACCTTTAGGTATTTATGATGACATTTACAGCAAACGTGACTGGTTGTATTAAACACTAATACACTCTTGCCAGAAAAACTCAAAGGCACTTTGAGAATACAATTGTTTTGTAATTTCATACACTGTATTAACAAAAAGGTCAAATGTACAAGAAATCAACAAATGACCAAAATACAAATGAAATCGGAGTTGGAGGCTGAAAAGTTAATGACAAAAAACATATCCCTAGCAGGCAAAGGAAACCTGAAAAAAAAGAAAAAAAAAGATTGTCTTAAAAATGGATTATGAATGATTGATTTACAACATACTTCAATTGGCTTACTTGTAAGTGTCATAATAGGATATATTACAAAATACAATTAAATTATTGACATGAAAAAGAAACAAGTCATCAAACAGAAATAAACAACCCTTTCCCAAATCTTCTCACACTATTTTTTTAAACCCAACTTTAATTTATTTTTTAATTTTAAATCAACTTGTCACACACAGTTGTATTTGTGCAATTGTTCATCCACCGTTAACGTGTTGTACAAACAAAATACCATAGTCGACATAAAATTAATTCGTCCACCCATTACCCGAAGTGTTTATCTTCTTGATGAATCTGGATTGATTGACAATCTACCAATAAAGTTACTGTGCATTGGAGTCAAACTGTGGTCCCAAGACTGGAGCCTATTAACATTAGTTTGGTCTAAATCTGATTTGTTTATTGAGCAGCAGTAACTTGCTCAGGCTCTAATATTGAACATAAAGCACTTCATCAATGTGAGATTGAGTCGAAGCTGCCTGCTTTCACATCGCTCCAAACCCGGCAACAGCATGTCTCAATTTAGATCCCAAATATTGACGCCTTCCTCCTCCTCCACCACAAGGACACTTCCCTCACTTGCACTCTGTGTTGGTGCTTTCTGAGCTCCTGCGTTGGCGGCCCTACACCCCACACATCCCCAAGAGAAACCGAACTGGAAGAATAGGAAGAAAATATGCAACGAGGGTGGGAGGAGGTGATCCATCATTTGTTCTCTTCAAGGAGTAGCTTGCAGGCGCCTCCACAGCACACAGTATGAACGCAAGAAGCAATTGTTTAGGAAAAAAAAATTGCATCATGGGGTGACTATGAATCGCGAGTGAGGTGATTTTAATACATATTCAAGATCAGTTAAAGTAAATAATGGTTCAGTAATCCCATTCATTCATCGTTCTCTTCTGTGATATGGTTCCGGAGAACACTGTATAACGATACATTTTTTGACCACGTTTAAAGGTCAGTCTCAAGATTGGGCCGATGAATGCAGTCCCCTCCAATTTTGTGGACCAGCAGGGTCAATTCCTTTTTTTTTGTTGTATACTGAAGACGTTTGGGTTTCATAAGATATATATGAGACAAAAGTTCTGACTTCCGGTTTTTATTTCATGGTATTTACATCTAGAGGTGTTATACAAAACGGTCACAGTAAAATGAATTCTGAAGTCGACAAAACCCCATGTACCGGTACTTCATTTTGGGGGGACATAGAAGGTCAATCACAGGACCTTAACCCAAGTAAGCATGCGTTTGACCTCTGGAAGAGTACACTGAAGGAAGAAAGTCCCAGATACAAACAAGAACCCGAACAGGCTACAGGAAAGGCCAGGAAAAGCATTTCATATGAAGACTGAACAGTCTGTTGAAGTTAACGTGTCACAGGCTTGATGGAGTTATTGGAAGTAATCGTTATGCCACCAAATATTCAATGTTATTCACTTTAAGTTCATTTAATACTTGGTGCTATGTCCTGAGTTGTTTAAAACATCCGGATGTGAATACCACCAAACAAAAGTTGGAATTGTCATTTTGTTTTGGTCTGACCTGCGGTAACCCAAATGTGTTCAGGAAACACCAAAACAAGGGTTTTATTTACCTTGCCGTTCAAATACCTTTGGAGGTTACGGTATGCGTGTGAAAACGATGGCAATTATCAATGGAGTGTAAATCCAAGATCCTCTTTTGCTCCATCTAGGTGAGGGGGATCGGATGATGGAAAATAACCCCGATGCCTCTGATCGCCGAGGTACCCTTCCAGGCTCCTATGACCCCGTCGTGGAACGAGAGCTCCGGACGCTGGGCTCCCGTCCTCCAGGGCCCAACATGGACCCTACAAACCCATCCAGGCAAGCTCTTGGCAGCGGTCCTGCGGAGGGCCCCCTGCCCGTCCGTCACCTGGGTGTTGAGCCGCTGATCCGAGCATCTCACGCTAACCTGGCGCGGCCCGTTCAGGGGTCAGAGGAAAGTGTTTCTGTCGGCAGCGACTACTACGGAAGTATGTTCAGCCTCTACCGGGGAAGAACATTTTCCATGCCCTTGTAGGAGAGTCCAAACTATCTGCAACCCCTAATTTAAAAAGACGCTCAAGCCAAGATGTCATAAATAAATATCCACGTTAGCATTTACTGTGGATTATTATTTTTTTAATAGACTGTTTTGGTGTCACACTTTCCTTTGACTTGATGTTGCTGTGGGAACATCTAACTCTGACCTGTTTCAAAGGCACTGACATATTTTATTGCACTGTGAGTGTACCTGCTGCACGTTTTCTGGAGTACCACCTTTGGATGAACACTTTTTACGCTTGCAGTGGCATGCGTCGGATGCTGACCGTGATCCAGTTTAACATGAGCATGGACACAAATTTTGATGAATAACATGGGATCTCTCTCTTTGGCATGTGTTTTTTTTCTTGTTTTTGCCATTGTCACAGATCATCTGTAACAACACATTTTATCATCACTGCACTACAGTTAGATTCAATTTCAGACAAGTTCATGTTCCGCTCTACATGTGACAACTTCTGATTTTATGAGTGTGCCATCTGCACTTATTTGTTGTGCCCGGGTGCAGAAAAACTGCATATTAAGACAAAATGACATGGACAGACATTTGCTCCTTCCAAAGCCTCTGGCACTCTACAGAAGGTCCAAGTTCACACCTCATTTCCCTTCAACCCACATCCTTCCAGGATTCAAAGTGATGAAGAACCACATGGGGGTCTCCCTTCTGCACCCTCAACCTCTCCTCGGTCATTTCTCATCCCAAACACAAAGCACCCCGAAGCCCCAAATCAAGACCAGGATAAACACAGACCTCAGCTTTCCCAGGCTGAGAGAGAGCAGGGATCCATTGTTCATAACAAGGTGGCAACCAAACTGACTTTTGCAGGGCCCAAGTGTTCTGACAAGATCAAGGCTTTTGAAGAGCGAAGGGCCAGTGTGGATCTGTCAGCACTTGGATCTATCTCAGAGTTGAATAACTCTGAAAAGAGAAATGACGGCACACAAAAGAAAGCAGCCTTCAAGCAACGAGCCTCCTCTTTGGAGGACAAGATGAGCTACTCACAGCGTGTTCAGGGCTACCAAACCAAGTTCAGTGAAGAACTGGAAAGGATCAAAAAACTTGTTGGGGGAGTAAGCATGAGGAAGTCATTTTTGACTGAGCGGCTGTTAACAGGCAAGCTTGAGCCCACTGCCCCAAAAGTGGCTGGAGCACAGGCAGAGGAGGCTGGCAGACCACCAACCTTAACGAAAGTTCCTGAAAAAGCTAAGCCGAGCTCAAAGGCACACCCAGAGTATTACTCGTCACAAGAAAAAATGGGGAATATTAGAGTTACCATGGAGACAGCACTCGTTCACCAGTTGCCAGGGCAACCATTGCCAACAGCCACAAAGACCACACACGGCAGGTTTGGAGGGAATAATCTCTACTGATGAATGTGTTAAAGGCAAGGCTTAAACTATCAAATGATTCCATCCCTTTTGTGTTGAAATGCAGGAAACGCACACAGAAATCTCCCAACACTCTGGTTATCACCTCAGCAGAACACCAGTCTCCTTCAAGAAAGGAAAATGACAGATTCCCCAATCCAACGGGGAAACACGAGTCACCAGTCACAGTGAGGGGATCCGAGTCACAGTATCCAACAAAGCCTCCTCGGCTCAGCCCATCACCCACACCTTCCATCAGTCCACTTCTCAAGAGGAGGAAGGAGGAGAAAGTGGTCATTCCTACCATCCTGGTGGAAGATGAAACCAAAACTGAATGTGATGCAGGCCAAATGAGAACGAATGAAGTGAAAAGTGGCATTGCAGAAGGTAAATACCTCCTTTGTAACCATTGCGTTAAGATTTTTTTTATTTTTATGCTTGAGATGGAAAAGTATTTTTAAATACCAGGGTATATGTGGATAAGTAATAAAAAGATCAATAGAAAAAGATCAATATGATTCACTTGTTGGTCCGAGGATATTCTGATGATGATGATGATGAAAATGAAGGAGCCTTCATGATACCTCTTAAATGAGGAGATTGCTGCACAGCACGAGAGCACCAGAACTCCTTTGTCTGACTGAAGTGACAGGCCTGCTAAAGCACCGCTCATCGCGGCGGTGGCGGTTGCCTTGGTAACCCATTCATAGTTAAAAATCTGAGACCAAACGTCATCGCAGGCCAAAGGCGACTGAAAAACTTTCAATCGAGGGAAGACTGTTAACTGAATGTGTTTGAATTGTGCATCCTCTCAGCTCATGCATGATGCAGCTGTGTCTACAAATGCAAATGGTGTCACCAGCAGCTTGGGCCTGCGTTGCCATATTAGGCCAGCCAGTCCACCTTGCCGGAGTATTTTTAGCTACCCTCTTCTTCAGGGTAAATGTGCTCTGCCTTGTGACCCTGTTTGAGCTTTTTATCTTGCTTGACGTTCTCCAGGCAGTGTGAGCTAAAATGATTTGCAGGAAGCAACCCGGCTCAATGCCTTTTATTTTCTAAGCTCCGGCACACATCATCATGGATGTAGAATTCAAGCACCTGCGGACATCCATTGGGTGTTTCGAGGTCAATATCATTTGTATGAAAGTCAGTGGCAGTGGGATGCCAGGAACATCAGATGTTTTATTTACGGGAAGCAGGATCAGATGTGTGCAGCAGCTTTATAAGAGTTGGCAGGGTTACGTCAACACCCCGAGGAGGGTTTATCCTCTGCAAATGGGACTCGGCGAGTTGACTCTTGGTGGGTTATTGGATTTTGAGCGGATGTGAGTTGCTCTTTCAATTCCACTCTGATTACCATTATTATACAGTGGTCTACTTTACTTTTAAACTGTTAAAAGTTATGGTGGTTAGGGGTATGAATCTGGACTTTACATGGACTCCCTGTGCTTGCGGCGGTTTTCTTCAAAACTCTGGTTGTCTAAGTGTGCAATGCGACCAGTCAAGGGTGTACCACACCTCTCGCCCAAAGTCAGCTGCGGTTCCAGCAAGCTTGCAATGCCAAGTAAGGATAAACTTTTTTTTTTTTAATGGATGGATTAGCTCAACAGTCTCAATTTTATTTTTTTCTCCCATGTCGCTCACTTAGATGCTTGAAGCAAATATTTATGCATACTATCAGATATTGTCAATTTTGAATCGGGGTAAAATCACATATTGATAAAAATCTGATAGCGTTTTCATATCTGCCAATGCGACTCCAGTGTAAGATCAAATTGAGTCTGTCATTGCGAGCTGTTTGATGATATACTGTATACTGTACAGTGTAAACAGATGAACTGTGTGACATGTACCCAAACAATGTGCCTGCAGTATATCAAAAGTACAGTAAAAGCTGGTAGTTGTAAGAGGGGCCATCCATTTTTTCTACACTGCTTACCCTGAGGAAGCAAGAGCCTTTGCCAGATCACCTCACGTGAATGACGGACAACATGCTATGCAGCCAAACAATCATTCACACTCACTTTCACATAGTTGTTTGATAGGAACAGAACTCATGTTAATCAAAATAAATGCTTTGTAATGTTGAGTATAATTTTGGTTTGCTTACGTGTTGCCACTGACTGGTTTTCTGTATCACCATCGAGCTGTTTACCTGGGATTTAGCATGAGGGTTGTTTCTCAGGTTAAGTACTGAGATCACAGAGCACGAGAATTGGTGAGAGTGCCGGTTTTGCTCTATCAGGCTGTCAATTAATTCTGGCGCAAAGGTCCAGACAGAGCCTCCGCTTTGGAGCACTGGAAATAAGCAAGTTAAGGAGTCAGAAATTAAGGGATTCCTTCTTTATCTGCCATTTGCACAGAGCACATCACTCTCAAAGACAAGCAGACAGATTGTTCCGACCCACAAGTTTACCAGGCCCTGCTGGTGCTGTCATATTTACAAACCACATAGCAAATAATTGACCAAATTGACCTAATGTGGCTTTTCAGTTTAAGTCTGAAAGGCTTAAAATTCAAATGGGATTCAAACAAGGCATCGTCTTTTCTTCCAGAGCAAAGTGGGGGACTAGATGAGGAGCACCTGAGTCCACAGGCATGCGTGATGGAACTCCATGGATGTGCTTCTGCTCCTACTAAAAGTGTCAATTTCAAGGAGCCTCCCTCTTTCCAGGTAGGGGCCTCTCAGAGGAGCCATAATCACCAGACAAATGTGTAAAGCTCTAAATGGTATGTTTTAAAAAGGTGAGGCCATGTGACCAAGCAGTGATTGAGGGCCAAGATGTTGTCATCTCGGTAAAAGTCACCGGGCAGCCCAAACCGCTGATTTACTGGTGATATATTTTACTACCACAGTGGCCAGACATTACCTCACGCTCAGTTGAAAACCCTGCTACAGACCATGTCACCATGTTTTTCTGACCCAGGCTGAAGGACAAGGTCCCAGTCAAAACTGCAGGACGCTTCTCCATGAGGGAGACGGAAGATGGGGCCAATGAGATCAGGATCATCTCAGCACAGAGGTCGGATGCCGGACTCTATGCCTGCAAGCTTGTCAATGAGAGAGGAACAAAGCAGGAGGAGTGCAGCGTTGAGGTCAAAAGTGAGCAATCCAAAGTCCGTTTTAATGGCTATATGACGAATTTGTCTTTGTATATGCCTCGGTGTACATGTCAACGTAATATGTACTTGATCATCAGCTGCAGCACAGATGCACCTGAAAATTATCCGAGAGATCAAAGATCTGATGGTGGAGGCCGGCGAGTCGGCCATGTTTGAATGTCACATCACAGGACCCCCAGATGTGGATGTGGATTGGCTGTCCAATGGGAAGCTGATCCAGCCGGCGCTGCTTAACTGCAAGATGCACTTTGATGGCCGGAGGTCAGTTCTTTCTTTTGTTTAATGCTTCAAATCTCATCAGCCTTGTATCAGGTACTTTTGATAGTTTGGTTTATTACTACTAGCAGTGTTTTACTTTTAGCCCAAGTATCTTGACTTCTGTTAACTAATAGTGAATATATTCAAGTATTGGAAGTAAAAACTAAAGCATCTCTATTGAGTTAACTTGAGTGTCGTCAAGTAGTTAAATCTGTGTCAAGGTTAGCTAGCATTCGATAGCCGGCCGGGTCTTCACATTTACTGTACAGCATACCTAAACAAGCTCATGATAATGACAAGAACATGAAAGAATTGACTTCACTTGCTTAATATATGTACTGGTATGTACTTCTTCAGCTTGAATGGGGAGTTTTTATTGTCAATATTTCTTTCACTTTACACTGTATAGAGCATCAAAACAAAACTGTACAATTCATTTATACAGTCTAGTGCAGTCAAAGTGAAATTTTCTAGAAGTATAAATAACAAAGTGAAGTACGAATATGTGAAAATGTAACTTAAGTACATACCAATTGAGTATTTGTAGTCCATTACATGACTGTTTTCTACTTTACTCTGTTTCCTTTCAGATGCCGCCTGCTGCTGAATTCAGTGCACGAGGACGACAGTGGGACGTACACTTGCAAATTGAGCACAGCTAAAGGTAAACGACAGACCCGATTGGACTGATTCCTCACCTTGATGATGAGCAAATAAAAGCAGTTGATTTAATATGTAGACGAGTTGACCTCCAGCGCAAACCTGAAGGTGACTCCCTCCAAGGAGCCGCTGTTCACCCGCAAGCTGGACGTCCTCGAGGTCATTGCAGGTCGCACGGCCCGCTTGGACTGCAAGGTGAGCGGGTCACCGGCGCCACAAGTCACCTGGATGCACTTTGGTAGGGAAGCTCAACTGACTTGCTGCGTTTTCATGTTTCTAAAACATGTTTTCTTCAAAGGAATGCCGTGTTTCTTCTCTCTGTGCCTTCAGAGTCCACAGTGGAGGAGAGCGACAATGTGTGCATCCTCAGCGAGGGGGGGCGTCACTCGCTTGTCATAGCCAACGTCAGCAGTGACACAGAGGGCTTCTATACGGCCGTGGCTCAGAACATTCACGGGAAGGCTGATTGTACTGCGGAGCTTTACATACAAGAGCACAGGGCTGCAGTCTCTTCTCACATGTAAGACGTCAGGATCAAAGACTTTACGATACATGGTGATACGCAGCTACACAGTATCAATGTAATTACCACAGCGTCTTATATATAATCAAGTCAGCAAACAGGCTATGATTAGTATCAAGACCCTCGAGTTGTGTTCTACTTCAATTTCTAACTTCCTAAATGGTTTTGGGATGATATGCAGTCAACCTTCATGTGACTTGCTAGTTTTAGTTTGTTTATCTGTACATCGTTGGTAAGTTGGTTAGGTCAACTTTTCTATTTATGAGAAATGATGCAAGAATGACAACATCATTTTTTTTGGCAGAGGAAAGAAAAAGGTAAAACAAACAGTGGATCTTTTACATTATCCGATCTGTTACCCTGCAGGTCCAAACTTGAGAAGATGCCATCCATCCCAGAGGAGCCAGAGCAGCTGGAGACTGAAGTGGTTAAGAGAACCATGCCAGATTTTGTCAAGCCTCTCGCTGATCTGGAGGTGATTGAAGGCAAAGAGGCGGTGCTGAACTGCAAGGTGATGGGTCTGCCTTATCCCACCATCACCTGGTACCACAATGGAAAGCGCATTGAGAGCAGGGAGGAGCGCCAAATGATTCAGAGTAAGACCAGACTCGACAGGCGATGACCTTTTTGAGTGCAGGACGGCAAATAAGAACTGTGTCTGTCTCCCTCAGACAGGGATTTGCACAGTCTGGTCATTCAGACTGCTTGTCATGCTGATGGTGGAGTCTACAAGGCTGTGATTGCAAACAAAGTGGGCAAAGCAGCCTGCTATGCACATTTATATGTTTCAGGTAGCCCGTGGTCCCGTTACAGTCAATCCATTTTTTTGGGTTCCTTTGACGAAATGTGAAAAGATGTTTTTGTACTTTCTGTACAGATATTGTTCCAGATCCACCTGATGGCCCCCCGGTCATTGAGGCCATCACAGGAAAAACTATAAGTCTCAGCTGGAACAAATCAAAGAGATTAAATCCATTTTATGGTTGAGTATTTTATTTCCCTCAGTCTTTGTGAAAGTCTGCGATTGGTTGTTTTAATCCGTGAATTAGTTAATTAATGCCATTTGTTGTGATTCTGTGGGATCTAAATCCAGTTGTTGAATGCAGCCAATGAGTTCTTGGAATTTTTCCAGTAACTCATAAAAGGCCTTGGCAGAGTTGGATGGTCTCTTTGGTGCTGTGTGGTTTCATGCTTTTCTTGTTTCATTGCAGATTCAGGCTCCTTGTCATATGTGCTCCAGCAGCAAGCCCTGGGCTCCATCCAGTGGTCCACCGTGGCATCCAACTTGAGGGAAACCAGCTACACCATTACCAGCCTTTCCAAGGGGGTCCGCTATGCTTTCAGGGTCCTGACGTCCACCGGCAAGACACTTAGCAGGCCTTCACCATTCACAGATCTGGTCCAGCTCCAAGACAGAGGTATGAAGGGTCCCACATTTTTAAACACATTGTCTCACAAGTGCAAAACTCCACTCTCAGTTAAAATTGTTCCTAAGAAATTATGTATGAATGAGATAGGACGAGTTGATATAATGCAAATATTTCCTCTTGGGATTATACCAGCGCAGTAAATAAATAAATAAATAAATAAATACATAAATAAATAAATAAAACCCCTGCTTTGCTCTTTTCATAACTAATAATTGATTGTAAAATGATTACCACACCCATCCCAAAAGCCTACGTTTATTCTTAGTTTTTGTTTTAATTTGGTGAGCAATGTTGCTATATGCAGGCAGACAGAAGAGGTGGAGCAATTGTAAAACATGAAGAAAAATGAAGTCTCTTTGCAGGTTATGGCATTTATACTGAGTGCCTGCTTGTCGGCATTCACACAAAGCACATCTTTGTATAGGACCTTATTTGAGGAAAGCGCCAGTCATCGTCGACAAACCTGACATTGTGTACGTGGTTGAGAATCAACCCGTAAACATCACCGTCACCCTGAACCATGTGCACGCCACAGTCACTTGGAAAAGGTAATTATTGACTTTTCATCTCTCCAGTCACTTAAGTGAACATACTGCAAGATGTTGCTTCTGTGTTCACCAGGAGGGGTGTGGCATTGGTCAACAAACCAGGGGTGTGTGAGATGAGCATGCCAGATGATGATCAACACTCCCTAAAGCTTCAGCGTGTCAGAGCCTTGGACATTGGCCAGCTCGTGGTAATGGCCAGCAACCAGTTTGGCAGCGACCTCTGCACACTGCAGCTGGTCATGGCAGGTTGGACCACGGCAGATTTGGTTTCCTCTGTGCAAAGTGACAAAGTGATTTTTTTCAACCCATTCCACAGTGCCACCGAAGTTTGAAACCATCATGGAGGATGTGGACGTGTGTGCTGGAGAAACGTCCCGTCTTGCTGTTGTGGTCGAAGGGAAACCAGATCCAGACATTCTGTGGTACAAGGTGGCTATTTCAAGAGTTGCATTCCTATAAGTCAAGTCAGCTCTGAATATTTGATGAGGTTGTTTAAATCTTTCACAGGATGATCTGCTTCTCTCAGAGGGCAGCCACTTTACGTTTGTGTATGATGACCCAGAGTATTCTCTTGTGATCCTCAATGCCCGTCCTGAACATTCTGGCGTGTACACGTGCACGGCAAAGAACCTGGCCGCGTCCAACTCCTGCAAAGCTGAACTGACTGTTCACACAGGTCTGTGCTTAACAATGGAATCAAAAAACACGCTCCAGGTTGACCAAGTTTCTCTCTTTTTTTCTTTTTATTTATTTATTTATTAGTTATATCCAGGCGGTAAAACAGATATTTGTAAAAGTGTGCATGATCTCTGCAGAGCAAAAAGATGACAAAGAGCCAATGGAAGATGAGGGAACCATTCTCAGGAAGATGCGACGCTTGACAGACTATTATGACCTCCACAAAGAGATAGGCAGGTATGCGTGTGTCCATGCTTGTGAGTGATAAGGCCAATCAAGTTGCACCTTTTCTAAACTGAAGGCACAGTAAAGACTAAAACTAATGACCGCAGAAGAGCAAAAAATACCACTCAGTAGAGCACCGACCAATACGCAAGGGGGAACTGTTAACTAATGTGAGCATAAGATGCAGCCAAATGTGCATGCTGTGTGTCACAGGGGGACCTATTCCTATGTAAAACGGGTGACTCAGAAGAACGGTAAAAAGGATTTTGCTGCCAAGTTCACATCTGCTCGTGGAAAGAGGAAAGCCTTAGCCTTGCGAGAAATGGAGCTGCTGACCGAGCTGGACCACGAGAGGATCATCTTCTTCCATGATGCCTTTGAGAAAAAGAATTTGGTGGTGCTGATAACGGAGTTGTATCCTTTGTATATGCAGCTAAATCTAAAAGCAGACATTTATATCTTGCACTTTCATGTACTTCAGAGTGAGTTGACAAATAATAAAATAATAAATTTATCTCAAAAACACTAAAGATCCATTACATGAATTCTAATTTCTTCATGTACAGTCCCACATATTCCCTTAGAGTCATTGTTGAGTGGAAATAAAAAAAAAATTTAGAAAACATGTGTATTGGGGTGATTATCTGAAGGATTGTGCAGTCTGTTTTTCTTCAGCTGTGCGTTGAAGGTGTCACGAGGAGATGTTAGAACGAATGTGCAGAAGAACTACAGTCACAGAGCTGGAAGTGGGTTGGGTTCTGCTTTCCCCAATGGACTCCCGTCGCATGACCTAGACATCATCACGTCATCATTTGTGCATCTCCACAGATTCGTCAAATTATTCAGCAAGTGCTGGAAGGCCTTCGCTACCTTCATGAGAAAGACATCGCCCATCTTGACATAAAGGTGCGAGTCTTCACGGAATGTATCCAATGAGTGTCCAATTACAAGAATTGATCGCACTTGTCTTCATCGGCTTTTAGCCGGAAAACATTTTGATGGCAGTTACCGGCAGTGACCAGATCCGTATTTGCGACTTTGGTAACGCCATCAAACTGGAATCATCCGAGGAGCACTACTGCAAGTATGGCACACCGGAATATCTGGCGCCAGAGATTGTGAACCAAAGCCCTGTCTCCAGAGCAACAGACATATGGTGAGTCACCTCCTGTATGCACCACTTGCCGGAAAGCACAATTTCATCACCTCTACTTTACGTGTTTATGCTTCTTCTTACAGGCCGGTCGCAGTCATTACATATCTTTGGTAGGTCATACAGCAAGTGCACAAATTTAACACACAGTGATTCATATCGTGTATAAATGCATTATTCCAGTCTGACAGGAGTGTCACCATTCACCGGTGAAAACGACAGAGCCACAGCGTTAAACATTCGCAACTACAATGTGGCCTTTGATGAGACCATGTTCTCTGACCTCTGCAAAGAGGCGAAGGGGTTTGTCATCAAGCTCTTGGTGGTGGACCGACTGTAAGTGCTCTCAGATGTATGTACGTATGCATGTATGAATGTACTGTATATGTAACTAAACTGTGGCATATTTGTGCTTGTTCACTCAGGAGGCCAAGTGCCACTGAATGCCTTCGTCATCCTTGGTTCAAGGTAGCTGGCAGACTTGTGTTTCATTTGCAATTATAAGATGGCTGTTCAATAATATTCATGACATTTTATCTTGCAGTCAGAAAGTAACAAGAGCATCTGCACAGCAAGGCTAAAGCAGGTTTTGTCTCGAAGGCGATGGCAGGTAAAAGAACAATGTCAATATTCATTCCAAATTAGGTACACCTGCACAATCTAATGTGATTCAAGCAAATATTTACATCTTCCAGTACATGGATGATCATCATCGGTTTGACACTGTCAAAGAGTTCTTATTTCAATAGTGGTTCACAAATGTAATTGACTCCATGACTGTTTGGAAACTTTAGGCGCGTTCCCACGTTGCAATTTGTGTTTGCAACGTGTTGCATAACACAAATTGCAAATATGATGTTGCAAACCGAATGTGTTCCCACGTTGCAACAGTTGCAAACAATTTCAAATCTCGCGAGAATATTTTTCAGAATGCGCGTTGTTGCTAAGCAACATATTTCGTTCTGCGACTATGGCGGCTAATTGTCAATATGACAGCGACGATGATCTCCTCGAACTGGCAGCTATCGGTCTACTAGCCGAGCTAGAGGAGCCAAAACCCAAACGGTCGTTTTGGGTACGACCGTGGATCGGGAGACGGCAAGAACTCGGCGCTTACAACGCTCTGATGCAGGAGTTGGCGGGCCGAGGACCCCGATAATTTCAGAAATTTCCTTCGAATGGATCGCACCAATTTTGAACTTTTAATAATTAATGAACCTTTCGGTGTCGCCCCGGGGAGAGCTCGATTTTTGGGGATTTCTGTGTCGACGCCATTATACTTCCGCGTTCCGTGTTTACACAACGACGTGATGTTTTTGTCACGTGATAGCGCAACGCTTTCTGATTGGTCGGGTTCATGCAACACGTTGCAAGAAAATAGAGCAAGTCCTATTTCATGCAACACGCATCCAACACATTGCATGCCACAAAAGTCTGTCCAACTTCGGGGTTCACACGTTGCAATGTGTTGCATGCCGCAAAACTTATGCCACAAATTGCAACGTGGGAACGCGCCTTTAGATAACTGTTCCCACTGAAATGAATAGAAATCAATTCCAGTCCTAGAACAAAGTTACTTTTACGTTGTTTTTATCTGTATGTGATTAAAACAATTAAATAAGAATCATTCTTGCTTTTTCTGTGTTGCACCAGCAGCATCACACTGAAGGCACTTGAAAGCGGCCTCGCCAGCAAGAAAAACTCATTGGTTCTCAACACGTTTTTCTTTTCCGCCCTAGTTCTTTTCCTTCCTCAGAGACTCAGAGTCAATTGCCCCGCTCGCGCATTACCAGCAAGCACTTTTGAGGTGCTCACTTTGTTAAAACATTCACTCCGTTTGCCACATTGGCTGCCTTTATTGCCCCTTTGTTCATCAACTAAATTGTGCGGCGAGATCGCAAACCATCCTTGTGTTTTCTAATGACTTCCTTCTTTTTCTAATCGTAATTAAGCTTCTTAATAACGGCATCACAAGCACTTTGAGGAAAAAGCTCAACTCAGCATCTGCGGCTCCATGCCATGAGTGTTCGAAATTTCAACATAAAAAATAAACATATTGTTCATTGATACCAAATGTGTTAATAAAATACGATCTTTGTAATTTTGTAAGGGAATGACAAACATTATCATCTTCCTTCTGATCCCATTAGATTGTTGAGGTATGCCAAATAATGTTTGAGATGATTGTCTATTGTATGCCTGCGCCATGCAGCTCTTCATCACTTCTGTTCTGATGGTTTCCCCTCAGCGCTCCCTAATCAGTTACAAATCAAAGATGGTGATGCGAACAATCCCAGAGCTACTTAATGACGCATCAAGCCATGTGTCCATTGCCGTGCCACGGCATTTAAAAGAAGGCTCTCCACCGCCTTCATCGTCCTCTGACTCAGAAGCAGACGTGGATGAGCTTCCCTTCATTCCTATGCCACTATCTATGTTCTTCTCCGGTTCCAGAGTCTCCCTCAATGAGATTCCCGCGAATGAACACGTCATAGAAAGGCCCATTGATATTGCTGATAGAACTAAGGACAATCTGGACACAGCTGGTATCAATGGAGAAGCTGGTGAAAGTGTGACACGTATTGATGAAAACCGTGACGAGCAGAAAATTCATCAGGCAAAAAGAGCTCCACTTCAAAAAGGATTAAGTACGGAGACGGAAGAGTCTCAAACAAAAGCAAGAAGATCAACAATGAGAAGAGGCAGTTCTGCTGACTCTGCGTTGCTACTTCACATGGACCCAGAACATGGTGATATCAATGATGCGGCAGAAATGAGCAGCAAGAGCTTGAAAAAAACTGTTTCTCTTGAACTCCCCAATCGTAGCCCAAGCCCTGGAATGACAAAGCTAAGCCAAGAGGATTACGCCTTGAAACTGGAGCTCATGAGACAACGGCTCCTCAGGGGCGGTACCCTCGATAAAAAGATGAGCGGCCTGCGAGGGCCCTTATTTGAAACACTTGGCATGGAAGATGAGAGACAGACAGCATCTCTCGATCGCAATCTGAGGAGATCCGGGCCATCCACACTCATGCGAGCTGCATCCTCTGAAAGTGCAGGACAGGACACACCAAAGACCAAAGTTTTTCAGAAAAGTGCTTCCTTCACTCAAGAAGATTCTGAACCCATGCCCCTTCATCGCAGGTATGGAGCTCCCTTAGAAATCCCATCTATAAGCACTGCCCGCACTGAGGGGAAGAGCCTTCAGGAGGCAACATCCATGTCTGCCCTAACAGAACAAACGATGATGGAGTCACCCACGGAGCGCAACTCATTTATATACCCAGCAACAGGGGAAGTGAACCAACAGGACAAACAGAAAAATCAAGAGAAAATGACCAATAAAGAAAAGGTAAACCAAGCAGAAAATGAGCCAAGATCATTCTCACTTGTTGCTCCTTTAATTGTGATAGAAGAGGACGATGAAGCAGAGGACAAAAGGAAAGTGCTCCATATCAATAAAGAGAAAATGATTAAAGAGAAAGAAACCTCACGAAACACAAACGCATCATCTGCATATGAAAGTGCCTCAAAAGCTGTTGCCAAGTCATCTGGAAAATCTGAACAAGTCTGTGACAAGTTGAACGGTCATGAGCGCAAAGACATCGCTCCTTCACCTCAACACCCGGCTGTGTTTGCCAAAGTGGCAAATGCCGATCGATCTCCTGGTTCCCTCTCCTCGTCTTCGAACCCAGAAATTTCTGGCATGCCGCGCCAACCACTACTCAGAACAGATATCAAAGACATTGACTCGGAGGAGATCTTTGAAGCCAGATTCAAAAAGAGAGAGTCATCTTTGACTCGCAGCCTTCGAAAGCTAGCCAGAAACAAATCAGAAGAAAAATCGCCGATGCTGAACCGTAAGATCGGTCATCCAGACGATGAGGTTTACAGGCCGGGGCAGAGAGGAGCCCCCCTTGAAATGGTCTCCAAAGAGAAGTCCAAATCAGTTCAAGACCTGCGGAAAGATAAGGAAAAAGAAGCAGGGCTAAGCCTTATAGGGAGGTGGTCAATGCGTGGAAAGAGATCAACATCAGTTGATAAAAAAGTGGAGAAATCAACGGAAAGAAAGACTGTGGCTACTCAGGAAAGTGCAGCCCCTAAGAGGGTTACTTGGGCAATTGGTCGTAGTAAATCTTTGGACACAAAGGAGCAGGAAGATAAAGCACAAACAAAAGCTGATGAGTCCGCCGTGTCTGCTGTGAGGCGCATGTTTGAGTCTAAAATGGCTGGAATCTCTGCCAAAATAAGGAGCCAGTCTGAGGACAGGAAGGATAAAACTGCAGAGGGAAGTCAGAAAGAGCAACAGCTGAGGAGGCTCACCGATTCTCCAATCCTAGCAATGCGACAGAAGTTTGAGAATAAAGTCGCAGGAACTTCCACAAAAATCCGCAGCCTATCAGACCAAAGACAAGAGAACACAGAGGAAAAGAAGACACCCCTGTTTTCTCGTCATCGCCACTCACACTCCGAGGGGCGAGGACTGAAAGGAATGGGCGTGCCTGAGAATCAGCTTGCAAAACAGGCAGGCTTGGCGCGCCAAAGGAATCGACGGAATCCACTTCCAGTATTCAATCCGAGAAAGAGAACGACCGGCGGTCTAGATGGGACAGGTGGGGTCTGACAAAGAGCAAGAAAGACAAAACACCATCTCAGACTGACCTCATTTTACCCGCCCCAAAAGAGGAAGAGACTTCCCGCACTCAGAAATTTTCCCGTTCCGCATCTGATTTCCCACCTGTGTTCCACATCAAACTCAAAGACCAAATCTTGCTTGAGGGAGAACAGGTCACCCTGAGTTGTCTCCCTGCCGGAAGTCCGCATCCTGACATCGCATGGATGAAAGGTCTCTTGCTTCCATCCTAGCACTAATAGGATTAAAAATTGCTGTACCACAACACAAACATTCCAAGTTCTGATTCTGTGCTGTCTGCATGGGTTTTTTTTTCATCTTACAGATCGGAAAGCTCTGGATGCGGATGACCGAATCAGTCTGATCTCCCATCCGGATGGCAGGCAGCTTCTTACCATATTGAAGTGCAGTCAAAGAGATGCTGGGGTGTACGAGTGTGTAGCTACCAACCCCCTCGCTGCCATCACCACTTCTTGTACATTGACGATAGCTTGTAAGTGGCTTGTGTCATCCAAGCAGTCATCAAAACATTGTACTGGCGGCTAATTTTCTCATCTTTTTTCACAGACCACATAATTCCTGTAATGCAAGAGAACAATTAAGAATTTTAGTTTTAATGGGAAAGGGGATGGAATGAATACACTTGTAAAGAGCTTTCATGGGAGAATAGTAACCGCACTATTTTAGATTACCCACAAAAATAGTTTTGGGGTGAATGGGTGAGTTGTAACCGGAAGGGCATCTGCCGTAGAAGCCGTTCCAAACAAAAAACATGCAAGTGGCTCGCTCTGGCAACCCCTGAAAAGCTGAAAGCATCATCAAAATATCCAACACTACCCCTGTACTGCAGCAGTAAATCATGTGTGTCTAAGATGTTGCGACATGTCCGCCTCAATTAATTCCTTTCGAGGGTTTTGCTTTTCTGTCTTACTTTTTATTGAACCACCAGTATTTCATTAATAAGCCAGAGTTCATTTGGCATTCTCATTCCGTATCTTTAACAATATGGAAAAACAGACAACAGTCATCATCTTGAAACACACTGATCAAAATATTCTGTCAAAAAACAGTGACCATCACATCATTTGGTGCTCTTTTTCATAACAATTCAAGATGTTCCCAAGCGACCTGGAACCCCTGAAGTCCCTCAGACGTATAACAACACTGCCCTGGTGCTGTGGAAGCCATCCGACACCAAGCCTCCGTGCAGCTACACATTGGAAAGAAAGACGGAAGGTGGAAAATAACCTATTAAATTGTATCAATAAAAGATGGGGAAACTTTGATTTAAGTTGTTTGTCTATGGAGATATTAGTCAGCCACTTTGCTGTTCCACTCAAATATTGCATGCAATGTATTTAGCTGAACCGTTCTATTTTTATTTCATCTAGCATAAATATAATTCACGTCGTCACATTTCTCAAAAAATCTGTGTATTACATCTTGTTACTTCAGGAGATTCAACGTGGCAAACTGTTGCCACCGGAGTGGTTGACTGCTACTACAATGTCACTGACTTACCAAGAGGTGACGTGTTCCGGTTTCGCGTGTTCTGTGTGAACAAGGCAGGACAGGGGCCACAAAGCAATTGTTCAGCTCCAGTCAATTTGGATTCGGCAGGTATTACTGGATTTTTAGGCTGAAGATGCAGAAGCTGCCAAATATTTGTGTTAATATGTTTTATTGTTGTGATTTGTTGTGGTCAGCTGAAGAGTCTTCACCCGTGGCTGCTATTGTTAAGACCGCTGCAATATCTGGACCTCTGCCATCCCGCTCAAGTTTCGTTCCAGACACATCCACGATTATTATTCCAACCTCCATTATGACAGGACCTGAAAATGCAGCCTCCCCAGTGGCATCCCTTCCTCCTGCAGTACTACCATCATCCCATGGGGCTTCAAGATCTAAAGAGACCTTGTCAGCCCCATCTGCAAACACAAACAGGCAGACGGATGCTCCAAAAATCAGCGATAAACTTCCATCTGCACCATTTATACCTGCCAAACTCCAGAGTCCAGTGAATATTGTGTCTCCTATGACTCAGACCCCAACCACTCTTGTAACTTCTCCTTCAAGTCCTACCAAACCTGCCTTCGCGCCCATGTACATCCCCATCACCACAGCTTCTACAGCCCCATCCCTAATGTCCTTCTCCCCTAAAGTGCTCCAAATATCCAGCCTGAGCCCCATGGGTGATGGTTCCTGTACGCCCACCAGAAGCACACCAGGTGCTCGCACTACGCCCTCCACGGCTCTGCGCCAAGGGGTTCCACAGAAACCTTACACATTCCTGGAGGAGAAATCCAGGTGAGAAAAAAAAACTCAAATGTACAGAATTTACCATGAAACTTAACATCCTTGCATACAGTACACATTCCAACTATCTTTTGCCAGAGGTCGCTTTGGAGTAATCCGTGAGTGCCGTGAGAACGCCACAGGCAAAATGTACATGGCCAAAATTATTCCCTACACTCAAGAGAACAAAAAGGAAGTGCTGAAGGAGTATGAGATCCTGAAATCTCTGCACAATGTAAAAATCATGGCTCTGCACGAAGCCTATGTCACGCCTCGTTATGTTGTGCTGGTGGCAGAGAACTGTTCCGGCAAAGAGCTGCTGCACAGCCTCGTAGACAGGTAAGTTGCTCATAAAGAGTCATCAAATGCGTGAATAAATACGTAGGTGCACCGCCATTCTAATTCTTTTCTCCTAACCCTCCACGACACTGTAGGTTCCGCTACTCTGAGGATGACGTGGTTGATTACTTGGTCCAGATCCTCCAGGGAGTCGAGTACCTCCACAACCGCAGAGTCCTCCACTTGGACCTGAAGCCCGACAACATCATGGTGACAAACCTCAACACCATCAAAATTGTGGACTTTGGAAGTGCTCAGAGCTTCAACCCACTTAGCCTCAAGCAGCAGAACTTGAGTGCAATATCACTGGAATACATGGGTAAGGACAACCATTCACCTACAATATCAATTCCTATATTATGAGGCTCCCACCCTCCTGACAAATATAAATTTGAAGCTCCTGAGATTGTGAAAGGTGACGTCGTGGGGCCTCCCGCAGATGTATGGACTGTTGGCGTTGTGACTTACATCATGTGAGTTCAATACGTGAATGTACAACTCATCTACAGCACATTAAAAATTAAGATGAATTGTATTTTCATGCATGTGAAGGCTCAGCAGCCAGCTTCCCTTTGAAGACAAAGATCCTCAGCGTGTGAAATCCAAGATTCTGATGGCAAAGTTTGACCCAACGAGACTCTACCCCAACGTTTCCCAAAGTGCCTCAGCCTTTGTCAAGAAGATGCTGAGCAGTTATGCTTGGTGAGAAATCTGTTACGTTTAAAAAATATTCTGGATCATCAAGGAGGACTCAAAACTAACTACAAACGTGCACAACTTTTGCAAACTCTGTGCCAAACATAATTGTTTGCCTAGAATTAATGTATTGACTATTTACCTTTGGTTGGCTGCTGCCATTGAAAACAACTTTGTTTTTTTTCATGTGATGAAGCAAGACTGGCCCCTGGTGGGAAAAAGAAGTGAACGTTATATACTGTACTGTATACACTAGCTTGCCTTATTCACTTTAGTCTGAACCTACTCTCACCAGTTGTGTTCTTTGTGCTGGTAAGGTGAAACGGGGCCTAAATACCATGCCAGCATAAATGCAATGGCACAAAAATTTAGTCAGACAGAAACATTCTGCAAAGATTTTAGGACAGTGGATTCTTAACCTTTTTAGAGGTACCGAACCCAACCACTTAATATGCACATTCACCGAACCCTTCATGAGTGAAAAATTAAAAAATGTTTTTTTTTTTTTACAAATTCGAGTTATTAAAAAAAAAACACATTTAGAAAAAAGTAAATACATTTTAGAGATAAGTATACTCATTATTTTTAATTGTACGACGTACTATCACGACAGTCACACGTTGACTACTAAGTGAACTAAATTTCCCACAGCACTGATTGGACAATAAATGTCATGTGATAATCTGCACCCAGTGATGGCCAAGCAAGCGTGTGATCACTAATTAACATGTTGAGTCACGTGCGTCTTACCCTCCATGACAGAGGCTCCGTCGAACCCCTGTGACCGACTCACTGAATCCCTGGGGTTCGATCGAACCCAGGTTAAGAACCACTGTTTTAGGACAAGTTTATTTTTAAAAGTCACGAATGAATCACTAAATTGTATTAAATATCCAGTGAAGTACACATTGGCAGGCAAAAATAACTCGTTTTTTTCCTCCTACCAAAGTACCACACACTAGATCACTTGCTTCTAATGCTTAATTGTCATTATCACCAGATATTGTGAGCTTGAGCCCATTTTACAACATCAGGAACATTACAAATGCTAAAATTCCCCCAGATACACTCCAAAAGCTTGTAAAATTCTTCCCAGAATCGTGGAAAGCGTTGCAAAAGGATGATTGAAGAAGACTTTTCAGTTTCATTTTACAGCAAGAGCTCAGATGATGTCAAAGATTAAATGTGGGCACGTGTTTCTGTGTGTGTTCAGGGCCCGCCCCACTACACGGGACTGCTTCACACAAGCCTGGCTACAGGACTCTTACATGATGAAGCTGAGGAGGCAGACCCTCACCTTCACCACGGGCAGACTCAAAGAGTTCTTGGTGGCGCAGCAGTGCCACCGTGCTGAGAGCACAACCAAGCACAAGGTGCTGCTGCGCAGCTACCAGAGCACGCCCAAGCCCCCATCATCCAAGCCTGGGTCGCATGTTCCCGACTCAAAGTGAAATTCATGAGGACGGAGTCATTCGCGTGGCTTGCATTTGGAAACTTCCCATTTGATGCATCGCTCACTGCTCTGTTCTTCAGTACAAAACTGCAAAAATCTAGTCTCAACTCGGAATAAAATTAGTCAATGCTATTGCGGTTGACTACACATTTCCAGCAACCTCGCTTCTTTTCAGCAAAACAAATTCGAAAACTCACTGAGCACAAACCATTGCCGTTCTTGTTTGATATAAACTTACTTGGAGCTGCTAATTTATGTTTGCGTTGACTTCTATTTCTTACACTTTAGATCTCAAAACCAAAACCAAAAACAAAAAGTTTCCTTAAAACTGTTTACTTTTTTTCATGTTAATTTATTTGCATGCGTGTGTGAGTGCAAGCATCTCTGAATCACTTTTTTCACTCACTAAGATGAAAAAAAAAAGGTTTGTCTTTGTGGTTGCTGGATCAGGATCACACAGCAAATTTCTGAATCTGTTGTTGAACATGCATTACAGGTTCCGTAGGACGCACACTGGTTACTTGCTGTGATTCCTTACACCTAGTTCGGTGAAATCATGTTTGCCCAGTCAGTGCCTAGATTGGAGTAAAATCCAAAATATATTTCTTAGCTAATGTGTCTGATGGTAGAAATTCACATGTGATGAGTAGGTTGGACAAATATTTAGCACTCATGTTGCAATTTTACAAGTCAGACTGACAGAAACGAGAGCATTTAATAGTCGTGTGTTACTCTCACAGCACTTCTTTTTCTATGAATTTGGTTGTTTGAAGAGTTGTAAATGTGCCAACTTGCTGTGTTTATATGTGGGATATGTTGGTTTTCCAGAGACAGTATGTAATAAAGTACAAATTGCCTATTTTTGTGAGTGCCCTGCAAATTTGAATGTAGTGTAGTCCTATTTTTCGAAATGCAGTATGTGCATTTATGTTTTACATCAGAATGGGGATTGGGCCTTTTCACCTATCAAGTAAAACCCCTCCACTCGCTTAAAAACGTATGTTTCAAGTGTAAATACAGTCTGTCACTACAGCAAAGAAAAACTGATGCAGAAACTTGAGATAGTGGCGTTCGTACACTTCTACAGATGGTCCCTCACAAACTGTATATGTACAGGAAAAGAAGACGGGGAAAATGTGTACAAAATACATATATATATATATATATTTTAATATCCTCAAGCATAAACGAGTGAACATATCTGTATAAAATGACCAGCATTGCGTAAACTTGGCAGGTGTCGTGAATCTTTTGTAGTGCTCACCTTTGTAGTGCTCAGGGCGGGCTCGCCCATTTGGCGAGATAGGAAGATGCATAGAACATCGTGGACTGTAGGGAGCGCCAAAAATCGGATGGAAATTACCAATCAATGTTATTATATTCAAATGACTTGTTAGTATTAACGCTTAATTTTAAGTGAAAGGGAAAGAGGAATGAATTGAAATAAATACAAATGCAGGTAATGAAAAAAGTGAAAAGGCGCAAGGTGTATGACGTGAAATCAGCATTCATTCAGCACGGCACGTCAACTGCGTTGAATTAACTCTTGAGTGACCGGTTCAGTTACTGTAGTAGGCTGCATTTCTAAATTTATCACAGTGGTAGTTGCACTTTAGATGGGATAGGAAAATAAGAATGATTCTATAATTAAGTTAATGAATTTGAAATAATCTACATGTGACATGTAAATTCATGATTTCATTCTAATCTGAAAAGTTAGAACAAACGTGACAGTCTCCTTTGCTGTAGAGAAAAGTGAAACATGCTGTAGTGATTAAAAATTTGTGTATATTACGTTTCTGTTACTACTTACACTTTTATTTAGAATAATAGATTTTCTTGTTTTATTATTGTAGATTGTTCCCGGCACCCGCAATTCCCGTGAGGAAAAGCAGATTGGAAAATGGATGGATGGATGGATGGATGGATGGATGGATGGATGGATGGATGGATGGAAAACATCACAACAACGGTTATTACATCCTCGCAAGAAATTAGACTCAATGTTTTGAAATCATTAATTTTTTTCTCAATAAATAGAGTGAAGTATATTTAGGTAAACAGCAACTGATGAAGAAGATATGCACATACAGGGTATTCATTATTGTAGGACGTTTTGACAACTTGGGTTTAGTTCCTTTTTAAGCGTTTTATCTCATAGTTGGTGCTGTTTTAATGTCTGGTTAGTGTGTTTTTGTTGACATAGCTGTTTTCTTCAAATAGTTTTTATTGTGTTTGTATTGTAATGGGTAGTTGGTTTTATGGTGATATGTGCCGTACTTTTGCCTGAAAGTGTGTTACATTTATTCTTATAGCAACGTGTTTCCACAATTTTAGCAACATTTTATGTGAATCCAATTACTGTATATATCTTCAGTTCCCTACATGAGACGAGAAGATCAGAGGAAAAAGTAATAACACGTGTCAATCACGTTTTACAGACCAAAAGAAAAGTTTTTGCCTATCCATTTTTTTCAAGCAGAGCCACCGAACCCAGAGCCTGAACTTTTTTGACTCTCCCTTGTCTGAACCTAGGCAGTTTCAAGGGGGCCCGAACTGAGGCGTTACTGAACGGCAACTCCCACGAAAAGACGCCAAGGTCTGTCTGTCGGCGTGTCCGTCCTGCCTGCATCCTTCGGTCGTCGTCGAGTTTATCACCGGAAAATCCGCTCCATGAGCATAAACCACTGCTAAGATTATTCCACGTTTTCGTCGTCGACTTTTGAATAACTTCTTACACGGAAGCACCCGACCAACGTCAATGTTAACTTCCTTGTTGCTTGTCAAATTTCTGGACATTTGGGATGAGAACTACACTAAGTTACGCATGCGATCTGCTTCATATTCACGAAAATGGAATCGGAAAAGTTTTGAGTAAGTTTTTTCCCCGAGCAACTTTTAAGGGATCGTCGACAAAGTTGTGCAAGCCAGCAGAGGCTGCGGCTCGCTCCGAACATTCCCTCACTTTTCCTGCGCCACTTTAAGTGGAATGGGACGCCTTGAAACCTCCGTGTTTGGATCTTGAAACTGCGAGGGGCGCCTGAGCACCATATTGAATCAAAGTTGCCAACTTAGTGACAAATGTACTGCAAGTTCGGGCTTTCCAAGCAGCCACACCAACGGCCGGCCTATAAGCGTGGAATGGAGGAGCTGTAGGCGGCGAGTGGCCAACCTCCGCTCGGCTTCGCTGGACGTTCGTGCGGCGCACGGTCGGCGCACGAAACTTCAAGTTTGACGCGTGAGCACAGTTGGACGTTATGGACAATCCGTCCTCGGTCATCACGCAGGTCAGCCGGGATGAAGAGGGAAATAAAGCAACGGACAGAGGGGACACGGGTGAGTGCTTTTATTTCTTCCGAAAGTATTGCGTTCGGAAAGTTTAAGGATTGCATTCCACCGCCAATCACAACATCTAACGAATGAGCCTCGATTGTACGTGATACTTATGACAGAGTTTGACTACCATAGAAGACCGTAACCGAGTTGCAAGAGGTGAAAGTGTCACTTTGACGCATTTTTCTGTTCATGGCTGCAGGCCTTGAGTTTGTGCAACGGAAGTGACGCCACAGCCACCGAGTCTTACAAGTTTGGAATAAACAAAAAGTGGACAGAAGACACCCACCGCAAAGATTCTTTGCTTCTCCATAGTCTTATCGGAAACACCCCAAAGGCCGGCTCCACGACATTTTATTTTTATTTGTACTCATAACTTGGGCTCTGCTCTTTGTTTTGGTGTTGAACATCGCACAGAGAGGCAGTCATGCGCAGGGATCTAAGGAGAGAGTTATGAGTGAAAGTGCAAACAATCCTGCGCCTCTGGAGCTCAGGGGGTGCCTTGCCCAAGGGCCCCTCAACAGTAGCCAGACAACAGACCAGAATTTTTTTTTGCCATTTTGTCTAAAGCTGGACTTGAACTGTGACCCTCCAACTCGAAAGGCCGCCCATGCCAATGTTACCAAACAAATGCAGGGGTGATTGGGGGGGGCAATTATGTACCAGGGCTGAGCAATTAATTGAATTCAAATCGACATCACAATGTAGTAGAATGCAATCGTTCAGCCCTATTTTCCTCAGGTTGTGTTATGATCATATTTAAATCCCAATAATCACCCCATCATGATAATTAAATAACGGAATTAATTTGACTCCCCCCAAAATGTAAGCAAAATCTCTGCCTAGAAGCATTGTACTAATCATTTTTCTCCATGGACTAATGTAAGCAGTCATGCACCACTCCTTGTTGGAATAAAGTGATGAATATTGGACCCTTTCACACTGCACTTAGCACAGTGCAGTGCGCCATCGATAATTGCAGGCTGTCGGCATGTGAGGTGGGGTCAATGCATTGAGCAGGCACAGTGACTTGCTCAGTCTTCATGGACCTGCTCACATCGGAAATGGCGGGAAAAAAGCACCCGGCTACTTTCTTTTTCATCTCTTAGCAACCAGCGCTGTACATGCCATTGTCCCTAGGCCGTCCTGTACCCTACCAGGTGGTGGGTGCAGGGACACCCAAGTGGCGCACGGGAGTGCCTGAACTAGCCTTAGGTTCTAGATTGCAAACCAACAGTGCGACTCAGCTTCTGGCTGGTAGATGTCATAGCGAGCCTCTTGCTTAACCTTTTTTAACTGTTAATGTTATACTTTTCTGCATCCTTAATTTAAAACAAAGAAGACAAACTATAGATTTTCCACTCTCCTTTAAAGAAATGACTTCAACTGCTGTTATTCATTTTAAATGCCATGAAATCTCTCCCTGTTTACACTAAAGATAAGCAGTTGATTTTGCATGTTGTTCCCTTGCTGTACCATACAGGAACCAAAACAAACCTAGAATTCAAAACATGGGGACGTAGCAAACATTGGTATTTTTATTCATCATAGTGGTACAATCTGGCTTGATAATACAGTACGTACGTAAAACCCTTGCTATGAAGTGGCTCGCACTAAAAACACGTTCCACAACCCTGATGTAAGGAATGGTGTGTGAATAAATGACAGGGCAATCAGAGCTCTCTTCACTGTACACGGCAGTCGATTGCAGAGAGTATCAGTGCAGGTTACTGAATAATCAGGTAGCTTATCGGTCATTATCCATGCCTGGGGGGGGTCCATCGATCTAAACCTGCAAACTCAAAGCACTCTCGAGCATCTGACCTTAGTTACAACAGTTATTTTGACATAAAACAGTGATGAGTAGCAAATACCATTTACAAAATTATGCCAACAATCTGTTTTGTTTTATTTAATACAAGACTAATTTCTGTGCAACCTTGTAAAGAGGCTGCACACTCATGACAGAGGAGCCCTGAAAACTGAGTATCTGGATGAAGATGCAGATGCAGCTCCCACCCGCGAAGGTCATGATGGAACTGCCATCATCATCTTGATCCTCTCGGAACCAGGAAGTAGTCAGCTAGCTAATGAAATATTTGTGAAACAATTAAATATAACACTCAAGCTTGATTAGGGTTTGGCTTTTACTGTAAAAGCGGTTAGGAAAATAGTTCTTCAACAAAAATGTTCAGGTGGCCTCAGACATGTGCATGCTACTACATCTTGTGAAGTGACCAATGATTGTGTTTTACATTTAAGAATTACGGATTGGTGATCCAGTTTAAAAAAGAAAAATGTATGAATGCTCATCTGACTAATCATAATGTTATTGTGTATTTGTCATCCTTCCAATGAAGGCGGCAGATGTCACACAGGCAACGTGACCTCTTATGTCACCCAAATGTTTAACTGAAACAATTATTTTTTGTAATGTCAATGATCATTTTCTGAGATGCGTTGCGCTTGTGTTGTCTCGATACTTTGATTCTATATCTGTATATAGACAACAAGAGGAGCCGCTGCGGGTGTCCGCGCCGCCATCAAAAGAACAGTTAACATAAAATGACAAAATAATACAACGCATAAGACACAGACAGTTGTGCAGTCGTAACCACTTTTCCTACATAGACTTTGTTGTTTGAAGCAGTTATAGATGAAAGAGGAGCGAATCAAAGTGTCATTTCACCAGTTGATCAAAGACGTCCTGCTGAAAATGTGCACACGTCGGCTACAAGCTAAGTTTGAAAGCAAACAAGAAGCTGTAGATTGGCTCTCATCTCCTGTTCCATGTAAATCCGCTTTAATTCCAAGCCGCGATTCGATGACATGAAATAACAATTTAAAATACAAATTTAAATGCTGATCTCACCGGTGCTGGGATTTGTAGCATTGTCAAGCAGCCAACGTCCTGCGATCGACCTATTACCCCACGTGCACGCATCCATATACGCATGCACGCACACATACACATAGGCACGCGTGCACGCATACACACACGCGCATATGCACACACACACACGCGCACACACACACACACACACACACAATTTTTGTTTACGCTTTTTATTTTTTATTTGTATTTTTTTGTGAACGTGAAACTGATAGGATGCTTAGGGTGAAGTGTAAACTACCACAAAATATTATTAATAATGATAACATTAATAACACTTACGCACATACACAACCATGTATATTTTTTCCTCCCAATTTCTTCCTACAACACTTGCGGTCGACTTGGGACCAGTCCGGGGTCAATCGGTCGACAACGATCGATTTGTTGGGCACTCATAGCCTAAAATATAGAAATGGTTGACATAAGAACATTTTTTACCACAAAATATAGAAAACCAGCATGAGAAAGTTTCTCTTGAACTCATGTTTTTGGACTGTTTGTAATTACCTCAGTATAAAAAGTGCAAATTGTCCATTGAGCTAATAATATTGAGATATTTTTAAGAAAGGGTCTAAGATTAAAGAAGTAACAGCCTGCACTATTAAAGAAGTAACAGCCTGCACTACTTGACGGCCACTACAAGCTCTGCTCCAACAAGCTGCTTCCTGCGTCAATACCCGCCTGCTTCCTCTTCCTGTTTTGTGCGGTGCTGCTGAGGCCAGCAGAGGGTCAGTTGGCCTTTGAATGCACAAGCAGAGGCAGTGGGAATGAAAGACTTTGGTTTTTTGCTAACACGCTCACGTCCAGCTCAACAGAGAGTGGCCATGTTTTGGGCTGGAGGTGTTTGGGGTCACAAATAGGACCAGAACAATAAGTTAGGAAAAGTGATCAAGAAGCTCTCAACTCAGACATTCTGGAGAGGTTGTTTTTTTCCGCAGCTCGTGTTTTTTTTTTTTTCCCCCCTTCGTCTTCAGGTCTGGTCGTTTTATATTTGCTGATCACCGAATCTTCCTGTGCAGGTTCCACGCCCTCGCTGTCCACCAAAAAGCCCCGCAGCGGTGGCTTATTTTCCATCTTCTCCTGCTGCCTCTGCCGGGACCAGCCTGAGCCCCCACCGGTCAACAACAACGCTCCCCTGCTAGTTGAGGAGAACGGCACCGTCTCCAAGGTGAGTCCGAGCTCCTCCTGCTTCCTTTGGGTTGAAATGTCCGACCGATCTCCTGAGAGGTGTTGTGGCCATTTCAGATCCAGGTGAAGCCGCTACTGCCTCCAGCCAAGTCCAAAGACGCCGCAAAGGTCTGCGTGGTTATCGACTTGGATGAGACACTCGTTCACAGTTCGTTTAAGGTACAAGCACTTTTCTACAAACATTATTATATGTTACCGCAATAGGGTTGCAAAATTATGTGAATTTTCTATTGTTGGAAAGCCTCCATGAAATTTTAAGAGATGTGCAGGTTCGAAAAAATATTGAGGAAAATCCATTTTAGCATAATCCAGACTAAAACAAGAGATTGAATGCCAATATGATGGGGCAGTGGTTTGTGAATGACCACATCTTAAATAGGATTTATTTATTTATTTATTTACCCCGCCCCCACCCCTCATTATTTTGCTCGCCAAAATTGAAGTATGGGCAAGCTTAGGCTCATAACTACTCAAGTAAAGTGATTTATTTTATTTTATTTTATTTTTTGCAGCAATGAAGGAGCACAATCCGTCTTTCATGGATGTGTTTTTTTTTCCCAATAATTTGCATGGAAAACTCCCAATCTACAATAGGTATATCCAAAATTTCCCAGGGATTTGAAGTCCCATGTAAACAAACCTGAAACTTTCCCAAAATTGGTTGGACATTTTTCACCTCTTTATAACCCTTCATCATGTTGGTCTTGGCTGAGAAACTCAAAAATACAGCCTTTGGCTTCCTGTATGTTTGGGGATGGGCAGTGCAGTCTTACCCAGTGGTGCCAACGACAAATTGGCAGCACCTTGGAGTGATAATGATCTATTTTTATGCCATGATCGAAAAAATTAATATTTATGTATTTTCCTATAAAAACTGTACAGTATCTTTGTTCATCTATCTTTGCTAGCGGCACATAATGATGGGCAGTATACGTTTGGTGACATTTATGTCTGGTGATGTTGCCTGAGATTATGCCAATATAAAAATATGCTTTAGCCCAATAAAGTTTGGGGGACACTGGACTTACATAAACAAACTTCTTAAAAAACAACAAAGCAAACACATCATACTCCAAATGTCTTGTTTCCACGTGATGCCATCCTCCTCTAATGCTCTTTACTTTCTTCATACAGCCTGTGAACAATGCCGATTTCATCATTCCTGTGGAAATAGATGGAACTGTACACCAGGTAGCGTCACACCCCGCTCTTCTATTATTAGTTAAATTCTTCTTCAATGTGCTGCCGGCTGGGACCTGGAGACTGCCACTTGGAACACAGAAGACATGCCAGTAGCCCGGGCCCGATTCAAGTAATCCAGGATAGGTTTGTTCAGACAAACACAGCCTATTCCGGATGACTTGGTTCAGGAACGTGGCCCTTAGCCGCCAATGCCACAGAGAGAAAAGAAAAAACATGGAGGAATGAGTCCCAGAGTTTGCGCGCGTCTGTGAATTACACATTGATATTTAGCTTTGTGCATGTCCAGCTCACCAAAATGATAGTGACCATCAGGGGTGTCCAAACTTTTTCTTTCAAGGGCCGCGTACATAAAACAGGAGGAGGCAAGGGCCGCTTTGTCGTTCTTCACTTAAACCAATCCATGAAAGTTGAGCAAAGCAACTGCATGTTGTTTGATAAATAAAGAGAAGAAAGGAAGGAAACACGGGTGGACTGGTATTAAAAGTTGGCCCTGGCATTTTTGGCTAACACCAGCCCGCATGCATGTGTACGCATGCACGAAAGCTTATACAAGCGAATGTACACATGCATGCACCCACGCATGCTCGCAACTGCCTCTATAACGGAGAAGTCATGATTTCTCATACTGTCCATAGTCAGCATTTCATGAAATATAAATCCAGAACTTTGTTCAGCACAATCATAATGCCAGTTTAACCTACAAGCAGTGTTTTGCTGAGCTTGATTTACTAGGCAATGTCATTTTATGTGCCGTTGCATAATTTATATTCTACTTCTATCTCATGTACTGATTTGCTAGCTAACAGCCATTCAGAGTTGACACCGCTTTGTATACTGCGATGAATGGCCCATTCGTTCAAATCATCAATCAAAGGCACTATGACACAAAAATCTCTAAACCTTGATTTCTATTTAGGTCTTATCCTGCTTGTATCATGATTATCATGTTGAGAAAGTTAGTGGATATGTGTGCATTTTATTTCATGAAACCATGACTGACTGTAGACGTTGCGATAAACAATGACTTCTCAGCCATGTTGTTGGCTTGCTCTGGTATGAAAGTAATGGAATTCATTGACACTTGAGTGTAAGAATGAAATATTTATTCTAAAATTTGATTGTTACTAAAATATGTATTGAGAGACGACTCCGGGCTGCCACGTTAGCTTTGCCACTGCACTGATGCTGATTGGTTCTATTTGCCGTCCATCTTGTGAATGCATAAATGGGCTGCGCTCTCTAAATTGCCCTTAAGAGCAAATCTCGATTCATGTTCTTTTTCTTTTACTACAATGAAGCAATTGCCCTTATTTATCATAAGTTATCTTTTAATTTTTTTTAATTACTATTTTAGTGAAGTATAATTGGTAGAAAACAAGCAACCATTTGTTCTGTTCTCCTGTCTTGCCCCCTAGTGTTGAAAATAAGTACAGTAGTACAGTGTAGGGCAGGCAAATCCACCATATGCTGAAGGCTGCTAAAAAAAAAAAAGGATGGCGGGCTGCAAATGTCCCCCAGGCTGTAGTTTGGGTGCCTCTGGTGTAAATGGTTAATGACCTTTCACTTTTACATGACTTTCGATGCATACAAACATAGCTTCTAAAATTAATTACGGTTTAACAGTGTCCATGATTTTTAGGTGTATGTCCTGAAGCGGCCTCATGTGGATGAGTTCCTGAAAAGGATGGGAGAAATGTTCGAGTGTGTCCTGTTCACTGCCAGTTTAGCCAAGGTGAGGTGTCTGTCCACGTGTCTGTCCACTGTTTATTTACAATTCGCCATACCTGCCTCACCACTCCCCCCACCATCACAAAGCATTTGCACTGTTTGGCCCCTTAGCCTGGACTGTTCCATCATTACGCTGCACTGGCTTCCCAATCAAAATAATGTAGATTGAACCCGACTCCTACATAACATATTAATCACACTCTGTTTTATTCTGCTATTTTGTTGGAGCTGGTGGGTCTCTCTTTCTCTCGCTCTCTCTCCCCCCTTGTTCCCTTTTATCTGTCAGCCACCTCTCAAACCTTGTTCTACGATCACAATAAAAACTACCAGGGATTTTACAAAACTTCACTGTTCCGGTATAAAAAGACACAGATCCATTTTCCCTGCATAACCAAGCAGCTGAACAGGACAGTTAAAAAATAAATAAGAAAATAAATAATTCACCGGTAATTTTCTCCATTGCCTTTATTGCCGACATAGTATGCCGACCCTGTCTCTGACCTCCTGGACAAGTGGGGAGCCTTCCGTTGCCGCCTCTTCCGGGAGTCCTGCGTCTTCCACAGAGGAAATTATGTCAAGGATCTAAGTCGCCTTGGCCGGGACCTTAACAAGGTCATCATAGTCGACAACTCTCCTGCCTCTTACATCTTCCATCCCGACAACGCTGTGAGTAATTTTGTTTGGACGGCATTTGTCCATTAAAAAATAAAATGTTATTATTGACTACATGACATTACAATTTGAAAAGTACAGATCAACTTGAGACAAGAGGCAATTACAGCAACAAAAAATATGGATGAAGTTATGCTTAGGGATGTTGACTTTCTTGGGGAGACTAAAGGAAAGGCTTTGACAATTCTAATAACATTCTCCAAAAGGATGAAGAGTTTGGAATAATGTTTTTTAGGCATCAACTCTGGATAAATTGCATGTACTGTATTGGGACAGAGTTGTATAATCAGAATCAGAATCATCTTTATTGGCCAAGTATGTAGAACACACAAGGAGTTTGTCTCCGGTATAACACGCTGCATTAGTATCATCATAAACAAGAACATGACAAATAGGTATGGGAGGACATTTCATAATGTAAGTGAACCAGTTTCAAGCAGAGCTAAAGTGATCAGTGGTAGAATACAATACTATTACAGTTTGTACAGTTGGTGCAGAAAATCATTGAACCATTTTAGAGAAATACAATATTTGGGTGATAATAATGGGTGATATTATCCTTCGTGCAAAATGAAAATTAGAATAGAGATGAGAGTGAATATTTGATGTTGTACAAAAAGCTATTCTTGATGGGGCGGCACAGTGATTGACTGGTTGGCACGTCCACCTCACAGTATAGAGGTGCAGGTTTCGATTCCGGCCTGTGGAGTTAGCCTGTTCTTCCCGTGCCGGGTACTCTGGTTTCCTCCCACATTCCAAAAACATGAATGGCAGGTTAATGGAACACTCTAAATTGTCGCTCGGTGAGAATGTGAGGGTGCATGGTTGTTCGTCTCTGTGTGACCTGCGATTGGCTGGCAACCAGTTCAGGGTGTACCTCCCCTACTGCCCGAAGACAGCTGGGATAGGCTCTTGCTCGCTCGCGACCCGAAGCGGATTCGAAAATGGATGGATGGATAGTCGTGGTGGCGCTTCATACACTGACAGTCTGTTTGGTCACTCGCAGGTGCCCGTGGCCTCTTGGTTCGACGACATGTCTGACACTGAGCTTCTGGACCTCATTCCCTTCTTCGAGCGGCTAAGCAAAGTGGATAATGTCTATTCTGTCCTTAAGCACCAAGGGGGGGCAACAAGCTAACAGAATTTGGACAGAATGGCATGCTAATCTGATGTGCCTGCGTGCACACACACACACACACACACACACACACACACACACACACGCAAGACTGCAGCTTCCATTGCCAATCCAAACGCAGACTCTTTCCAGCCTACCCCAAGTGAGGAGTCTACGGTAGTGTTAATGCTGCTACCCCGGGTCGTCCAGAAAATTGCTCTACATTAATGCTCCATTTCCTCACTACCTCGGTAGTGGTGATCGCATGTCAATGGATGAGCAAATGGTTAAGGACCCTTTCCTCTGTTGTCGGCATTGAACTCTCTGGACTACTGAGATTTCATCAGTTCACTTTTCACTGAACCTTAGCTGGCCTCCCGAAGGTACCTTTTAAAACTTTATTATTTTAGCCCTGCCACAAAGACAAGACAAACCTGCCACAGCCCTCAAAAGCATCTGATTTGTTGGGTGTACATTTCCAAGTCACCCAGGTCACATTTTCTGCAAATTGACTCGTATTTGACAGGCTTGCTTCCACCTTTTGAAAGTGAAAGTGGAACTCTTCAGTGCAGCATTGGAGGAGCAGAATGTGACCGCATGGCTTTTTTTCATTTTTGTCTAAGTACAGTGACTTTTTTTTTCCTTTGTATTCCGAAACGGTACACATAGGCTGGAAACAATCTCATGCAGGGGGTAAAAAGTGTGTTACGATGTCTGTATTTAAAGCTACAATCGACCCCGAACGATTTCTTGGTCGATACTGTCATCTGTCTGTGATTGTTTTGAGCTCTGTCAGTGCAGCTACAATTACGCAACAGTTGTCTCGTCTGTCCATCGGAGTCCAAGTGCATCGTTTCACGGTGGCGTTGTCAGAGACCAACCAGGTGTCATTTGACATGTTCGGTGAGTTTAAAGGAGCTGTGTTGGATCCAACAAGCCTCTTGGACTGTTTTGACCCCCCATGTATGCAAATGACAAAATCAAACAGCCACAGCTGAATGACTGGATTGCCCTTTTTGCAGTACCGCTCCTCAGCGAAAGCAGGGATGACAAACATATTTTACAGTATTTCTGTATGCTTTTGAAGTTCCTGTCAATCAAACTCAGTTCTTTTGAAAAAAAAAACAAAAGAAAAAAAACAATTTATGATTCCTTTTGTCTCTGGCCCGTGAGGTGTCATCTGATGCATTTCGTTGTCACGTTTATGGCTGTTGGCTATTCGAATTAACCTTTTCAGTGAGATTGAACATGGAGCCAAACTTGGCGAAGAAACACCAGCAAGTTACTAAAATAAATCATACTGTTCTAGGCACATAACAGTAAAATGTTTGTTTGGTGTGCTCACACCAGGTGGCTTTTATTTATAGGGCTTTGCCTTAAAGCAAAAGTGTCACTACAGGGCCGCTACTGTACCTCACGCGTTCAGTAGATTTGTTCACATTTTGCACAGCCAGGAAGCAAACAAATGTAATTAATATATACAACATCCATGTTACTGTACTCATGATTTAATAGTTGTAATCTAATTTTTGACCTATTTTATCATGCCATGTTATACACGAACTATGTAACAATGCCCTTTTCCCATAAATGCTAAATGAACAATGTTGTTTGTCATCTTGAGTTTTGTTTATCTGTTGAGTAATGGGTGACACACCTGGTGGATCAAAAAATTATATTTAAATAATCATTCATATGTATATGGATTTTAAGAGTTAATCGATTGCTCATCTGCCTCACGGTGGAGGGGTCCCAGGTTCAGAATTAGACACGGGTGGTTCCGTATCCAGGACGTTTTAGTTTCCTGTTTCTTTAGTAAATGTTCTGTGCACCCCCACTAGTCTAACCACAGCATTCTGATTATTCTTGCTTTTGTGGAATATTAATTAAACAGGAAAATCCCAGTTTTTATCCATCTGAGGCGGTGGCCACTTTGCCACTTGCTGTCCGCTGGTAATGACCAATCATGGTTTAGCTTGCTAATGTCAAATGACGAAACTGAGAAAACAGGTGACCTTTAGGTGATTTGAATTCAGTTATTTAGTTTGGGGAAAAAGAGAATGGCGACTGGCAAGTTTTGCAATTCAAAGAAAAGAGACACAACTCAGACTTCATCACAATAAAACCACAATGACAGGTAAGCTTCTTGGCAAATTATTAATAATAATAGTAATAATACATTTTATTTCACAGAGCTAGACAAATAACAGCTAACTAGCTGTTCATAGCTTTTTGTCAGGTATGGGTTTAATCAGACAATAAACTAATAGACAATACAAAGACTGTTTTGGCATTGTTGTTCTGTTAGTAGGCTTACAGCTAGCTGAGTGCAAGTGGTTAATCTGTGTACATGTTTTCTGCCTCAACAAAATTGTCTGACTTGCTTGGGTTAATTAACCAAGTAATGCCTTGACCCAAATTCCTTGAAATCTAATGGGGACTCAATTTTTTCCCCCATAGTAACTTGGGTCTTGTTTTAAAGTTGAAGATTAAGGCGTGAAATTTATGAATTGATCATGTAGGACATATTTCCACCTCTGATTAACAGTGTAAATTGAGCAGGTGAATGAGTATCACTGTTTAAAAAAAAAAATAATAATAATAGAAGCCGACTTCGAGTTTCACATCATTTGCATGCTCTCACAGTGAGAATGGCGCTGCTCTTTGCTTTACCAACATTGAACTTCACCACGCCACTCATGTCCATACTAGTGTGCTTCAGTGTGAGTTTGTGCACAGTGCCGTGGTTCTCCAGGCGGACGGAGGGGCCAGGCTGAATATTCTCACCGTTGAGCGTCCAAACCGGGGTTCTGCTGATAGCCACAGAGACTTTGCACTGGAAAAACGCCGGTTCATTCTCTGTTGCCTCCACATCCTCCAGCTCTTGCAGGATCACAAGCTCCTGGGCTGAATATATTGTTGTTTGTTGTTACTGACCCAAAAATGATCAATATGAATATATTGTTGTTTGTTATTACTGACCCAAAAATGATGCAGTAACATTAATGGAATTAACACGTTAACTGTTCCTACCTTCCACCATGAGTTTGGCTTGGGAGGTATGCTCCCCAACCTCAATACTGTATGTGCCCTCGTCCTCAACTGCTACCTGCTGGATCACGAGTTTATGGCAGGAACCATCGACAAGGAGAGCCATTCGATCAGAGGGCACAAGCCTCTCCTTGCCCCGGTACCAGGTAGCATTACAGCTAGCTGAAGACGTGGTGCACTCCAGGATGACACGGTGTTTCTCCAAAGCTGTCCTGTCCCGCAATGGTTTGACAATTGACACTGGGAGTTCTGAAGTGAGATGAAACATTTTCAGGATATTGATCTCCCACACCACACAGAGGACCGTCACAGCCGTTGTACCTTCTACTTCAAGGTAAGCCGTAGATTCAACGTCTCTGCTAACAAATCGTATTTCTCCAGCATCCTCAGCTTTGACATTGCACATCAGCAGGAAGTGTTTAGTTCCTGAAATAAAAGAATGTAACATGTCATTGCCTTACGTCTGGCGGTATTAGTGTTCGTTATGTCAGACTTTGCATGTGACAGATTCGCACGCAATGCGCCAGTCACAATTGCGCAAAGTCACAGAGCGATTGTCAGTAGTTGAACTTTTGTGATTGGGATATTCTGCCAGGCAGTCCCTGTCTATAAATTGAGTTAAGTGTCATTGTCAGCTGGGATAGGCAACCCTGAACAGTGTGCTCATTGGTCGTTTTTGTATTTGATCAGTTTACGGTGTATGCCACATCCCACCATATGTCACCTGGGATATACAGTAGACTGACCAAATGATTGGAAATGATCATTTTCAGTGATAACGTGTTGCAAAATGACCTTCCGTGCGAGTCTTGATAGTGCTGGTGGGACGAATCTTGTGGCCGTCCTTATACCACTCTCCGCTCACATTGCCTAGGGAAACTTCACACATGAAGACTGCGTTCTGGTCCTCCTTGATGTACAGGTCCTCTAAGTCTTGCAGAATCGTCAGCTCGTGCGCTATAAGTTCAGGAAATATGGTTGAATCGGAGAAAGCGATCCGAATAATTATGCAGTATATGCCAGCAATTTTTGTGTTTTCATCACCATAAACCTCCAAAGAACAAGAAGTGCTGCTTTCCCCCACATCACAGGTGTAGATGCCAGAATCTGCCAGAGAGCACTGCAGAATCTGACAGAACTTCTTTCGCCCCATGGAATAGATCCGACAGTTCTTGCCTGGCTTCAGTTCAGTCCCCTTCTGGTGTATTGTTGAAGATAAACACTTTTAGTTCTCATATTTTGTTCATTTTAAGGTTCATTCTGTATACAAGATGCCAATCATTTTACCTTGAACCATCTGACTTCTATATTTTGTCGAGAGAATTCACACTCCATAGTGGCAGGAAATTCTTCTTCCACGCGGACATCAACCAGAGCTTTTAGTGTGGTAACTGGTGTCTCTGTTAATAAGATAAGATAAGATATCCTTTATTTGTCCCGCACTGGGGAAATTTACAGTCAGAGTTCAGAAAGGAAACCACTAGGTAGGGAGAGGGGAAAAAAAACCTTGCTTGAACTATCCTCTTCTGAGGATAATTTAAGTCCAGGATAAAAAAAGATCCTAGCACAAAAATAAGCATCTAACAGTTACAACAATTCACAAGACATAACATGTAATGAGGGGGCGGATGGATGGGAAGGGGGGGGGGACGCGACACGGCCCGTCCGACCAGCTGCACGGTCCACCGTGCGCTCCGCAGATCAGTCCACGTCGCGGGGGAAAAACAGGAACGATGAAGGCGGTGATGATAAGGATGTGTATGCGCGTGTGATTGTCTGGTTGTGTGTGCGTAACAGGCCACAGCTGCTTCGTCAAGGTCTGCTCATGTTATCATTTGTAAATAATTATACAGGAAACAGTGGAAACAACAACAACAAAAATCCACTGTTACCTTTGACTGTGAGCCTGGCAGTCGTGCGCACCCCTTCGGCTGAGAAGACAATGGTACCTGTGTCCTCCAGGGTGAGACTGGAAAGGGTGAGGCCATGGACACGCCCATTGGTGCTTACCCTAAACTGGTTGTTTGGCTTCACCCGAATGCCGTCTTTCTGCCAAATGCCCTCTACGTCAATGTGGGACAACTCCACCTCAAAAGATGCCGTCTCACGTTCTAAGATTTCCTGGTCAGTCAGGCCTTTACGAATGGAGATTTTGCGGGCTACATTGGATGACAAGGTCGAATTAGAAAAAAACAATTTGAAGAACGTCTTATAATGCTCCTCGAGCCTGACAGCGTATCGCTTGACCACTTACGCTCTACATTTAGCTTGACCTGGGTCCTGTCGTGCAGAGTCTCACAACGGTAGGTTCCGCGGTCCGACAGATTTAGATTGTGTATGGTCAGACTGCGTTGACATCCATTTTGATTGAGTGAATATCGTGGCCCGGCCTGGAGGACTAGCCCTTGTCTCATCCACTGCACCTCGCCTGTCTCAAGGCTAATCTCCGTCTCCAGGGTGGCATCACCAAACTCCTCTGCCATGACAGCCTCCATTTTCTTTGTAAACATAACGTGAGCCTCTGAACATGAAGGAGAAAGGCAACATCAAGTTAATGCACACCATTTTGATATTTTGGGGGAAAAAAAAGTCGATTATGCACACATTTTGGTTCCAATACACCTACCTTGTACTCTGAGGTTTGCTTTGCTCATTGTCCCTTCAGCTTCAGCTCTGATTTTGGAACAGTCCAACATGTGGCACTTCCTCATCACTAAGGTGTGGCACAGGCCATTCTGTGTAACCTGGATACGGTCACTGGGATTGATCACCTCGTTGTCCATGAACCAAACCAACTGCACATCCTCGGGCGAAACCACACACTTGAAGGTAGCATCCTCTCCTTCCAGAACGGTGGTGTTCTGAAGCTCAGTGAGAAACTCAACCACCCGAGGCACTGAAGTGACAAAACAATGTGTATGAATCACGTTTCAAGTACAATGGAATCATCTAGAAATGCTTACTCTTTACTACAAGTCTCGCCGCTGTGCGGTCATCTTTGGATTCACAGGCGTACTCTCCAGAATCCTCTTGTGTCAAACGATGTATAGTCAAACATCTCTCGACTCCATCTGCTCGAATGGAAAACCTCCTGTTCGGAACCACTTCCACGCCATTTTTCAACCACAGTACATCTGCTTTGGGCTTGCACACTTCGCAGCGGAGAGTCACCATTCCATCAGCATGGGCCACAGTGTCTTGCATTGGCTTTACAAACTTCATTCTCATTCCTGCAATGCAGAGATAACCCAAAAATATATAAAATATATATTTTAATCCGTGTTTCCATATTAATTATCAGATGTCAAAAACAGTTTTTACCTTTTACCAGCAAGCTGAAGTGAATTTGGTCAGTCTTGACATCACAGGTGTACTCGCCAGCATCCGAGCGCCTTAAAAGTGCAATGGTGAGGTTGCGCCTGTGGCCTACCATTAGTGCCTGGAAGCGCTCATCTTCAATGGGGGTCCAGTCTTTGAGCCAGTGCACCAGAGCACTCTCTTTGGACACGAAGCTTGTCAAGGTCACACTTTCTGCCTCATAACCAGTCACAACAATGCCATCTTCCTTATTGAGGAACGTCACCGGAGGCTCTTTAAGAATACAAAAAAAAAGTTACGTCAATATCCTGTACTGTATGTGCTGAATGATACTTGAGGGGATGGCTGTACCTTGAACCCGAACAACACTGATCATCTTGTCGTCTACTGCATCACATGTGTACTTTCCGGAATCCGAAGGTTGAACATTTGAAATGATGATTTTCCTCAGAGTCCCGCAGCATTCTATATGGATGCGGGAATCACTGACGAGCAGCTTGTCATTGCAGTACCATTGGACTGGAGCATTTGCACGGGACAACTCACAAGCCAGTATTAGGTCATCGCCTGTTGTCATCTCCTGGAAGTCAGCATCTTTAGAGTTGCCCACAATAGTCACCGGAGACTCTGACGCAGACAATAACTTTAAAAATTGGTTTTCCAAATGTGAAGCATTGATTTTCTGCTGTACAGTAAACGCTACCTTGCACCGTAACCTGGAATCTGATGTTATCGTCTCCAGCATCCAGAAAGTATTCTCCAGAGTCTCCAAGCTCAGCGTTGAGAATGACAAGTGAGCGAAACGCGCCTTCCTCCTCCTCACAGAATCTACCGTCACACTCAATACGACAGCCATCTTTGTACCATTTGGTTTTAGCATTATCTCTGGACAGCTCACATTCTAGCACAATGTCATCGGAAGGTAGTACCTTGAGATTTGTGTGAATCTCAGACTTCCTTAAGATATTCACTGGGGGCTCTAAAGTTGCAGAATTACACATATAAAACAATTAAAAAGTTACAATGGCCAAAACAAACCCATATATGCATAACTGGTTAGTAGCCTTACCTAAAATGTTAACCTGGAAGTCAAGTCTGTCATCTATAGCATCGCAGGTGTATGTGCCAGAATCCATTGGAGAAGGCGATAGGATTTCAAGACGACGTAGTAAGCCATTCTCCGTGATGGCCAAAAGTTGCTCCCCTCTATTTCTTGGCCGTTTCGCAACCACTTCACATCTGCATTGAGGCGAGAGGCCTTGACTTCCAGTACGATTGACTTCCCTGCAAAACACTCCAGCTTCCTCGGCGTGTTTTCAGGGCAGGAAAGCGCCACTGGTGGCTCTAAATGAATGAAAAACCATTAAATAACATTTTACATGAGTACCTTCAAGTAAAACATCCACCTTAATTCTTACCGGTAACAGTCACTATGAAGGCAACAGAGTCATGTTCAGTATCACATACATACTCTCCTGCGTCCTTCACAGAGGCCACGGGTATAACCAGCCGGCGTTTTGCTCCATCCGCTTCCAGTATGAGGTTTGGACACTCTTCCACCTCTAGGCTGTCTTTGTACCACGTGACATAAGCATCAGAATGTGAGATCTGACAGCTGAGCTCTAGCTTGGTGGAAGCCAAGTGAGTGAGTTTCAGCTCAGATTCAGCGGGGGAAATAATTCGTATGGGAGGCTCTGGTGCATAGAGGAAATATGATTGAAGCCTACATATCAAACACGCTGTATGTGTGTTTATTGTGAAATCCAAGTTCAGTTTTACCTGTGACAATCAATTGAAAGAATACAGAGTCCCCATTTGTTTCGCAGACATACTCCCCCCCATCCTCCACCGTACTGTGGAGAATGGTCAAGCGTCTGTAGGGACCCTCTTTGGTCAGCTGGATATTGCCGCTCTCCTCCACCTCTTCTCCATTCTTGAACCATTGGACTTTCCCGGCTGAGCGAGACAACTCACACTGCATGTGAATGTCCTCCGAAATGTAACGTTCCATCATGACATCATCTTTCGGCTCTACAATGATCACCGGGGGTTCTGTGGAGCAATTGCGGGACTTGGTTTGTTGTTGTTTAAAAAAGAGCTTTTTCTTTTGCTGTTGCACTACTTGTCTCCCTGCAACCCACCTCTAACATTAACGGTGAACTCCATCCTGTTGTTTTCCGTTTGGCAGATGTAGTTGCCGGCATCGCAGGTTTCGGCAGAACGGATAATCAACCTCCGAAGTGTTCCCTCTGCCTGCAGAGTGATGTTGTCGTTGGGTTCGATTTCACAACCATCCTTATACCTGGGCCAGGCCATACCAGATACACATTTGGAAATAAAATCAGACACAACCAACTTCATTAAGCAAAAAAAGTGAGAACATTGCATAAAAACGTGCACCAGATAAATTCCTCTTGTCTACTCTCTTACCACAGAACTTGAGCATCCTCTCTGGAGACATGGCAGAGCAGCACCACAGGGTCAAGCTCCATGCTACTTTTATGAAGGTCTTCCTCCGGGGCTGGAATGAACTCCACTGAAGGACCTGAAACAATGGTGGAGAGATGTTTTACTGATTCTCTGGCAACTGTATCTCCAAAGTGATTGTCGGAAAAGGGCATAAATCCTTTAGATGTTGCAAAGCACATTTCATCTTTGAGAATTAACCGAAAATGCAGTAGAACCTTTCCAGGTGAACTTTAATTTGAGCTTCTTTTAAAATGTGAATGCACCGACGGGCTAGCAGCAATGACGGCACATTTAAAATTTGAATGAATCTCTAGCATACATACATATAGACTAGCATACATAATACAAGGTATTGTACAAGTATAGAATTTGTTCAGGCACTTTACCTGCAACTTCGACCATGAATGTGATCATGTCCCCCGATGTCTGACATGTATAAACTCCAGTGTGATGTTTCTCCGCTGACTGAATCACAATTCTCCTCATGATCCCATCTGATTGGATGTTTAGGGCATCGCTCACCTGCAGCTCCTCACCGTCTTTGAACCAGCATACTTGGGCTGAAGGGTGGGATACTTCGCAGTAGAGCACAATGATGTCACCGGTCTCCACCTTCTTGGTCCTGTCAGATTCCAGCAAAGGGCTGAATTTCATGACTGCGGCTGCAAAGACACAAGTAGGCTGCATACTCAACATTATGAACTCATCTGAGGCTCAGTTTGACAACAACAAACAAGAGATCGCTTCACGTACGTTTAACCTTGAGAACTGCTGAATTTCGCACCCCATTGGCGATAAACGTGATCTCTGCCACGTCCTCTGCAGCAAGAGTTTCATGGATAACCAAGGTATGTTGTGTTTTGGACTCTTTTATTGTGTATCGTCCGCCGTCTTGCAGCTGAGCACTGTTCAAAAACCAGGTACCAACTACTGAGGCTGACAACACGATGGAAAAGAGAGCATCCTCTCCCTCTGTCACCTCCAGGTCCTGAAGGTGACTGCAAATCTTTATTCCTGGAACTGAAAAAAGTGAGAAACCTCACAATTGGGATCCAAATTTCACACGTTATATTTTGTCAGTGGCTGTATTCTTTACATGACAGTGTAGAATATAACTTACCCATATGGACAACTTTTGGAAACTCGACATGGCCACTGCGGCCGTACTTGTTGATGCAGCAGATTCTAAAGCGGTAGTCTCCCTCGTGTGGTACACTGTCACTGCGGATCTCAGTTGAGGTGCCGTTCTCCGAGGTAAAGCATTTCTGCCACTCTTGTGACCCCACTTCCTGACTCTCCACCACAAAGATAGAGCGAGTCGTCTGGTTGTCCGGCGCAGGAACCCAAGAGAGCAGGGCGCCATTTGGGCCATCCAAATCCATTTTGACTCCAAGTGGACAAATTGGTGGACGGTGTCTTGTGGCTTCAAGAAAAGCATTAGTAATTCTACCAGAAAAATGATTTCAGCTCTTTTCTTTCGATCAAAATATAAAAGCACTCCGACATTGAAGATCTTTGCCATTGTTCACCTGCAAAGTCAGTGACTACCAACATTATTTCTGTTTGTTTCCCCAGTCGGACAACATTAACATCATTTTCTGGATGGGTTCAATGGTATTTCACGTTACATTTTATTTTGGAAATCTGAATGAAGTCCCGATTAAACTACTACAAACTTCTGATTCTGCATCAAAAATTGAATGCAATTTGCTAAGATTTGACTCCTTTTGCTTCTTTAATCTGAATCAGCTTTCCTGGCCAAGTATGTAAAACCTCCTTATAGGAATGTGTCGCGGTAGTTTGATCCACTCTACTATGACAGCAGCTATGCAAAATGAAGTGACTAGTAAGTAGTGCAGTAATTAGGATCATCTAATGTAAGATCACGGCAATCATCCATATGCATGTACATATTTTGAAAGGTCCAGGTCACTGCATTAAAAACATAAATAAAAGACGAAATGACATGACAGACAAATGACAGAAAGAAAGCCTGAAAACATAGAACGACAGCATACCTCTAACTTTAAGACGTGACGATGTCTTTGATCTTCCCGTCACAAAAGTCACCACCCCGGAGTCCTGATGGGCCACGTTGACAAAGACCAGAACGTGCGTTTTCCCAAAAGACTTGAGAATTGTCTGGTGTGTCTCATGCAGCTTTAGCCCATTTTTGAACCAAAGGATCTCCATGTCTTCGTCTTCCACTTCCACACAGAATGCAGCATTCTCGCCTTCATACACTTCCACCTTTCGTGGAAGTTTACGCACGATTTTACCTGAGGGAGTAACAGTTAGTGTGACTATTCTTACGGCCGCTCACCTTCATATGAATAAGGCTCACAAAGATAAAAGATGGCCCGGTGGCGAATACCTTTGACCGACAGCTCCGCTATGCTCTTTGCCCCATCTGGCATCTCACATAGATATACTCCATCATCATCCACTTCCACATCTTGGATGGTTAGTCTTCGCCTGGTGCCTTGCTGCTCAATCCTATATTTGTTGCTGGGCATCAACCTTTGATCCTCATGGTACCATGTGGCCAGGACTGACTCATCGGGTACCTCGCATTCCAGAACAGCAACATTCCGCTCCCTTACCTCCAAATCTTTTAACGGATGCTTAAATCGCACATGGGTGCCTTAAGAGCAAAGAGAGGGCCATGATTTGTTTTACTCTTTAAAGCCACGTTTGGAAATCTACAGTGTATAATGTATTTAGTGTCCTCTTCTCTCTTTAATAAGGAGGCCTCTCCATCTCCCTTCCCTCCAGCTATCTCAGCTGACTTTGGGCAAGAGGTGGGCTTTACACCTTAGACTGCATGGTTGGCAATCAATCACACGCATATTCGTACCTATTGGCAATTTTGTCTTCTATGAATCAAATGGGAATGATTTTAGAATGTAGGAGGAAGTGGGAATATCTGGAGAAAACCCACACACGTACGAGGAAGAGGAGAAGAATGCAAGCAGGAGGCCTATGTATTCATCTTGTGAGTGCAATGCCTCCTCCCAAATTAAACTGGGATTTACAAAACGACCTGTGACCTTAAATATATTAAGTGTCAGAGTTTTTCTCGGACAAAGTTAAAGAAACTTTAAACATGATACAATTTTGTTCATTGATTCCTCTAACAATAAGTGATAATGAAATGGATTAAAATGTGCCACGAGACATTTGTCTTTGTATGTAGATTTGAATCTCACGGCTCTTGTGGCTTGTCAATGTGTGACTGTTCTCTCTGTCCTAAGAGGAGTTCTCGCTGGGTACTGACGCTTCCTTTGTTCCGACAGTCCAGAGCATTCTATGTAGGTTCATTTCAAGAAGTGCAATTGCCCACAGGTGTCTGTGTGAATGTGAGCCTGGTGCCTGATATCTGATTATTCTTGGGTGTATCCCATTTCTCACCCAAAGGCAACTGGGAGGCTCTAGCTTTCCTTTAACTCCTGAATAGTACAAGCGGCGTGAAAAAATGTGTGGCTAGAAAAGCAGACCACTGCATTCAGTAATGCACATAAAAAAATAGTTTGGTGGTGTTGAATAAGTTGAATCTTACCTTTGACTGACAGGTGGACTGCACTGAGAGTTTCCCCAAGGGCATTGGATGCTTCACACGCATACAGTCCTGTGTCCTGAACTTTACAGTACAGAACCTTCAGCGTGTAATAACCTTCCCTGTCCTCAAATATAAGGTGGCGCCTTCCTGGCTTGAGGGGCACACCGTCCTTCTTCCAGATAATGTCTGGCTTCGGCTTCCCTGTGACAAAGCAGCGGAACTTTGCGTGTTTCCCCTCTACCACTACATACTTCTTGACCTTCGACGTACTGATCGTCGGCTTCTCCCTGAGCCTTGACAAACTGAGTTCCTCTTCTATGTGTTTTGGCGACCGCTGGTTGGACTTTCTGCCATCCTCTCGCTCGGGCACAGGTTCAACAAGGAGCACAGCACCAGCCAGGGCCTCGCCATTGCAGTTCATGGCCTTGCAGGTGTAGACACCCTTGTCAGGCATGCGTGTTCTGTTAATCTTGAGATGGAACCATCCTCCGTCTTGAATGCTTATGCAGAAGTGAGCACTCTCAAAGATGTCATTCAGTTTCTTGCCATCTTTTTCCCATACTACTTCTGGCAAAGGCTTGCCCCAGACCTTACATGAGAAGGCAGCGTCCTCTCCTCTGTCCACTCGCAACGATCGGGGCATGAGAAGGAACTTGGGTTTGTCATCGGATGTGAAGTCAACCTCCGGGTCAAATTCGTGTGCTCCATTCCCTTCCCTCTGGTCACCATTCTCTTCTTTGTGGTCTCCATTCTGCAATGTGCTGGTTCCATTCATATGCTCATTTTCTGTGATGTGCTGCTCGACACCATTCACTTCCAGTTGCTGGTCATTGCCCTCCACTTTGAGGGATGCTGCTGCATAGGTTTCCCCAACATTGTTTCTGGCTTTGCAGATGTATTGCCCTGCATCTGTCTCGCTTACCCCATGGATGCTCAGCAGGTAGAACTTTCCCTCCTCTGAGAGCGTGTACCGTCCTTCAGTGACGATCGGGATGTTTTTGCGCTCCCAGATCACATCAGGACGAGGGTCTCCTCCGATTTGGCATCTGAGAGTGGCGTCAGCGCCGCATTGTACTACCACAGGCCGTGGGTAACCCAAAACACGAGGGGCACCCCCAAAAATGTCCATGATGTCAGTCTTTTCTTGTTGAATGAGGCAAATGGATCTAAGGGCAAATTAATCAAAATTCAAAATGTTTATATATATATATGTACACATTTTTTTTAAACATCCAGTAAGTCTTACAGTGAGAGTTGAGGCTGGGACTTGGAAAAGTAGTTAGTCTAAAAAAAGGCACTGGTGATCAGACCCTGTGTCAGGTAAACTGTTTCATGGCTAACGGACACTGTGCTGCTTCACGTTCAGAATGGTAAGTGTGCGCACATGCTTGGCAAATTGTGACTTGAGAGTGTTGTTAGAGATCAAGCTAAACTTACCTTTTTTGAGATGTTTGCTTTCGAGCCCGGCGGTCCCCCGTTCTCTGGCTGGTGACGTTTTATTTCTGTTGACCTTATTGTCCTTCTTGAAATGATTGATTCCCTTTTGATTGAAGATGTTGGGGTTTTCAGCTCTTAATGAGAAAGTTCAGTCAGTGGTCAGTTGTCCTGTCCTTCTTGTGTCCCCGTGCTTTGATAAATAAAATGACCAGTGTATACGTCAAACACCGACATTGTCCGGCATCCTGGGAAAGAGAGGAGCATTCTGGAGGAAGGGCGCTGATGGTGTCAGGACATTTGCAGCTGCTCTCACGAGCCTGCAACCCCCACTCCCACCACTAAAAATACCATCCGCTTCCATGACAGATAATGTTATCCACTCAGCTACCACTAAAGATAGCGAGGAGGCTAAGCTAGAAACACGTACCCTGACTTCAATCTCACAGAAGGAGAGGGGACACCACAGCTGCTGGTGCTTTGGAGTCTTGTTGGTGCATGAACAAATTGAATTCGACTTGGATGTCCATGAGTAGACTTAAAGGAAACTTCATTCAGTTCAGCTGCATTTCAATCCCAGCAATAAAAGTTCTATAACCACTCACTTTACAAAAACAATGTTTGATTGAAATAGTTCAATCGGTGGCAGTTCCGATGTTCAGTTTCAATTCAATTTGATCTAGTTTGTCTTATTTTAATAATTTGCTATGTGTGTAGATATACAGTCTATATTGTTATAATTAGGAAATACAGATTTTAAACAAAATTATAAGCGGTCATTAAAATTACATCTTTACACTTTAAAAATGTGAACATTAATTTTGTACAACAACCACCAACTCATATTAGCCCTTCCTAGTCAGGACTCCACCTAATACTGTACATGCAGTATATGAACTTGTAGATTTGTGTACAGTATTATCAGACCAGATGTTCTTGACTTGTTTGCCATTACCATGCAGGAAATCAGAATGTTGCTAACATTAGGACCACTGTTGTCATTTTCTTTAGTCACTTTTTTGGAAAAAATGTACAAGAGTCATTTTTGGAAAAAAAAAATTGTCAGAGTAGTTGCTAAATTTAGCGAAAACGTTCCCAAGTTGGCAACACTTCACACACAATTTGTAGTCCATTTGTTCTTGCTCGTGAACTTACTTGTACTAGCATCCACGCGTGCATATAAAAGCCCCAACTTTCAAAATAAAGGTACTGCATATTTTACGTTTTACTTTGACATCATGGTCACCGATGGCCGGTCAGAGAGTGTGAGTGGGCCAGATATGACCCCCGAGCTGTACTTTGCCTGAGTCTGGCTTAGGTGAAGTTTATGTGACCATTGGTACCCCTCATATGTTGTCTCTTTATTTTTAGTCATGAATGCATGAGTATGTTCAGGATAACATCCAGGGTGGACAGCTTCTTAAATTCTCATGGCATGAAAAGGCTGTTGATATCATCTATGATTAACAAATGAGGTATTTTCTTTTCAAATAGCCTATTGATTCTTCATCCTGCATTACCTGCGTAGCTGTGTGCCAAAACACAAACCGAGATCCATAAAAGCATGCTTGGATGCGTTTGATATGGAAGAACTTGTAATTTTGCCATGCAATATTTTCTCATGTTCCTATCGATAAAAAAAGTTCCTATTTTATATAGATAAAAAATAGTTCCTATTTTCCTATTTTTTATCTTATTTTATTTATTATTTATTAATTTTCCACGCAGTGTTTTCTCATGTTCCTATAGATAAAACATAGTTCCTATTTTCCTATTTTTCATCTATAGGAACATGAGAAAATACCGCATGACAAAATTGCAAGTAAAATATAGTTCCCATTTTTTATCTATTAAAAAAAAGTGCTGGTCATATTGTGATAATCTCTTTGTGACAAGAAGTGGCCACTCCACTAATGCACATAGTGGATTATTGTTCTATGAACAGCAATGTCTCATGAAGGTCACTGTCCTTCTGCATGCGCTCATCCCAGCAGCTGCTGGCATGACAATTAGTAGCAGGAATCAAAAGCAGCTTGAACTTCAACGTCATAGAACAGGGAATCCAACCTGATGTCAACAACTAAGTGTAGTTTATTTCTTACCAGTGACTCCACGTAGGAGGAATCCCCTTGCCAATCGGGGAGGAGGGAGGAAGGAGGTGCTTGTCATCCAAGTTATGTGGTACACAGTCTGTCCACTAGATACCGCCAGAGTTCTACTTATTTTACCCCGTATGTCGTGATGATACAGTTTCACAGCGTGTGGGTTTGGAAGCATATACTGTATACACGCAGTAAGGCAAAGATAGATCAAATGGTTTTGTCAGGTGACCTTTGGCCCATCCTGTCTCTGTGAAACTTGCAAGCATGCTAGGAAAAAGAAGAGACACTGACAAAGATGGGAGTTTTATTTTTTATATATATATATATATATATATATTTTTTTTTTTTTTTTTTTTTTTTTAATGATTTCAAACACGGCAGCATGGTGAACCAGTGGTTAGCCTGTCTACAGTTCGGAAGTTGGGCATTGGAATCTGGGCCACGGCATTCCTGTGTGGGTTTTGCTTCTTTGACCTGTGATCATGTGGGTTTTCTGCGGGTATATGGGCTTCGTCCTACATTCCAAAGGCACGGATGTTATATGAAATAAAAATGATAAAATAGCCATAGTTGGAATATGAATTTGATTAGTTGTATTTTCAAACAAGGACTCAGTGATGTTTTCTGCAATATTATTCCATAAGTCAGCTGACCGTGCAGCCAACTGAGCGGCCCTGACATTTGTGCTCAGGTCAGTCACGTAATGTATAAAGGGCTTTGGCGGCAGATGTGCATGTCAATTACACACAAACACATGGAGGGCAGATGTGAAGAGAAAAGTAGAGCCATCACATCGCCTGGTTGCTGCTGGCAATCATCTGCTCTGAATGCCTACCCTTCAGCTGATGTTTACTTCTTACTCCTCCTTCCTCATATTGTTGCCTCTCTGTTATTGCAAAAATAGAGCTTGTTTCCATAGTGTACTTAATCTAGATGGGACGTGTGTCTTTAAGATTGCGTATGTTTGTGGGTATTTGTGCATTGCCCTGGGAAAACTCATGCACATGACAATTACTGGCCTACAAGTACTCACTAACACAGCTGTTCATTGTGAAGATCCTGCTGTTAATTGGCCTCTGGTAACCTACTACTCCAATTAATGCCATGTTAATTACTCTGTGTGTGTGTGTGTGTGTGTGTGTGTGTGTGTGTGTGTGTGTGTGTGTGTCTGCGCCTTTGACAGACAGAGACCGAGAATCATGTGAATGGAAGAAAGGTGTAGATGTTTGATGACCACATTTTTCAGCAAGCATCTGTTTCTAGAGCACTCCCTCCCTCCACCGCCAACCAAAACTTGAGGCTGCTGTTACCACGGTAACCGATTTGCAGGCCTATAAAAGTGTCCTTCGTGTGAACCCACATGCAGTTTGAGAAGTGACGCTTCCTTGACATCCCACTTTGCAACTTTTGTGCTTTCTGACGAGTAGCAGTCTTTTTCAACATTTACTGAGTCAAGCCACAAAAAAAAAAAAAAAAAATCTCACTCAAATTACCAAACCAAAATGTTAGACACATGGGTTGAAGATGAAATCTGAGATGTTCATGATGCTAGCAAGATTTGAACGTAGCCTCAATTCACTCACCCAACCTTTGGGTACATGACCAAAGCGACACCTCTGGGAAAAATGCACGTGACATGCAGCTGAGCATAGAATGTGAACAAGGGGACGTTAGCCAAGGATGCATTGGTAGTATGGCATATTCAAGCTGGAAAGTTGCCAAACACTAAATGTTGGTTTGATGTTGTATTTTTTTTATGAATGGACAAACAAATAAAAGTGAAAGAGAGGTGATCATTGTCCACATCATAAATCACCATTACATTCATTTTGCATTTGTTTCTCTCGAAGGCGGCCCGATTGATTCTTCTTAACTTTTGTAGCGAACTGGAGGTCATTCATCTGTGCAAGAAAGCTATCAGCACGAATGAGCTGTGTGCTGCATCTTAGACTGAGTGTGCATGGGAGTGTATGTGTGTGTGTGTGTGTGTGTGTGTGTGTGCGTGTGTGTGCGTGTGTGTGTGTGTGTGTGTGCGTGTGTGCGTGCGTGTGTGTGTGTGTGTGTAGACAAATAACTGACACAGAACAGTTGGCCAGTTTTGTCGCACCTGGACATCTTTAGCAACGATAAAGAATTCAGGCAGATGTATAAGATGGGGCCAGAAAGGGATGATTTTTCAAAAGCTCATTTAAAAGATATTCTACTGGCTTGTCAACCAGAGATTTTTAACATATTCAGTGTTTTCGTCTCAGACTGAACACTCTACTTTTAATTGTCATCTTTAATAGTTCTGTCTCTTACATTGCACTGAGTCAGTGGTTCTTAACCTGGGTTCGATCGGACCCTACGGGTTCGGTGAATTAGTCTCAGAGGTTCGACGGATCTTGACCACCATAATTGTATTTACTTTTTTTCTGTTTGTAATAAATGTGTTGTTTTTTTTATGTCTTGAATTTGTAAAAAATCTAATTTTTACTTTTCACTAATGAAGGGTTCAGTGAACGTACATATGAACTGGTTGGGTTCGGTACCTCTAACAAGGTTAAGAACCACTGCACTGGGTGATGTGGAAATTTTACATCATGATAAAAAATACACTGCAGTATTGATATTTTGGGTTATTTTATTTTAAAAAATACATTACAGACTAAATCTGAATAGGGCCTATTCTGATAGACTGGTGCATGTGTGGAAAAATGGGCAGCACTTCATTTTGCTTGGTGCACCATGTTTTGGGCCATGTGGCACTCCGCCTCTCTTGGGCGTTCCAGTTGCCTCGCCCTCAACTCATCCACTAATTTGATTATAGAAATTAGTCTACAATTGGTGTGAAAATGGGTGCATCGTCTTTTTAATTGCCACAGCAATTACCTAGTTCAGTGTGTTTGTGAATTTGGTAGATGTGCTATGCCTCACTGGATATTCCTGCCATGCCACTTAATGCATCTGTAAATTTGGTAACAAAAAGTAGACGAGACTAGTTAGACTAGACAAGTCTAACTAATTTGAATCTGAAATTCATAGTGCTCATGAGGTTGTGTGTTTCTCTCATGAATTAAAAAAAAAATGTATTTCCAGAAGTGAAGCATACTGGCTTAGATGTGCTTGCTTGTTTTGGTGCTCATTTTCATGAACGGTTTGAGCTGATTGCTGTATTATGCATGTGCATGCTGTTCGAAATGGTAACTGGTGGCACACACACAGAGAAACACACACAGCTGACTGGCAAGGAGTCAGATGGGGGAAATGATGAGTTATGTAATCCAGGGCACACGTGAGCCCTATTGAGTAAAACGGGCTGCAGTAAAATACCTTGCCCTGACAACATTTACGGATGTGACGATACGTGCGTGTCTTCAACATCTTCATTCACAAGCGTGTGTCACGTGCAACCAGATGACTTTTGACTGCACTTTGACTGATCTTCAACATCTTTGCATTCTTCCATCTTCACAGTGCCAACTACAAATCCCGCCACAGATTGACTGTAATCCATCTCTGTGGTCATGAGATTAAAAGGAATACATTTATTTATAGCAGAATATGATGATTTCAACGTGGAGATGGTGATGGTGCTGACTGTCAATGCTCAGTTTTGATAATCTCGCCAACATACAAACGCCCTTAATCCCATGCACATGCACAGACAAACACACACACAAACACAAACACAAACACACACACAAACACACACACACACACACACACACACACACACACACACACACACACACACACACACACACACACACACACACACACACACATAAACCTGATGAGTTGGCTTTTGAAGTGTGCAACATCATCACTCTTGGATGGGTCATCCTTAATCCAGAGCCGTGTCCCCAGAT